>CM063501.1:73431985-73439485 GCA_032207245.1 Pardosa pseudoannulata
AAATAGTTTCTCTTATAGCACAGTCCAACAGTATTGTTTAATGTCCTTAAGTTCTTATCACAATCAGTAGTAGTATAATATGTAATACAGTAAAAAAGTAAATAAAAATCAAAAAGGAACCTAGGTTGGATAACAATGTACACTGTATTGAGATCTCTTGTCAGAAAACATCATAATCTGATTTAATTACAAAATTTCACTTCATTTGTTATTCTTCGTTGGTTCATCAAAATACAAAATATATCACATGTCGACAACTTCAATCTATTCCAAAAATAATATTATGACAAAATTTCATCATGGTAATTCTCTCAAAAATTATTCAGTAACTTATAATCTCAAAAGTAAAAAAGGTGTCATAATGATTATCACTCATTATGTGGCAAAAGTAAGAAAAAACAATATAGTGTTTACAATAGTGCATACATTTTTGTTTAAAAACAGGTGTGTGATTCTTGTTTGTGTCTGTTTGTGTAGGGGTTTTGTCTTCCCCAGCAGAAGACGTGCTGTTGGTGGGTGACATTCCATGTCAACACACACCAGTCGCAAATTGAATCATGACAAGGACAAAATCCTGTCATGTGTGATGAGTGGCACTTAGGGTACACACTCCTAGGCGGGACGTAGGGCTGTGTAAAGGGAAAAAACCTGGACGTTTTCTGGCTGGGAACCTTCATCCAGGCCAAATCAGCTACAAAGTCATAAATCTTAATGTCATTAGGTTTATTTTCCTAATGGAAAAAGTAGTATGGTTTTTTGGGATGTTTTTCTTCCTGGGCAAATTAAATTTAGAACAGAAAACTCCCTGGGTAATTAAAATTAATCATCAAAAATATAATAATAGCAAAAATCAACTTAACTAATTATAAAAACAGCAGCATCAAAAACCTTCCTTAATTAATTAAAATACAACAAAATTCAAAACATTATGACATCATCAGTTCTTATGTCAAAAACAGCAATAAAATTGACTCCATAGATGAACAAAAATTTGTTATACATCTTCATGGTGCATCAAAACATCTTCAGTTAAAAAAAACAATTTATGTAATACTAATATCATAATTAAATCAAAACACAATTTCAAAAATTTCAACAACATTCTATAAATCCCCAGTATATTCCCCCCCTCACAATGAGAAAAATTTTCAGTTATCTCATCACATTATTGTTTCAATTGAAATTTGGTTTCTGGGTGAAAATGTCTCAGCCTTGTAGAATGAACTATATCAGTTTGTTTACCTGTATATTGATTTGGCTTTGTAATTTCAAAATTCACATTTGATAATTTTTTAACAATAGTATATGGGCCTGAATAGGGTGGATCTAATTTTTTTGAATTTGGATATTTAAATTCTTCAAAAATTACTAAATCTCCAATTTTAAAATTTGTGTCAACATAGTGTCTATCATACCTAGCCTTATTAATTTTATGGTGCTGAATTGTCCTTTGGACTGCAATTTGTCTAGCTCTATCAACTGAAGGATAATTTAAAGTTACTCGATTAGGTAATGGTGATTTATAAGGCAATGTTCCAAACATCAGGTAAGCAGGTGGAAAACCAGTTACTGAATGAGGTTGATTATTATATTCGAAAGTTACTTCTTCTAAAATTTTAGTCCATGGAATTTTTCTGGATGATGAATTTACCTTACATTTTAATTTGGCTACTATTGTACCATTACATCTTTCATTTTTTCCATTGCATTGAGCTCTATGTGCAGAAGTTAAAAGTTGTTTAATATTATTATGTTGCAAAAATTTCCTAAATCTATTGGATGTGAATGCAGCATTTCTGTCGCTTAATATTTGTTTTGGGGTCTGAATATTAAAAATCTGTTTTAAACAGTTTGCATAGGTTTCACTGGTTACACTTTTTGAAGGAAAGGTCCAAATATACCTCGTGGCATGATCAATTACAAGGTGAAGATATTTCTTTGTTGAATTATAGTAATTAAACCCACCAATTGTGTCAATAGAAATCAGATCAAATGGTTCATTTGCAATGGGTACACTTTCCATTAGTCCAAATTTCTTTTGTGTTGACTTTTTGTTCATTTGACAGGTTGTACAACATTTTACATAATTTGAAATGTCTATGATTATGTCTTGCCAAAAATAAATAGGAGAGATTAGACTTAACATTTTCTTCACACCTGGGTGACCAAATTTTTCATGGGCTAACTTAATCAATTTTGTTCTTAGTGAGGGTGGTACCACAAGTTTTACCAAATTTTTCTTTTTTACAGTTAATACACCATCATATTCTTTAAAGTGTTTACCATTTACATTATCAGATTTTTGAAAATCAATAATTTCATCAGTGCTTAAAAAATAACAGTATGGTGATACAAAATGACTTATTGGGTTTCTCGATAACATATCAGCTTCGTGATTGCTAGTACCTTTTATATAAACTACTTCATAATCATACATTGAAAGTTTTAATGACCATCTGAACAGTCTCCCAGTTAAATTTTTAACACTCTTAAGATATTGTAATGCAGAATGATCCGAATAAATTGTGAATTTTTTTCCATGTAAATAACAATGAAATTTATTAATGGCATCAATTATTGCAAGGCATTCTAATTCTGTAATTGCATAGTTTTTTTCATGTGGTTTAAGCTGTCTACTGTGAAAAGCAATTGGATGTAATGTTCCATCAGGATGTTTTTGTTTTAATACTCCAGCGACAGATTCTTGACTGGCATCAACATAGAGTTGGCAAGGATAATTTGGATTATATAATGTTAACACAGGTCTAGAAATTAGTATATCTTTTAGTTTCTGAAAGGAATTTTGACATTCATCTGACCAAAACCATTTTGTGTCTTTTTTAAGTAACTTATTTAATGGGATTCTAAGTTTTGCATAGTCTTTTATAAATTTCTGATAAACATTAATTGACCCTAAAAATCTTTGCAAGTCCTTAACATTCCTTGGCGGTAGCAATTTCTTAATTGTTTCAATGTTTGTGTTGTGGGGTGTGTATTTCCCATGTGATATTTCATAACCTAAAAATTTTATCTCTTTTTGAGCAAACTGACATTTTGATTTCTTTAACTTTATGTTCTCTTGTTTACAAATTTCAAAAATTTCTTCTAAGTGTTTCATGTGTTCATCAAAATTGTCTGAAAATATTATAATGTCATCGAAGTAATTCAGAGCATATTTAATTTGGTATTTGTTGAGAATTTGCCTGATTGCTCTTTGAAAAACACTTGGAGCATTTCTCCAACCAAAAGGTAGTCTAACCCACTCATAAAGTCCACAGTTTGTTGTAAATGCTAATTTTTCTGTATCTTTCTCATGAATAGTCAAATGCCAATAACCTGATGTTAAATCTAGAGTAGTGAAAAATTTTGCATGTGTTAGTTGGTCCAAAAGGTCATCAATTCGTGGAATTGGTTCAGAGGCAATACGACTAATACTGTTGAGTTTCCTGAAATCAATACAAAGTCTGGTTTTTCCCTCCCCCTTTTTATAGGCAAGAGTCACTGGTGCCGCATATGGGCTGCTTGATGGTTTTATAAATCCTGCTGCTAATAACTCATCAATTTGTTTTTTAATTTCAATATTGTCTGCATGTGATGCTCTGTATGGTCTTAAGGTCACAGGTAAATCTGAAGTCAAGTGTAGTCGTTGGGGTTCACATCTTAATTGTCCTACATCATACTTATTACTCGAGAAAATATTATTGTGTTTGTTCAAAATTTCTGTTAATTTGTGCCAATCCTCAGATGTTGGATCTGGTGTCAATTGGTCCAAAACCTCACTGGGTTGGGTAAACATAGTTTTAAGCAAATCATCACAAAGTTGAACTTCACCTCCTTCATCAAAATTTTTACATTTAGTTTCTTGTGCACCCTTTTTAATTTCTTGTGCATATTTATTCTCATAGAATTTATCCATGGCTTTACTGCCTGTCAGATGCTCATCAAAACCTTTATTTACACATTGTTTACTTATGTTATTTCTCTTAGAATTGTTATACACATTTTCATGCACATGGTGAGAGGTTACTTTATAAAATTTAGAATTATTGCATAAAGGAATTTCATAACCAAATTGTAACACTGTCATCTTTTGGAAATTAATGCTTAGTTTAAATAATCTTATATGTGGCAAACTTAACAATATATATGGTAAACAAGTATCAACAACATATAATTCTACATTTTTAACTAATTTTCCAATTCTTAACATTACTGAAATTATATGTGACACTTATATGTCACCTTTTGTTTGTTTTATTACTTTATTTTTTGTTTTTAGAAATTTAAAAATTTTAATTTTTTGAAAAAGATTTTGTGAAATGATAGACACACTTGATCCAGTGTCAATAAGGGTGAAAAATGTGGAATGCGATACCTGAGACCTTACAACCATTTGTCAGCTTTGGTTTTGTCCGTCTGAGTGTGTTGAATGTCCGTAATGTCCCATATTTTCATGTCTACCAGGCAGTTGTCTCCAGGGTCTGCTATCTCGATGTGCTCCAGAGTACGAGCCGCTCTGCTGAAGGTCAGCGCCGTTCACTGGTCGCCTGTTTCGAATTGCTCCTCCGTACCAAGGCCGTTCAGCACTGAAGTTGTTTCCCTGACTCGGTGAATTTGAGAGGTTTTGTAGTTGACGCACTATGCTTATCCACTCAGTTGGCGATGAAATGTCTTTCATGAGCATAAATCGTTGATAATGTTTTGGGAGTGCAAGACTTAAATATTCGATAGTTGTAGGGTCATCAAAACCCAGTCGTTTTGCCAAAGACAGTTTCTTAGTAAAGAATTGTATCAAATCATCTCCCTGACGGAATTGTAGTGAATGAAAAATTTGTATTTCCTCCTTCGTTGTGATATCAAAAACTTCAATCAGGAATTTCAAAGCGCGATCAAAGGATAGTTCATATAGTCGATTATCATAGTAAAACTTGAAATTGTCACCAGTCAGACATTGGGGAAGAATTTTCTTTTTCTCGGTATCATTTAATTTCTCATCGTCACAAAATCTTTTTAAATTATCTAAGAATATCGTCATTGAACTAAATTTTGAGTCCACAAAGGGTGGTAAAAGAGTCCGCTGAATTGAGTTGGCCTGCGCTGTTTCCGACATGGAGTCGTTGGGATCTGAATTTTGCATTTTCGAAAAAATTTTTATTTCCTTTTTAAAAAGTCACAGAAAAATTGAATGTAGTAGGATAAACTGCTGAGAGTTAGGATGCTATTATATCGAAAATCATACCTTGATAATATTGTTCACGCTCGATGTTATGCATAGCTCTTGAGAATGCTCGGCTGTTGTTGTCCATCTTCAAAAAAAAAAAAAGAAAACACATTTTTTCCCGCGTAGTACTTTCCTGCTGGCTCGTGACACGGTCCGAGTATCCACTAGTAACTATATAAATCAGTTCACACTCAAGTCATTATTTTCTTCTCTTTATTAATCCACTTAACACGCTAATCAACATGGCGTTTCATCTTTGGCGCCCAACTGCAAACAAAAGCAGTTTCACTATTCGAGGAGCCACAGGTCCGCCTAGAGTAATTGCTTATCGCTCTCTGCTAATATCACTGCGCGTGTGCCGTATTTATGTGACTAGTAACGCGAGGCGCGTTACTCCCATTAAAATAATCCCTAATTAAAATCTCTTAAATTACTCTATATTTTAAATCCTGACATATATATATGTATATATATATATATATTTATATATATAAATATAATATATATATATATATATATATATATATATATATATACATATTTTTTTGAATTTAAGAAATATATTATTATTATATATTTTATTGTACTTTATGTATATCTCACATATGTTTATAGGCTTAATCTAGGATTGGTGGCCATAGTTTATAAAGCTTAAAAGAATATTTCTTTACATACAAATAGAAGAAATATTTATGCATTTTTGAAAGTTGTATGCTTAAGTTCATTATTTGTCATTCTCAGATAAATGTTACATTCTTTTGATGTGTATTTTGCATTGGAAAAAGAGCTACATATTTTCATACTATATTTTTTATGCTCAGCTTTTTTATATAGTGAATTTATGAATTTAACTTAAACTTAAAACTTTGTGAATATATATATATAAAATATATATATAATATATAAAATATTTATATATATATATATATATATATATATATATATATATATATATATATATATATATATATATATATATAATATATATATATATAATATATATATATATATATATATATAAATATATATATATATATATATATATATATATATATATATATATATATATATATATATATATATATATATATATATATATGCACATATGTATGCTTTCTTTTTTGTAATATGCGGGAAAAACTAAACACCGTATGTTTACATAACACAAAATAAAATATGTGAATGTAAATTTTAGGAATAATAAAAAAAGGAGTATAAAAGAATTTTCCTTATATACTTATCATATTTTCCCAACTTATAAAGGGCATACTTCCAAGTGATTAGTTACCTCCGTTTATTTCTAAAACATCTTATATTAGGTTTTTTAGATATATTTGATAAAAACAAAACTCCTCCCAGTCAGCAGTTGCTTTTCTTCAGATCTTTTTATTTTAATCTATGGTAAAATATTGCCAGAAACTGTTCCCCTTTCTGCAGCATATGCTATATGTATTTTTATGTTTTGCATAGAAAAAAGAACGCCATGTGTTTACCCACATTTTTCTGTAACTGACATGCTTTAAGTACCAAAGAAAAGGAAGTTGTGAATTTACCTAAAAAGAGTAAAAATATTTGTGTAAGTCAAAATTGCCCTGAAAATGAACTCTGTCACGCGAATCCTTCATTACCTTCTCTATAGATAGGTACACTTAACAAAAACTATTGGTGTGGGAAGTGCAAGCAGAGCAGGATGACTTATATAAGTACGATAGTATATTGAGAAGTGTGGAAAATGCAAAGGCAAAAATTTGCTTTCCACGTCCAAAAATTTTTATCTTAAATTCTACATTGACTTTAGAATTATTAATGTTCTTGGCAATAAAATGAATTTGAAATCTATTTTACATAATGTCAATGTGGAATTATAATATTTTATTATTTTATGATTTAACTTATTTTCATATATGTTTTAAAAACAGATATTCACACATATATTTAGACTGTATATATTTACACACACACACACACACACACACACATATATATATATATATATATATATATATATATATATATATATATATATATATATATATATATATATATATATATATATATATATATATATATATATATATATATATATATATATATATATATATATATATATATATATATATATATATATATATATATATATATATATATATATATATATATATATATATATATATATATATATATATATATATATATATATATATATATATATGTGTGTGTGTGTGTGTGTGTGTGTGTGTGTCTGTGTGTGTGTGTATCTCTGTCTAAATATTTGTGTA
>CM063501.1:73451985-73454485 GCA_032207245.1 Pardosa pseudoannulata
CGAATTTCATTGTTTAATTTAGAGAAAATATTTATTCAAAAAACCAAAGAGCCATATTGGGCAGTAAAAAACATCTCTTTCTAGAAAGATAATTACTTTTACTTAGTGGGTTAGTACACCATTCATTAAACTTCGAAATTTTTTTCTTTTCAAGAATGATTTTTTTTTCTGGACGCGACAATTTAATTAGTCTATTTTAACAGGAAAAACTTCCTTTTAAATTTATCCCCCATTAAGTTATAGATAAAAATCCTAATTAGTCGATGCTTTTGTTAGATCAGAGAGAAAATTAAACGAAATAAAGTTTAAGTAGTAATAGAATATGTTTAGAATTTTGAGAAGAAAGTTTTTGACATACTCAAACCAGATTTTTTTATTATTTTTTTTAATTTTCTTTTTTGTACGCAAGATTGCTAAATTATTTTTATTTTACGAATAAACATAATTCTACCTTAATTTTAATATTTCTGAGATTTAAATTGTTTCTCTTTGTTGATTTTCTGAAGTACATAAGATTCTATGGTAATTTAATGATTACCAGGGAAGTTCATTTAATTTAAAATGGAAATTTATTTATCTTATACGTAATTAAAAATTAAAAGATTTATTGATTTGCTTTTCAGGCGAAAGATTTTAACATTCTTTAAAGAATTTTTTTTATCTGTGTAACGATCTTCGATTGCTTGTATTGCAAAAGTATGCTTATTAAAGTTTATTTTTTTAGTGTTAATTTCTAGGTACTAGTCAGTGTATTACCGAGGAAGTGTATTTAGTTTAATAGAAAATATAAAGATTTCCACATGCTTAAAAATTTAAAGGCATATTGATATACATCCTAGGATTAGAATTCCGATAATACCGATTTAATCAGAAAGCTTTTTTATTAAAATATCCTAATATACTTATATATATGTGATCTATTTTTTATAACACTCCTTCAAAAGGAGAAAGCTCAACAGCTATAAGTAATGAGAATGCAGTCGTGCTTCATATTTAAGAGAACTCAGAAATCTAATTTTAAAACTTTATTTCGGAGCAGCAACACCGCATATCTATCCTTCTGGACAATGTACAATCAAAAGCCCAAAGAGTTCACGCTGCTCTTACACAAGTACACCGAAGAGCGCTGACAACAAAAACAGCTTAATAAGCGAATTAAATGCAATATCAGCAAAACGCGAAAACATGTTCCGCCAACAGCTTGAAAACTGCTCTATAGACTATAGTTTTATGACAGAAAGGAATGTTAAGTGGAAAATACTCCGTTGATTAAACCATTTAGAGGCTTTTAAAGATATTTAAATGATTAAAAATTGGAGAGATGAGGCTTTTGAAGAAATATTAAAGTTAAATAATTTTGATATATTATATATATATATATATATATAAATTCGCTTATTAAGCTGTTTTTGTTGTCAGCGCTCTTCGGTGTACTTGTGTAAGAGCAGCGTGAACTCTTTGGGCTTTTGATTGTACATTGTCCAGAAGGATAGATGTGCGGTGTTGCTGCTCCGAAATAAAGTTTTAAAATTAGATTTCTGAGTTCTCTTAAATATGAAGCACGACTGCATTCTCATTACTTATAGCTGTTGAGCTTTCTCCTTTTGAAGGAGTGTTATAAAAAATAGATCACATATATATAAGTATATTAGGATATTTTAATAAAAAAGCTTTCTGATTAAATCGGTATCATCTGAATTCTAATCCTAGGACGTATATCAATATGCCTTTAAATTTTTAAGCATGTGGAAATCTTTATATTTTCTATTAAACTAAATACACTTCCTCGGTAATACACTGACTAGTACCTAGAAATTAACACTAAAAAAATAAACTTTAATAAGCATACTTTTGCAATACAAGCAATCGAAGATCGTTACACAGATAAAAAAATTCTTTAAAGAATGTTAAAAACTTTCGCCTGAAAAGCAAATCAATAAATCTTTTAATTTTTAATTACGTATAAGATAAATAAATTTCCATTTTAAATTAAATGAACTTCCCTGGTAATCATTAAATTACCATAGAATCTTATGTACTTCAGAAAATCAACAAAGAGAAACAATTTAAATCTCAGAAATATTAAAATTAAGGTAGAATTATGTTTGATCGTAAAATAAAAATAATTTAGCAATCTTGCGTACAAAAAAGAAAATTAAAAAAAAATAATAAAAAAATCTGGTTTGAGTATGTCAAAAACTTTCTTCTCAAAATTCTAAACATATTCTATTACTACTTAAACTTTATTTCGTTTAATTTTCTCTCTGATCTAACAAAAGCATCGACTAATTAGGATTTTTATCTATAACTTAATGGGGGATAAATTTAAAAGGAAGTTTTTCCTGTTAAAATAGACTAATTAAATTGTCGCGTCCAGAAAAAAAATCATTATTGAAAAGAAAAAAAATTCGAAGTTTAATGAATGGTGTAGTAACCCACTAAGTAAAAGTAATTATCTTTCTAGAAAGAGATGTTTTTTACTGCCCAATATGGCTCTTTG
>CM063501.1:73459485-73464485 GCA_032207245.1 Pardosa pseudoannulata
TATTATACAAACTATGTATTATAATTAATAATATTTCTCATATGGTTTATATAATATATATTAAAACTTATATATAATTAACATATAATTTTAAATAATTGTTATATTAGTTATTTAACACATAATTTTTAATATTAGTTTTTAAGTACATTTTCATTGTACTTCCCCATGCTATTAAAAATATAATTAATTTTATATAATTTTTAATACTTATTATATAAACTATGTTTCAAAGATAATAATATTTATTAAATGGTTTATATAATAAGTATTAAAAATTATATATAATTGACATATAATTTAAAATTACTGTTATATTAGTTAATTAATACATAATTTTTAATATTAATTTTTAACTACAATTTTCATTGTACTTAACCATTCTATTAAAAAAGTATTTATTGACTGTGGTAAAGCCTGATTTTTCTCAAGAAACCTTAGTAACTATATATTTTTAATAGCTGTAATACATATATTATCAATCATAGAAGGTAGAATATTTATGATTAGTCATAGACTGTAGATAATATAATAAGAAAAGTCTTCGATGATTACTGCTTTAATTTCTTTAGGAAGAAAAAACGAATAGGAATCAAACATGATATATTGATATTGAAAGATACCAAATGTAATGCATATTGAGCTTTAAAGATAACATGATAGAAGACGAAAATTCTATTTTGTTTCGAGAATATGCTAAATAATTTGTGTTGAATACAGAATCAAGCACCAAATTTACCTATTTAATGATTGATTTAATGATTATCCTATTTACCATTGATGGATAAACTGTATTAATCAATCAATGCATTTTTTGTGGCTAGGTTCACTAGATTAAAGTTTGATCTTAAAAACTTTCGTAGAGCTTTGGAACTGGAAACCGAAAAGGTGGCATTATTAGAATCAATTTTGTTCCCTTTTTTTTTAAATATCTTCGTAATCCAGTGATTGTAATTCGAAACTCTCTCTCTAATGTCACTCATTTCCAACTCAGACATAGTTTCGTGGTCGAAATCTGAAATAATATCCTTTTAAAGATCTGAACAATAAAATTCAATGCCCATTTCGACAGTTGCTAGAAGATGGAGCAGGCTTTCCTGCCTTTGAAGATACTCATGTCATCATTCTGTTTGTTCACATTGATAAAAAGAAAGGACAAGTTACTAACGTTTGTCTTCAGTTAACATTGCAGGGATAAAAATAGTAATGCTTTATGCGATTAGACAGTGCATATTTTGCTAATTTTTTTCAGACTTTTGTCTTGAAAGATAGTAGGAAAATTAGGTATGCCCCTTGACAATTTCCACTAGTTTTAAACAATAAAAAATATAATGTGGTTTGGATTATGTCCCAGCATGTATGCTGATAGATTAAAATATTATTTTCAAACTTACCTAGTTAGCAACAGTTGTTCTTAACCACAAGGCTAAGATTACTAGCTACTTGTAATATCATAAACTAGTTACTGCATTTTCTAGCCAGTCTAAGAAACAACGTACTTTGAAACATGTAATTATAGTTGACTACTTAATTATAGTTGACTTTACTTATGAAATTGTACATGTGAAAAATTACTTTTAAATATCATTTGCCTAAGAATGAAAGCAATTTTCCATTCAAGCACGTTCGAAATAAATATATAATTACTATCCAGCACTTATTGAAAATATTAATCTGAAGCTAGTTATTGCATTTTCTAATCTGAAAAGGAGCGCTCTATATTCAAACATTATTATAAATGACTACTAAATAGCTAATACTCAAATATATGCTTTCATTCTAGCAATGGTTTATGTATAGAGAACTATTCATTTTACAATCCTTTAAAATTATAATTATTAATGCTTTTTAGCAAATAAATATTGTTTATTAGTACAAAGATAAGGATTTTACTTATTTTCATTATTTATAGTCAAGTTTTTTTTAACTAAATAACATGTGAAAAACTACTTTTAAATATCATTTTCTTAAAAATGAAAGCAATTCTCTATTCAAGTACGCTCAAAATAAATATGTAATTACTGTCCAGAATTTAAAACTTCCTTTGCACAAAAGTATATATAGAAATGATAATTAAATTCAAGCATTTCCATTTCCTTAACCTATTAAAAATATTAAGAATTAACCACAAGGCTAAGGTTGCTAGTTACTTGTCATATCATAAGTCAGTTATTGCATTTTCTAGACTAAAAAGAAACGCCGTATATTCAAACATGTTATTATAAATGACTACTAAATAGATAGTACTCATATATACTTTCATTCTAACAATGGTTTATGTATAGAGAGTTATTTCTTGTACATTTTTTAAAAATATAATTATTAATGTTTTTTGCAAATAAATATTGTTTATTAGTAAAAAAGATAAGGATTTTACTTACATTAATTATATATAGTCAAATATTTGAAAGTAAAACATGAAAAAATTCCTTTTAAATATTATTTTACTAAGAATGAAAGCAATTCTCTATTCAAGTAATTTAAAATAAAATATGTAAATACTGTCCAGCACTTAAAACTTCCATTGCACTAAAGTATAAATAGAAATTATAATTAAACTCAAGCATTTCCATTTTCTCAAATTATTAAAAGTATTAAAAATTAATCACAAGGCTAAGGTTGCTAGTTACTTGTTATATCATAAGTTAGTTATTGCATTTTCTAGCCTAAAAAGAAACGCCTTATATTCAAACATGTTATTATAAATGACTACTAAATAGATAGTACTCATATATACTTTCATTCTAACAATGGTTTATGTATAAAAAGCTATTTCTTATACCTTCTTTTAAAATATAATTATTATTGCTTTTAGCAAATAAATATTGTTTATTAGTACAAAGATAAGGATTTTGCTTACATTAATTATTTATAGTCAAATATTTGAACGTAATAACATGAAAAAAATTCCTTTTAAATATTATTTTACTAAGAATGAAAGCAATTCTCTATTCAAGTAATTTAAAATAAAATATGTAAATACTGTCCAGCACTTAAAACTTCCATTGCACTAAAGTATAAATAGAAATTATAATTAAACTCAAGCATTTCCATTTTCTCAAATTATTAAAAGTATTAAAAATTAATCACAAGGCTAAGGTTGCTAGTTACTTGTTATATCATAAGTTAGTTATTGCATTTTCTAGCCTAAAAAGAAACGCCTTATATTCAAACATGTTATTATAAATGACTACTAAATAGATAGTACTCATATATACTTTCATTCTAACAATGGTTTATGTATAGAGAGTTATTTCTTGTACATTTTTTTAAAATATAATTATTAATGTTTTTTGCAAATAAATATTGTTTATTAGTAAAAAAGATAAGGATTTTACTTACATTCATTATATATAGTCAAATATTTGAAAGTAATAACATGAAAAAATTCCTTTTAAATATTATTTTACTAAGAATGAAAGCAATTCTCTATTCAAGTAATTTAAAATAAAATATGCAATTACTGTCCAGCACTTAAAATTTCCATTGCACAAAACTATATACAGAAATTACAATTAAACACAAGCATTTCCATTTCCTTAACCTATTAAAACTATTAATGAACTAGCCATTAAGTAAAATATACTAATATTGCATGACTTTAAAGGAGGCTTGAAAAAAAAAACTTTTTTTTTCAGTCTACTAAAATCATTTTGTGAGCCTTAGAAACTATCCAGTCATTTTCCCTTTGCTCTTTTACAGCTTCTGAAGAACTATTGATCACCAGAGAATAGCTTGATGTAATGATAAACCTAAATATTTCCTGTCGGTTTATTCCCATGGGGTTACTCACTCTAAGGTGAAGGAAATGAAGTAAATAAAATAAATACTTTTTCTGTTTAGGACAGAACTTAAATATACCTTCACCTGAAATGTGCCATAAAAACTTTTTATATCTTTCAAACGCTTGGCGTTCACTCAACAGCATCGATTTTGTCTTAATTAAGGTAAGAACAATCTAATACAATTAAGCGCAAATAAGTCTTCTGCGACAAAAAACATTATGTTTCGATAGATAAATAAATTATTTAAAGCATTGAAATTTTAATATGAATATTATTTGAATTTTAACTCATGATTTTTTTTCATATGAACTTGAAAACATCACTTTACATAATAATTTTAAAAAATTATAAAGTTTAGTTTATCAGATTATATATTAAACAAAATATGAGTAAAACTATTTAAGAGTTTTGCAAGACCCATCGTCTATAATTATATAATTATTTATTATATAATTATTTAAGAAGCATATGCTACAATTTTTACTAAAATAGTTTAAACGTTCTTTAAAAACATTCAAAAATAAAAGATTATAGTTAATGTTTATTTGAAAAAGCTACAAATGTCCCTAACTGACTAATTATCTTAAACATTCAGCTATTTATTTTACACAAAAAATGAAATTTATTTAAAACTTTAAAATTAAAAATCTACCATGTGTGAGTTTAAAAGTCTTATGTATAAATATCAGTTTACATATTTGTATAAATATTTTGTATATAAATAGAGATAATTTCGCTATTATGATTTTATTCGTCTAATATTTACTTTGAAAGATTTAGATAATAATTAAATTTTGTTCTAATCACTTAAAGTTAAATTCATTTCATTTTTATCTAAAATAATTTTACTGGATAAAAAAAAACTGTTAAAAGAATATATATATATATATATATATATATATATATATATATATATATATATATATATATATATATATATATATATATATATATGTGTGTGTGTGTGTGTGTGTGTGTGTGTGTGTGTGTGTAATGTAAAAACTTAACACTTTAATCCTCAACTAAAATTACTAACACCTCTATTAAAAAACCACCAAAGCCGCAATTTCTTCATCTTTTTAATGGCCTTTCGGCGTTAAACTCTTTTGTTTCCTTCCTGTTGGCGAGCTTAATTCGCGAACCTACTTTGATGGTTAAGAGCACTTAAAAGCACTTATAATTTGAAGAGTAACAAATTCCTTTCTCAAGCGGTTA
>CM063501.1:73469485-73471985 GCA_032207245.1 Pardosa pseudoannulata
AAGTACTTACATATAGTTATAAGGTACTTAAAAGTACGTTTATAACGTAGTTTTATAAACATTATATGTATGGATGAAAATAGTGTATGGAATTGTACTTATTCCAATCTACTTTTAATCCGCATGCTGCTGACATTAACACTTCTATCTAATGCAAATTATTTTTAAAATAAATTTTAGCAGAAAATTACAAAAGTTTTTAACAATATATTTCATACATTTTTTTCTTTGTTTATTTTAATCATATATATATTTCATCCCTTTTTAAAGGAAAGAGGACATTAAACAACAAGCATATTTTTATTCTTTTAAAAATATATGTGTCATTAATAAAATTTTATGTATCTTTTATATTAAATATTCTATCCATTCTTTTTAAACTCGATTGGATATATTTTTCTTTGCGTTTCAATATATTATACTTAGGAATTAATTATAATTTAAATCTAATTCTTAATTGCTTTACCCGCATAAGTACGATATTAGTAACATTACTTAAAAGAAGATAAAAGATACAGCGTTATTGTAGTTTTTTAATATATTAATAATAAATATTAATTATACATGATATGTTTCTGAAATTATCTTTTAACCCATGCTCAAATTTGATAATGTTTATTTACCAAAAAGTATAAAGCTTTATTTTTTGAGAATAAGAATTAATGCTTTAATTAGTAAAATTATTTTTCTTTCGACTAATAAAGCATTATTCATCTGAAAGATTAGAAAATATTTCAGAGCACATTTGTTTTAAATGAAACCACATTTATTTAAATTTTAAAGCATTTACAAGCTATAAATTCTGTATAATCCAGAAAAATGTTTTATTTCAAATGAAATGTATCTTTATTCGGAACAATTTAAAACTGATCTTAAGGAGTGACCTGTACTGAAGCAGATATATATGTCTTTTGATTACATAGTAAAATTCTCTAGTGTGTTGGGAAATATGGTTTTGTGCAGTACAGTTATAAGTAAGAATAAGAGAAAGATTAATTTTGGACTCCTTAAAATCTTTTCGAGTCTCGCGTACATACGAGGGTCACTTTGAAATTTTTGAGATACGACTAGGTTTTTAAAGTTATATTTACACAATTTTAGTTGTGTTCAAAGTAGTTTCTTCCAGCATCAATGCAATTTTGTAGACGAATTTTCCACATTTCTTGGGTTAGATGAAAAATGCATTTACAGCCACATCAATCTCTTGTTTTGAGTGAAAACGACGTCCATGTAAGATCGTTTTTAGATTAAAGAATAACCAAAATTCCCACATAGCTATATGAGGTGACTACGGCGGATGTTCTGTCACTTTAATTTGTTCTTGTTTATGAAACTTAACTGTTAATCCGGCTGTATGTGAAGATGCATTGTCATAGTGAAGCAGTAGTGCCCTAACATTTCTTGTAGAATTTGTGGAAGACATTTAGTGGTATACCAGTTTGCTGTTACTGTCTTCTGTTTTTCCAACTTGATGGCTTTGACCAATTTCAACCGTTGAAAACATTCTTATTGATTTAATCCTGCTTTAAAATCGTAGAAAATCATAGCGCGGAAATGTTTTCAAGTTAACTCCATTTTCTCTTCTGTTTAAAATTTATTCTACGCTAAACAAGTTGAAGTAAGTCAGTAAAAAATCATCTATTGTGTTAAAATACTGTGTATTTTAAAATTAATTCTTTATTTTTTTGTATATTCTCTGCTGTGTGTATCTCCAAAACTTCATACCCTCGTAAAATGGTAGTAGTATATTAAATTTAATATCGCTCTATTAAAAAAACTTACAAATTTTCCCCCGATATCCTTATTGCATCTAAATTAATTATACTTCTTACACGTATTTCAAAATTTTTACTACAAAATGTCTATACCTGTCTGAAAATACTTATTCAAGATTAATGCTTTTATCATGCAAGATGCCAACGTCCAACATATGATCGAGCCCAATAGGGATGCCTATGTTGTTTAACCTGATTTGCAATTAAATTCTTTAATTTTACTGTAACTTAGAATCATTAGTTTGAAAACCATTACTTTAGTTAAGGATTGGTATATCTTAGAAAATAACTATATTGGTGTCCCTATAGTTCTCTACAGTGGTGTACCATTTACCATTTATTGAAAAATACCACCTTTATTTACTACCATTTTACTGAAAAATTAAAAAGTTTATTCTAGAAACAAACGGGTAAAGTCCTGGAAGGAAGAATAAGTTGTCATTGATTCCATGGATAAAATATAAACCAGAGGTAAATGGATTTTATAGTAGATTTCTTTACAAAGGTGATATTTTAACACTAAATGTACCAACGACAATCAAATGACCGGTAAAATACATGTAAAAATGCGATGGATAATGAATTGAAAATTCTTATTAGTTGTGTTTTTAACACATAAAAATTAACAATATACATTTTAATTATGTTAAATTTAATTATAAAGATTTTTTTATTTATTTCCTTCCTAATAATTACAATGAATGGAAAATTCCTATTACTTGTGT
>CM063501.1:73474485-73536985 GCA_032207245.1 Pardosa pseudoannulata
AAATTTATTCTTTAAAGCTCGAATGCTCGTTTCTTCAAAAAAAAAAAAAAAAAAAAAAAAAAAAAAAAGAGGTAACACTTCTCGAAATTTCCATATTTTAGTTTTCAAGATGTTTAAAGATAAACTGATACTTACGGCTGGTATATCTATTTAATATATTAATAATTCCCTCACACTACTAAAACAAATACTGAAGCCATTTGTATTAATTTTGTGATATTTTATATGAGACTGGAATTATTTTATTTTCTGTACACATCATCCGCAATAAATCAATATGTTAGGGTCTATCTACATTTACCATTATACTCAATGTACTGCCTAAGAAACAATTTGTTTTCTAATATTATATTCGATATGTTTTCAATATTTTCTTAGCATACTTCTATGAAGAATGCAACAAGATATTACATAAGTATCTTGTTGCATTCATCATAAATTCTTTACCACTCATATCTTTTATTTTGTATATACAGAGTCCGTACTTAAAAATTTTTACGGTTCAAACTGTTGTTCAGAAGTTTTGTGCAAGACATAATGAAAAGATGAAATAATTTTTAGTGGATAAAAAAACTTCACCACCAGAGGGCGTTTTTAATGAATTACACAGTTAGCGGTTGGAACTTTAATAGTAGCAACACTGCTGTAAAAACTCTATGCCACAAAATGAAAGAATATCGCGTAGACCACACTTAAGCTACATACCTACCTTACCTCTCAGATAGTTGCATTATCTTGCGGTCTAAAGCAAGTGTTGTCAGGATGTTTTCAAAGCAAAAGCAACGAAGTTGGTTTAAAATTGAATGTGCCAGAGGTAGTACAGCACGGAAATGTCATTTAGGGCTTCAAGAAGCCTGTGGAGAATCTACATTGCCTTACGGAACTGTAGCAAGATTGGCAAATGTCTTCAATGAAGGACGACAAAATGGTGCAGACATGCATCGGCCAAGTCGTCTTAGTGTCAGTGAAGCAAGAGCAAAATGCAGGCTGTTGTCACACTAACGGATAGTGATCGACGACAAATGATTCATGAGCTAGCCCGACAGACAGGATTTGCATATACGATTGTGCTGTACATTCTAAGCATCTACTTATTTCCTAAGATGAAAGAACCACTTTGTGGTATTCGCTTCAGAATTGTTCCAGAGATTCTTGCTGCAACAGACAGGTCCATTCGAACTATCAACTGAACAGTGGCTGCTACAGGTGTTCTGCGACTTCCACATCGGTGGAAAAGGGTTATACACAATGCTGGCGACTATATTGAATGATTGTAAATCATGGTGACATAAAGCACTTTTGTATTCTATGTAAATAAATAGTTGTTACTATTTATTGTTCCAACCCTTGTATTTAGTATAGTTAAACAATTATTGCAATAAAACGTTCAACGTGTCAGTAATCATTTACAGCTACTACTTGAAATCGTAGAATAGCATTGTTTACATTGACAATTGTACTGTCTCCAGGTAATTCTAAGAACATGTCATAAAATACTGTCTTCCAGATTATGCGTTGTTCTTAGTTCATCAACACTGACTGTCTTTCAAACACAATTTTTATGCAAGATGGAGCTCCTCCATACATTAGCTTCCTGTTCACAGCGTTCTCAAAAATCACTTTACAGAAGATTGTGTCATCAGCTACCACTTTCCTAATGTGTAGCCACCCGAACCCCAGACTTCAACCTATGCGACTTTTGGCTTTGGGAGCATTTGAAACACCTCGTCAGTTTTGGTCAACCAAGAACTATACTTAATCTGAAAGACAGCATGTCAAGACATAGTCTTAGCATTTTTCCAGTCACACTGTGGTAGAATGTAGATCATTCTCTCTGACGATTTCAAATGATAGCTGAAAATGATGACGGTCAAGTTAAACATATCTTGTAATTTTTTCGTTAGAGAAAATATTTGCTAAATGTATAATTCATCAAAATTTCCCTCTGGGGGTGAAATTCTGAAATAACTTTTTTTATTTGCTCAAACAAATTCCCATCCTTTCATTATGCCCTACAAAACATTTCACAACTTTCTTAACAATAGTTTTGACTGTATATAACTTTAAAGTAAAGAGGTTTAATAATAAATACACTGCATATTGATGAATTTTAAATATTATAGGCCACCTTCATAACTGATATACTATTATTTTAATATAATAAGATGTCATATCTAAAAAGGCTCTTGATAAGAGGCTAATTAGTTACTATATGTAAATAAAATACTGTTAAATGATTTTTTTAATACAAATATAAGTCATGATTTCTTTGGATAAAACTACTGAAAAAGGAAATTCCTATATGAAACTCGGAAAACTATTAAATTTCGATTCAGTTAAGAGAAGTATACCTAGAATCACACTAATGTAAATAATAGAAGATTATTTGTAGAATTTTTATCTACTTTTGCTTAAAAGTAAAAATTATTTCGACAAAATATTAAAAAAAAGAATTCAAGTAAATTATTATATCTATCCTAAATTTCAATATGTTAGTAATCCCAATTTAAATAAAAGTAATTTCTTTTAATTTCCTTTAGTCATGATAATTATGTATACCCTATTTTTTACTTTTCCGGGCTATTGAGCAAGAAGAAAGCCTAATAAGCTAGCAGTAATAAAAATGCAGTCGGCCCACGTTGAAGAGAACGGTAGAAGTCTAATTAAAACTTCATTTTAGAGATGTAAAGAAAAGGACATTTTTACTAATCTATGACAGATAAGCGAAAGAAACAAAAATCACTCTGAGCACAGAGGCACACCCAAGACCGAAGACAGATAGAATTTTCCCAAGGGACAACAAAATTAGTCAGCGAATTAGACTGTTAAGATCAGTAGACAAGCTAAGCCATTTGTCGGCAACACTGGAAAATGTGGTGAATGGACAGAATATTTACATCTATTGGACAGAAAGATTTGGGAAATATATTGAAATTATTTTAAGTCGAGGACACTCCTTTGATTAAGACATTTAGAGGCTGGGGAAAATATTTTAAGGAATTAGAATGGGAGAGAGGAGTTTTTTAAGGAAATATTAAAGTGAAATAATTTTGATATATTGCATGCACACACACACTATATATATATATATATATATATATATATATATATATATATATATATATATATATATATATATATATATATATATATATATATACACATTTGTAGTAATAATTTAAAGCGCGCGATTTTTTGGAGACAAGCACCACAATTATGCCAAAGATATTTTAGAGAATAATTAGATGTTAGTTTTATATAAGAATTGTAATTAAGATTAGTGTTACCCAAGTACCAAATCTGCAATAGTTTCCTATCTTTATACCAATTCCTGTCACATACCAATCCGAATCTGAAGCATTCGGATTGGTATGTGCTTACTTCATGGAATTTGATGATATAGATATGTACAGTAAAATCTTACAGTGTTCTCACATCTAACATAGATTTTAAACATTGTTATTTAATCGACAGTTACATGTACTAAAATATAAACATTAATAGTCAATTTGAAATTCGTAATTTAGAAGAGTATAAAATGTGAGTCGAGAACTGAACTTAATAAAGGAATTTGATGTCAAAATAAAGTTGTTTCAGAATGACTTAGATTTGATTTTTTTTTTCATTTTAATAAGAAATTAAACATTTGAGTCTATTTTACCTATTACAAAGAAGTGGAGAAAAATAAAATTTCATAAGTTTTACATTTTTATATCTATTTCAGTTATGCATAAGTAAAGAAAAGAGAAATTAAAATATATTTTAAGGTAAATATTAATATTAAAATTAAAAAAATCAAGTAATTTTGCAAAATAGATTTAAAATATTATTTATTTTGAAACATGCACACCTAAATTATCTAATGGATTCCAATATATTTCTAATAACAAAGTTAAAGAGGAATATTTAATCTTTAGTATTTAAATTCGAATATTGACTTTTATATTTTCTCAAGATTGCATGTAATTTAACTAAAATATAAGTATTAATAGTTTTTTCTTCTTTACTGTTTCAGATTTGGTATAAATAATATTTAAGCATAACCTTACCTGCTATTTCGAACTATTTGTAAAGCCTTTTCAAAATTACTTTAAATTCAAATATTTTGGGTTTCTGACATCACAAATCTATACCATGTTTCATGATAAAGTTATTCCATTAATTTAAAATCAATTAATTACTAATTAATACTAATGACTACTAATAAATAATTACTTTTATTGTTCTTAATATCTATTCGAATAAATATTAAAATTACAACCTCAAAATATTTTATTAAGTTTTATATTAGTAATTCATCAATGAAAATTTTAAAATGCAAGTTATAATACTATTCGATTCTTTAAAATGTCCTTCTAAATAAAGTTCTTATTTTATGCATTTTAAAATATTATTAATGTAAAAGTTTAAAAGGAAACTTTAATTTAGTACATTTGTAATCTAATGTTTATTTCCTAATGTATTCTAGCACTACTATTTTCTAAAATGAACTACGCATTTGAATAAAATAATAAATGTTACTCAGAAATAAATAAATCCATAATTTAAATTCGTAAACAGTTTTACCGAGAGATGCAGAGAAAAAGGGCAAAAAAAGGCCCAAAGCTAGTTTTGATGACTATTATTCTTAGATTTAAAAGGCACTTCTATATTTAACTTCGATCACTGTCATCTAAAACTTTTCATTCTAACATCGTTGATCAATTATCAGCTCTTAAACAAACTGAAGTGAATGGACTAAAAGTTAACAAACGAAGCTACTTAATGCCCTAACGAAAGAGTGCAGTCGTGAAAAGAAAAGATAACTGTTTAATCTCGGTGGGACAAAGCTGCATGCATTAAAAATACTGTTTTTTGCATTGTCAGGTTGTTTTCGTAAAAGACTCAGCAATATCAGTTCATGACTAACTGTTTATTTGTTTTATCTTCTGCTTGTTCAAAACACGTTCGGCTAATTAGGATTTTAGCTTTCAGGGTGATTATGTAAATTTGAAAGGAAGTCTGATGACCTAAGTAGGCTATTAAAATAGTTAATGCTAGAATGGAACTCCTACGATGTCTTTTAAAGGAACGAAATAAAAAAATTTCTAAATCAACGTAGCAGTCGTGCACTAGATTAGTCAGATTATGTTCAAAATGGAAAGTTTCTTTGAAAAAACTTTTTTTGTTTTGGATGTTTCGTTAGTATAATGGGTTTGTACTCAATAATTTTAGTTTTTCTTTTCTTTTTGTTTAATTTTATGTATTTTAAATCTGAAGTATAATAAATGGAAGATGCATCAAAGAACCTTTGAGAGAATTTTTAAACTAAAACTTAAAAAGGCACAGCTGAACAAGGTTTAGAAATGATATCTTAGAAAAATTTATAAATAACAATTTTATGATCTTCAAAATAATTGATTTTTGGATATACTTTTAAGTTATTGATTTAATTACATTTGTACATACAGTGGGATCAAGAATAATAATAAATGTTACAGAATATAGTTACACTAATTATTTTTAATTTAAAGAAAATTATAAATGTTTTCTTTTATAAATCATGCATTTGAAAAATACAAATTTTCCAAATGTTCTCTTTTGTAGTTTCTGTCTTAAAATGCATTGACTTGACAATGAAACTAATATGCAGTGATAAGTAAATTTGGTTTGAAACCATAAGAAAAAGTAAGAAAAGACAAGTGGTAACCATATTTAATGAATAATAATTAATTGGGAAGAAAATTTGCCTAATTTCGCTAAATAATTTATATGCTACAGAGACTTTGAAGATGTTTAAGCAATACTTTCCAGAAACAATATGTGTTTCGCAAAACTATATTAAGGAACACACTGTATTAAGGATCAGTTGATACTGAACTATGCGTGACGTTTTATTTGGAGCATTTTGGTCTAAATTTTAATATACGAGGACAAATTTAACCGATACCTATAGCTTAAAGGTGCATCCAAACGGTTACGGATATCCATACCATAAATAGTATTCCTAACAGTGTAATTTAATTATGAAAATCATCGGCCTAGTATTCGGACATCGATTAGTTGCATTACGAAAGGGATCAAATAGTGTTGCATTTAGTAATGTTATCGGGAAAAAAATAACACCTTATTGATAGAAAGCTAATACGTTTAGACCAAAAACCAGCTAGTATCACGTATTGTTATTATTTTGTAATCCCAGTAATTTCTATACTAGTATTTCAATTCATACTATTCGTTATACGGGTTAAGCGGTTATAAACTTTCAGAACAGAGTTCATCTATACGTTGTAAAAACACATAGAAATGCATGGTTGGAAATGCTTTCCTGGTGTGGTAGTCACGACACAAAACAAAAGAAAGACAGGACACAAAAGAGTTTATAAACTTTCAGGACAGAGTTCACCTATAAGTTGTGAAAGCACATAGCAATGCATGGTCAGAAATGCTGTCCTGATGTGGTAGTCAAGACACAAAACAAAAGAAAAACAGGACAAAAAAGAGTTTATAAACTTTCATGACAGAGTTCACCTATACTTTGGGAAATCATAGCATGCAATGACATAGCAATGCATGGTCAGAAATGCTTTCTTGAATTGGTAGTCACGACACAAAACAAAAGAAAGACATTACACAAAAGCGTTTATAAACTTTCAGGACAGAGTTCACCTATACGTTGTGAAATAAAGCTTTCCTGATGTCGTAGTCACGACAGAAAGCACAAGAAAGATAGGACTCAAATACAGAAAATGCGTTTATTATTCATAGGAAAAATTCTGTGAAGTATTTGGCTGGTATAATAACTATAATTTTACCAATATATTAGGAAGGACAATTTTTCAAAAATTATAATTTGGTTTTAAATTGTTATGTAAATTATAGGCATTTACATTATTTTCTTATTATTTAAGAATTTACTTTATATTATTTTTTCGCTATTTATGCATTGTCAAACTTTGATTACATAAGTATTATATTGTATTATTTTATATATATTTTGTATTTATTTTATTTGAATACTTTATTGTTTATTATCACTTCCAATATCTCTGATATTATATTTTAAATATATATAATTTTTGTTTTTTAAAAGTAATTTAAAATTTAGAGAAGTTATTTTTGTAATGCTATTTTAAAGATACTGTAGATAATTTTCTACGGATACCATGCAGAAAAATGTATCAATTTTAATATATTAAACTTAAATACTTAATATTTTTATTTTATTCAAAGATTTTTCTTCACTATTTGATCATAAATATTTTTAATCATTTTTCATCTAGAGCAAAAATAAATATCTTGCTATTATTTGCAGCATTATAGACAAAGTTTCACTATTTTTTTTTGCAATTTTTTTCTTCACGTGAGTTTTTAATGTTGATTTAGACTATTGACATATAAAATTTTATTTCAATAATAGCCAAAGGCGAAATATTCAAAAATTAATTTATTATATTTATTATACTAAAGTATAAAAATTATCCTTATTTTCATCAGTATGTAACAAAAAAGAATTAATCATCAAGAAGCTTTGAAATTTTTATTACCAAAATAAATGTATAATTTATAATGAACCAAAAATGAAGTTGATTTAGTCATATAATATTTTGTACAAAAATTAAATAAAATGATTTTATATGGATAGGGAATGATTTTATAAAAGCCTGTAATTATCAATTACATTCTTTTATAAAATCATTATTAATGCATTTAACAGTAGAAAAATAGATGTCATCTTTAGGTGATTTTATATGTACAATTTAAAGTTAATTTTTATTAATTTTTAGGTAAAAATATCTGAATTATAAGAAATTTATTTAGTTTATCTCTCCATTTTTTAATAGCATATGTATTTTTAATGCTACTTTTATATAAATCTACAAGTTTTGATTGATTTACACCAAGCTTAGCTTACTTACCTTTCAATGAATGGAAAAGGAAGATGTCAACATTAAATGTGTGGATGATTGAAATAAATGATTCAATAGACCTTTTATTATTTGCAAGTGTACAAAGAATTTCCAAATGTAAAAGCAATTTTATAAATTGTATATTCGACAGCTGTTTTTATGGAACAGTTACATGATAATTTAAATGAAAATAAAATTACTTCATGATTCATGCTAAATTATTCAAATATGGTGTGCATACTTTTATTTCCATTTTTTTCTTGAATGGTCATACGTCTGTTTAATCGACAAAAAATTAGTTTATAAAAAACACATTATGTGAAAAGGGGTTCAGTTCTGAACATTTTAAAACAATCCATGCAAAAAATTTCCAATTAATAGAATTATGAATAAAAAAGGTGTCGGCTTTTTACTGTAAACAAATTTAACTTACAAAATTTTAACTTGATTTTCTTCAACTTTCTTTCATGTAAAGTGCATGTTATCTCAAAACGTTTTTAATATTTTTTCATGAAATTTTTACAGGTTGTAGACAATATAAATTTTATCCCATTGAACCTAAATTTTCATGATAAGGCTTTACTTTTTAAGGAAAAGAATCCTTTTCTTTTCAAATATATTTTTTAAATATTTGTATTTTTATATGCATACAAATTTAGGTTCAAAGTTATTTTGAGATATTGTAGTATGTTTTAAAACAATAAGTTTGTCTTTGACTTAATTATATATTTAATATCCTGCACGTGAGCCTTGATGTAATTTTAGTTAAAAACAAAATGTCTCTTATTTAAAAATTTCTAATAAAAATATTTTTTCTATTTCAAAAATAAATTAGATGTGTAAGAAAAAATTTTATTTTTGTAAAACTTGTAGTATTAAAAGTATGAGAATTTGAAAATGATAATTATCTTACATTCTTTCGACTTTTAAGCGGCGTATGACCCATGAAAAATATATCCTACTATTAATTATAAATTGTATAGACTTTAAATCATTTAAATAATTGCTACTCTTCCGTGATAACAATATATACCTATTTTAAATTTAATCCTAGGTAAATTTTATTATGCAATAAACAAAAAACAATAACTTCATATAATAGGTTTTGTAAGTAGTTATATAAAGGAATTTATTTACATTGAAGTAATAATTTAATTGAAAATGTCTGTAAATAAATATTTCTTTAGGGAAATACACATATTATTAAAAAAAATTGAAAAACTAAGCATCCTATTTAGATTTATGAAACTATTCCTGATGCTAATTAAGTTTCTTGTTTGATTTATCATATAAAACTGCTTAATTATTAAATTTCATTTAAAATTTATATTTATTATTTTATTTTATTTATTTTTAAATTTTATTTTTTTATTTAAAATCACTTATCTTTTTTATAAATTATTACTTCTATGTATAACTAAGAGATTTTATACATAAAAATGAAAATGTTTCTGAATCAAGAAAATAGTAATATTTTATACAAGATTAATAATATAAATTTTGACCTCTAAACATAAAGACAGTTAAAATGATATTTGGAATATCTCTACATAGAAAATGCTATGAGAAGTTAATTGCACTTGTTTTAATGAAATTATACATGAGAAGAGAAACACTGTTCAAAGATAACATCATTTATGTCGAAATCTTTGTAAGAATTAATGCATATTGATGTATGTTTTTTAAAACTTTTATTTTAGATATATATTTTTGTTTTTCGAAATAAAAGCTGTTTCTTATAAATTTTTTCAATATGTGTGTTGCAGATGTATTAATCCACTGAAATTGGTGTTTCGAATGTATTGAAGAGACTGAAATATACTTTTAAGTAAGCCGTTCAATGTATTATTTTAGGTATATATATTCCACAAAGTTTCGATCCATAATGGATTTCCTGCTCTTCATCCTCTGTCAATTAAGTTTCCTACCACAAATTTGCGATAAAAGTCCGGAAAGACTCAGCTTTCATGTTAATGCATTTAGTCTGGGGAAGAGAAACTAGATATGCCTCAATAAATATAGAAAATCGAATGAAATACTATTATTTCCCATTATTTTTCTGACTCTGAATTAAATCGACTGTCATTCCATTTATTGCATTGTGTAGGGATTCTTCAATTTTAGTATGATACTTTTGATGGGAAGCTGTCCAATATATTGCTAATATAATGATCTTTCGTTTTAAAAACATCAAAAGCAAGAATTTAAAGTACAGCAAGAAATGAATATCAACAAGAAATTATTATAATTATATGTGCCTAGAATCTAGATATAGTGAACCAATAACGTTAACCAACAACCGTTTGCGGAACCAATGACAATTTTCACTATACCCAGACATCCATTATACTTAATGTTGATCAATATTTTACTAAACTTGTAATCTTTTAAACCATTAAAGTATGAGTCGTTTCTGTCAAATATATCTAGATCTATAGCTTAAATTTATTGTGAACACAGTAATACAAGCATGAAGTTTCAACAACTTTAATTTCTACCGTCGTTTAATGATAAGCTTTCATTAAATTACTTGATTAGCAAGAATGTTGGATATATTTTATATGGTTAGAGGAAATTTTTGTGATAAGAGATATGTATTAGTTGACATGTAACACTCAACCTTTTGTGGATTTAATAACAATTTTCCCTCTATCCATAGAATCATTATACTTAATTTTCTTGATCAAAATTTTACACAACTTGTAATATTTTAACCCATTAATGTATGAACCGTTTCTGTCAAATATATCTAGATCTATAGCTGAAATTTATTATGGACATAGTAATACAAGCATGAAATTTCAACAACTTTAATTTTGACACTCTTTTAATGTTTAGCTTTCATTAAAAGACTTGATTAGCAAAATTGTTGAAAATCATTTATATGGTTAGAGGAAATCTTCGGCATAAGAGATATATTTTGGGTGATATGTAACACTCAACCTTTTGCGTAACCAATAACAATTTTTACTATATCCAGAAAATCATTATACTCAATTTTCTTGATAAAAAGTTACCAAACTTGTAATCTTTTAACCCTTTAATGTATGAATCGTTTCTGTCATATATATCTAGATCAATAGTTTAAATTTTATTCAGTAAGGTTTGGTTTGGTTTGGAGTGCTACGGTCTACTTTTTGCAACACGAGGGCTAATGGTTAGAGTAAATCTTCGGGACCTTTGGGTGACATGTAACTTAAAGCCGATTCCGAACGGCAATAACAAACATCCATCATTATACTCAATTCTCTTGATAAAAAGTTTACCCACGTAATCCGGTACCGAATGTATGAATCGCCAATCGGCCATCGTTCGGCACTTATTCAGTAAGGACATGGTAATAAAAGCATGAAATTTCAATAACTCTAATTTTTAGAGTTGTTTAATGATTAGCTTTCATTAAACGACTTAATAAGCAAGATTGTTGGATATGATTTATATGATTAGAGGAAATCTTCTTGTACGAGTTTTGGGTGACATGAAAACCCTGTACTGTAAAGTCAAGCTTTATATTAGATACAGCTACTCAGTGTGACATCAGTCTGTGAGTTACACGTCCATCTCAATCGGTGAAAAGATTATGAATGCTTTCGGGGTGGACTATGGGACATTGTTCCTAAACGCTGGACTGAAGGAATCATCATTAATTTTTTCCAGTAATGATCTGCTTGACACTCGAACTTTGGAATGTGTCAAGTAAGGCGATTGTGAACCGACCGGGGAGAAAATGGAATGTGAACTTTTTTAATCTGCTTCAGCCACGTAGCAAGTGCTCTACGTCAACCCCAAGGACGGAGGAGGGGGGGGAGGGTGACAATCCCTGAGACCGAGGTTTCCCGGTAAGAAAGGGACGAGTGATGGACAGTTGCTGTCGTACTTTTCAACCAGAAAGTCATCCTTTTTTGTTCTTATCTACCGATTAATGCGGAGAAGTCCTTTGTTTTTATGGTGTTTAAACTATGTCTATATTGCTTTTACATCACTCATCTACCTTGCAATAAAAAGGTTAAGGTTTTAATTGTTAAAATTACTGCCTAATTCCTTCGTGACATATATACTTTACATCATAATTACCTCATACTATGACATATATACATTACATCATAAATACGTCATACTATGTCACGCCGGATCGACTATGGTGTGACGAAAGATAAATCCTTAACACCTCGACCGCTCGGTGTTACATAGTCGATCTACTAGCCGAAAAAGTTCAAGGCGAAAATAATTATAAAATGTCGATCAAAACAAAAAAACTAAGAACAGTTACAAATACCCAATTTGAAACATTGTTAATAGGATTATCTTTTAATTTTGCTGAAAATAAAAGTTCATTCTGATTAAACATAAAATTACTGTGAACTATTTAGTTGCCGTCCATATAAAAGGGATAGTAATATAAAGTTTTAGTGACAGTTTTTCTGGTAACAATCATTGTGATTGAGCAAAATTTATTCGTAAATGACAAAATAACTAAAATAAATATTTTTTCTTATGAAAAAATTTTCTATGAAAAATGAGAAATTTTGAAACATTGTATTAATTTTAGTATTGCATGGAAAATTTATAATTTTTTATTAAGTAAATTTTGATTAAATACAGAAACTCAACTTTGGCAGAAAATGATAAAAATTGTTGAAATTTATACTCCTATTCTGAATCATTCCTTATAGCGTCTAGAGCACTTATTTAGTAACTAATTTGTTAATTTTTTTATCAATTGCTGTTAAATTTTGTATTTAATATTTTCCACCTCTTTACAAATATCTCTTTAACTCATATTTGACCGCTGTCCTATAAACAGGACAGCAAATAAAATTCCATTTAATAATAAAATTATAAATTATTTCTTAGTGGATTTTATTTTAACACCTTTAAAATAGACACACTTTAGCTTAGTAGCAAAAAAAAATTGAGAAATCAAATTATATTGTATTGTAAAATTTATTTTTACAACCTCTAAAAAGTTGTAATTTTTTAATCTTTAATCTTATATTTATTAATTTTTTTTCAAACATTGTGGAGGTTTATTATGTGGAAGAGCTAAAAATGTAGCTGAAAGTTTTTGTTGAAAAATATATTTTACACTGATATGTATTTTCCAAGTATATAAAAGGTTCGCTAAAATTAAGAGAACTGTCTAATCTCGATTATTTTTCCACAAATTCGATATTGCATTGATAACGCACATTCTTTTCTTATCGTTCAATGAACACCAGTTCAAACACCTGTTCACACACCTGGACACAACAAGGGGTAAATAGATGTCTATTCTATTCAGAAAAACTGGAGATTGCAAAATAAACTTGCTCTCTTACTGCCAGTTCAATAACTGCAAGCGAAAACCAACAACATTATGCTTAAAATGTAATGTTTGACTGTTTCCCCAAATTTCATCTATGAATCAGACTAATGCAATGTAAGATATTTGTTACGTTTTAGTAGTGTATTGGACAGTTGTCCTATTTATAAGACAGGCAATTACGTAAAAAATTAAAAGTATTTTTTAAAAGTTTTGGTTTTATATACTTAGTTGCACCATATTAATGATATGGATTAAGTTTTAATAACTTACAGAAATATTTAGTTGGTGTGGTACAATATGGGTTAAATCAATCTATTTGAAAGTTTACATACGTATGTATGAAATTACCTCTGTAAGTCTAGATAAAAATATTGCATATAACTTTCAGCTCACTTTTGAAGGACTTATATTTTTAATTAGTTCACTATTAGCCTTTAAAATAACAATTAAACGCGGCCTTAGTTGTCCCATAAAATATATCTCTACTACAGGAATTTCACTATACACCAAATTCACATTGGGGATTTTCGCTTGTATATAAAGTTATTTAGCAAAATATAATAGATTAATGAGTGGTAGCAGAATTTTTTAAAATTCCTTTCTTATGAAATAAATCATATTACTTTTTGAGGGTATATAATTGATACAAAAGTAATTAAGATTTAAAAATGTTTTGTACAGTTCCAACTAGGATATTTAAAATACTACATAATAGTCCTTATAATGAAAACTAAGATTTCATATTAACTGATAAATGGTCAGTAAAATATATACGCATATTTATATGCAATATGTGAAGATGCTTGTTTTTGCATTAGATTTAATAAAACATTATGGAACATTTGTATGCAACATACATAAAATAGATTTTTAGAAGAGATTCATTATTGTTGCAACATAGAAAAGTAGCTAAAACTTTTCGAACAAAATTTGAATCTGCTAAGAAATTTTTAGAATAATTTTTATTTTATTTAATTAGAATTTTTATTAGATTTTTCACTATAACCAACTTTACTTTAAATCAGCTTTTTATAATCTGAATTACAGTAACTTAGCTTTGCAAAAGTTTTTAAGTCTTCATGATTAAAACAAAAATCCATTTAAAAGATTTTTGAAATTTTATTTAGATTAATTTTATTGTATAATAATGGTTTTAATGATTATTTCGAGAACATTTCATCTCAGAGACTTTAAATCACTTTATATTACATGAATTAGCAATATAGGTATACATTTTCACATATAATATGCGAAAATGCTTTTATACAGTAAACATTGTAAAATTTTGTAAAACATTTCGATGTAGAAGATATAAATGTATTTGTATATGATTTATTAATAAATGAAATTTAAAATCTATCAAATAATGTAAACTTAGAAAATGGCTTCAAATATAGGGGGAAATTTTAGAATATATTCTCTGACTCACATAATAAGAATTCTCATCATAACACTAAAACAATTTCTTATTAAATCAGTTTTTTATAAGCTGGGGTCATCTGAAACTAATTTCTTTCATTTTGTCAAGAAGGCAATCCGCATATTTCTTTGTTTGTTTTATAAGAGGCTAAATACCGTCTCCACTTTCGCTAAACCTTTGTTCCCTCTTATTTTATTAAAGCTTCCCATTCCTGGAAGCGTCGACAGTTATTTGTATTTATACAAGGAAGTTTAATTTTTTATCCTTCGTCTAATAATGAATGCATCATAGCAAACACATGGAGAGTTTGTCTCGATGCACCAGAGGAGTAAAGAAAAAGTAAAGCCGAATGAAAGAGGTAAGAAAGAAGAAACAATATAAAGGAGAGAAATCTATGTGTGTGCCTTGTCCCTGAACTAAGCAACATAAAACTTATCGAGGAGCAGCGAGTCCGGTCGTAAAATTTGATGAAACAAATAAATCCCTGACCTTTAATGTGGTGAAAAGCGTAAAGAGCATGTGGCTGAAAATGTAAAATTAGTTTTCGAAAGACATAAAAAATTGTTTTATGCATTTTTCCATCTCACGTGAAATTCTTTTTCCTCTCTATGTATTTGTGTATAGATACTTTTTGTTGTCTTTCCCTTAACATTTTTTTTCATTCTTTTTTGCTATTTCTTACATATTTGATTCTCTGTTCAATCCCATGTCTGCATTAATTTTAATTAAATTAAAAGAGTGAACGTCTGGTTTTTTAAATAAGATACGATATTTTCTGAGAAATGGGTTTTTTATTTAACAGAACTGACTCGTAGATATTAAGGTTTAATACGTTCAGAATGAAAATTTATGTAACAAAGAACTAAATAATTATTACTGAACCAGTCTAAAACTATGTGAAGTTTATGACAAAAAAATATCATAATTAAGGCACTAAATGCCTTCAAACTAAATCTCTAAAACCTATAGTATCAAGAAAATATATTTTGTCTAAGATAACCGGCCACGCTTAAATCATAGTTTGATAAAATTTATAAAGGGGATTTAGAAACATTACTAATAAAACATGATTGTAACTGATGTTATTTACAAACAAGCAAAATTTAGGTATAGATTTGATTTAATAAGGCACTTAAATCAGTAAAAAGTTCTTTGCAATTTCATTTAGATTATTTATATTAAATAATAATGGTTTTAATGATTATTTTAAAAATATTTCATTCTATCAAAACGTTAATTATCTTTATATTACATGAATTAGCAATATATACATACATATTTACATTTAATATGCGAAAATGTTCCTATACAGTAAAATGTATTCATATCAGTATAAGTTAAATAAAACATTGTGAAACATTTCAATATAGAAGATATAAATGTATTTGTATGTGATTTATTATTACCTGAAAAAAAAGCAAAAGTGTAAACGGAGAAAATGGCTTCAAATATATGGAGAAATTTTATAACATTTTCTCTGGCTGATATATTAAGAATTCTCATCGTAACACTAAAACCATTTCTTATTAAATCAGTTTTTTATAAGCTGGGGTCATCTGAAACTAATTTCTTTCATTTTGTCAAGAAGGCAATTCGCATATTTCTTTGTTTGTTTTATAAGAGGCTAAATACCGTCTCCACCTTCACCAAACCTTTGTTCCCGCTTATTTTATTAAAGCTTCCCATTCCTGGAAGCGTCGACAATTATTTGTATTTATAGAAGGAAGTGGAATTTTTTCTCCTTCGTCTAATAATGAATGCATCATAGCAAACATATGGAGGGTTTGTCTCGATGCACCAGAGGAGTAAAGTAAAAGTAAAGCCAAATGAAAAAGGTAAGAAAGAAGAAACAATATAAAGGAGAGAAATCTATGTGTGTGCCTTGTCCCTGAACTAAGCAACATAAAACTTCTCGAGGAGCAGCGAGTCCGGTCGTAAAATTTGATGAAACAAATAAATCCCTGACCTTTAATGTGGTGAAAAGCGTAAAGAGCATGTGGCTGAAAATGTAAAATTAGTTTTTCGAAAGACATAAAAAACTGCTTTATGCATTTTTCCATTTCACGCGAAATTCCTTTTCCTCTCTATGTATTCGTGTATAGATAGTTTTTGTTGTCTTTCCCGTAACATTTTTTTCATTCTTTTTTTGCTGTTTCTAACATATTTGATTCTCTGTTATATGCCATGTCTGCATTCATTTTAATTAAATTAAAAGAGTGCACGTGGGGTTTTATTTAATAAGATACGATATTTTCTGCGGAATGTGTTTTTTATTTAACAGAACTGACTCGTAGATATTAAGGTTTAATACGTTCAGAATGAAAATTTATGTAACAAAGAACTAAATAATTATTACTGAACCAGTCTAAAAGTGGGTGAATTTATGGCAAAAAATATCATAATTAAGGCACTAAATGCCTTCAAACTAAATCTCTAAAACCTATAGTATCAAGAAAATATATTTTGTCTAAGATAACCGGCCACGCTTAAATCATAGTTTGATAAAATTTATAAAGGGGATTTAGAAACATTACTAATAAATCATGATTGTAACTGACGTTATTTACAAACAAGCAAATTTTAGGTATAGATTTGATTTAATAAGGCACATAAATCATTTAAAAGATTTCTGTAATTTCATTTAGATCATTTTTATTGAATAATGATGGTTTTAAGGATTATTTTGAAAATATTTCACCTCAGCAAGACTTTAATTTTTTATATTACATGAATTAGCAATATGTACGTACATTTTTCATTTAATATTCGAAAATGTTTTTATAGAGTAAAGTGTATTCATATCAGTATAAGTTAAATAAAACATTGTGAAATATTTCAATGTAGAAGATATAAATGTATTTGTGTGTGATTTATTATTACCTGACAAAAAAAAAAAAAAAAAAAAAAAAAAAAAAGTGTAAACGGAGAAAATGGCTTCAAATATATGGAGAAATTTTATAACATTCTCTCTGGCTGATATATTAAGAATGCTCATCGTAACACTAAAACCATTTCTTATTAAATCAGTTTTTTATAAGCTGGGGTCATCTGAAACTAATTTCTTTCATTTTGTCAAGAAGGCAATTCGCATATTTCTTTGTTTGTTTTATAAGAGGCTAAATACCGTCTCCACTTTCGCCAAACCTTTGTTCCCGCTTATTTTATTAAAGCTTCCCATTCCTGGAAGCGTCGACAGTTATTTGTATTTATACAAGGAAGTGGAATTTTTTCTCCTACGTCTAATAATGAATGCATCATAGCAAACACATGGAGGGTTTGTCTCGATGCACAAGAGATGTAAAGAAAAAGCAAAGCCGAATGAAAGAGGTAAGAAAGAAGAAACAATATAAAGGAGAGAAATCTATGTGTGTGCCTTGTCCCTGAACTAAGCAACATAAAACTTCTCGAGGAGCAGCGAGTCCGGTCGTAAAATTTGATGAAACAAATAAATCTCTGACCTTTAATGTGGTGAAAAGCGTAAAGAGCATGTGGCTGAAAATGTAAAATTAGTTTTCGAAAGACATAAAAAATTGCTTTATGCATTTTTCCATCTCACGTGAAATTCTTTTTCCTCTCTATGTATTTATGTATAGAAATTTTTTGTTGTCTTTCTCGTAACATTTTTTTCATTCTTTTTTTGCTATTTCTTACATATTTGATTCTCTCTTCTATGCCATGTCTACATTCATTTTAATTAAATTAAAAGAGTGAGTGTGGGATTTTATTAAATAAGATACGATATATGCATGTAACATTTTCTGGGGATTGGTTTTTTTATGTAACAGAAATGACTCGTACATAATAAGGTTTAATACGTTCAGAGTGCAAAGTTATATAAGAAAGAACTAAATCACTGTTACTGAACCAGTCTAAAAGTGGGTGAATTTAAGTCAAAGAATAGGGCAATTAAGGCACTGAATGCATTCAAATTAAATTTCTAAAATCTATAATACCAAGAAAATATATTTTGTTTAATTTACCGACCACGTTTAAATCATAGTTTAACAGAATGCATACAGGGGATTAAGAAACATTACAAATAAAACATGATTGTAAATGAAGTTATTCACAAAAAAGTAAAATTTAGAGATTTGATTTAATAAGACACTTATATAGTCTCGTATTTTAAAATTTAAATTAAATTTATAAAAAAACATAGATTTGTCTACAATTTAATACTTTTAAGCCGTAAATAGTGTAAAGAATTAAAATTTTGATGAAATATTACTCGACGGTTTTAGTAATTTTATATAAGCATCAAATGAAGAACTAGTGGTGGTCAAAAAATAGATAACAAGGAATAATAGACAATAGGTATTCACAGAGTTTTGTATTTTATGCAGAAATTAGAACAGTGTGGTAATTTTGATACATGCGGTTAGAATCTGTGCAGAGTTTCAACCAACTTCCCTGGAGCACTAGTTAAATCAAATTGCGTCTATTTTAGTAAATTGGTCTCACTAGGATTCCACTCAAATATTTGATTTCTGTTAGTGAAACCTGCAACGAAGACTAAAATTCACTATCAAGTGGTAGAGTTTTGGGGAGAGACTGCCTTGTCTTGTCAGCAAAATGATGTCGAAATATTGAAGCTGGTAGAGGAATGGTTATTGATAACTGCTAGGATATTAACGATAACTCTCCCATATTGCCCAGATCTTGCTCTGATTTTGACCTCTTTCCTAACTTGAAGAGTCACCTAGGAGACTGACGATATTTTACAGATAAGAAAATGAAGCAGTTTTTGATAATGTAGCTGAACATATAAGAACAAGGTTTAATCCGAGGGAAAAGTTTGGATGTAGTAGAAAAAATGATCATTGATGACTTATGGCACTTTATTGACCAACTTCCGTAAGGACCATACTTCGATACAGATTACTAATATTCTTTTATTATTTGAAGTAGCATCTAAGAAACTGGCCATTTGATTCAAACAAGAAACAAAACGGTTCGAGGCAGCATGGTTGAACATTTAAAGGCATGGTTTTTAAAAAGAAGAAATATCCATGCTCTTCAAACGACATGACTTCAACGACTTCTAAACAAATGAGATATATCTAAAATATACAGTTAATATGTCGAAAAGTTGAACCAATGTGGCGAAAAGTAATTTGTGTGTACTATTAGTTGACTGTATTGTTCGTATAAAATAAAATACTGCAGCTTTTGTACCCAACTTTCTGACCAACCTCCTACATACATTTAGAGATGAGTTATTAGACTGTTTGTTAGACATTTTAGGAATTTAGAAATTTTGTGTTCTATCTTTGCTCTGAATTGTTCTACAAGCTGTAACTCAGAGATGCTTTGGAAAAATTGTCCTTATTTTAGTTTAAAGCGTCCATAATTAATGTATGCATCAATTTGAGATAATTATTTAAATCAGAAATATTTTTATAAACTCGAAAAACAACTTTACATTTTCCAGCTAACCAAAGTGAAAAGAATATGCATTTTTATATACACAAAAAATTTTTCTATTTCAAATGCTCTTTAATTTAATTTTAAATTATAATATTTTTCGCCTCACCGTATAAAAAAATTTTGGCTTTGTTCATCCTCATTTACTTTTACGTACGAACTTTTAGTATTTTTCGGTTGATACTTCAAAATATTTGATCGCAGTTTCATCATGACTATTAAGGCTGTTATTATTGAATTTAAAATGAGCTGAATTCAATCATTTAGAAATAAAATGAAATGAAAGACATGTGAGTATCAGCGATTTATTTCTAATGCATATTGCAGTTAATTTAAGATATCAATGCATTACATTAGCTAATATGTTATATTTTTGCAAATGTAGAATAGATGTTGGAGTTAAAGCACTCAAGAGTAGTCTGTTGCAAACATTGAATGCTTAATTGTCTTTGACCAATCCCACTTATTCTAATCCTATGACATCAAAATCAATAGGCATCTTATTTTGCAAATGTGCATATTCTTGATATAAGGAAGAATTGCATATGTTTCTAAATTGAAAAAATTTAAAATGTGTAAATAATTTTAAATCCTTATATTGTAAATATTAAATTTATAAATAGTTTCTATAGAAGAAGACAGTGAAACTTTACAAAACAAATAACATTTTTAACTCCTCTTTTCAATAAATTTTAACAATTTTTGCAGTATTGTCATAAATACTCAGTTATATTAGTTACTTAGGAGATTTAGATTCATTTAGCAGTTTTATGAACAATAGTTAACTGCTTCTACTTTTTATTGACTATTCTACATTTATGTTTAATAGTAAATTGGACATTGTTTTCACTTATGTTAAATAAGATGAAAATTAACTAAGTTTTAATACATAGTTTGTTTAGAGTACTACTGTTTTACACGCCATAATTTTACAAGTTTTAAATTAAATCATAACTAGTTTTATGATAAAAGTTTTAATGATAATAATTAAAAGATTCACGATGATTAGATTGAATTTACTGATAAGTTTAAAATCATATTAACACTAGAATTGCGGTGGTCTTTGTATACCTAGAATTACGGCGGGTGTCATTTTGACCCCTTGATAAGATATCTGCATATTTTTCTATATGACATAATATATTTGTGAAAAATAAATTAGAATAGGGCAAATTATGACAACTACAGTTTGTTTTTAAAAATATACAGACCTTGCAGGTATGTAGGATCAATTAAAAGATTTACTAAGTTCTCTCCTAAACTTTGATCACTTGGTCTCATTTCATCTTTTCCTAAATATGGAAATCCGTTTAATAAGTATTTTGTCCTAACATCTACTTCTAGCCAAAATTTATTCCGAATTTATAGAGCGTGTTATGCATATACTGCAAAAAAAGGCATCTTGTTTTTGTAGGGAATAACTGTTCATCAAACGTAATATTTTCATTTGGTTTGTAGCAAAGCTTACAGTTTTCTATAAAAGTATTCCATACCTCGGATATTAGTGTAAATTTATCACACTGCAAACTTGAAGACCTTGTTAGTTTATTTTCAAAACGAAGAAATTTCATAATTTCCGGAAACCTATCTCTACTCGTAGTTTCATGAAAAAACTTTGGTCCCCAAGTCTTGGACCACAAACTAAGAATTGGTAAGCACTTGGCGGCTAATGCCTCCTTAGTACAACAACACTATGAATGCTTCCATTTCTGCTAATAAAATAGTGAAAGAGTCATTATGAAGTTTACACTTGTCTTCAACATCAGTATATAGCCTGCCGTATTTCTAGGTATAATCATTAGTTAGGGCTAAAATAAAAATACGATTTTCTTGAAATCTTTACTATTTCGTAAATCACAATGATTTAGGAAAAGTCAAGAAAGGATTAAGATATTTGTAAAAAAAAATAGAAGAGCTGTCAGAGATAAAAGTGCGCTAGGTGTCAAAATGACCCTTTCCGTAATTCTAGTGCTAAGGGAAAAATCAATTTTTTAATATATTCAAATGAGACAATTCAATAATATTGAAAAAAATCTACTTGATTTTGAAAATGTACTTACTAACATTACTAACTTTAAATAAGAGAAGCAACTTCGTATATTCGACTGAATTTTATTCTTGTCAATATATCGTGCTGTTTGGCAAACAAACAATGACTAAGCATAGTGATACAATAATTATTAATGTATAGGTAACATCCCGCTTTATAAAATATAAAGTGATACATAAAAGTCATTTTTTCAACAATAAAGAAAAATTATTCCTTGCAGTCATTTTATATTTATTTGAAAAAAATATCGTTTGTACTACAGTAAAAATAAAATGCTTTTACAACCATTTTAATGGTGCACAAAAGAAAATTTTACTGCCTCTTCAGTTCGAAGGAGTAATATCATTTTAATCGAAATAACTAAATTCAGGGCCTTCATTTTAATAGGTAGTAAACTCTTTTATTATTAGGGCAACTGGAATTACTCAGTTCTCATGAAAGCCTATCTAAAAGAATCAGGAGAATTATTTTTATATTTAAAGGTATCTTAAACGGCTTTAAGTCTTGAATATTGGTAGTAAAACAAAATTATAAAAATACATATGATAAAAACCTGTATAAAAGTTATTTATTTCTGTACATTTTTTTAAAAATGTTTTGTTAGTTGATTTATTATAAACATTGTGTCCCAGAAGTTACATAAACTTAAAAAAAATATTTAGGTTTATGATAGTTTGAACTGCTATAAATATAAGTATTTTTTCATGTTCAGAAATAGGAAATAAAATTTAAAAAGTATATCAATTATATATATCAATATATCAATTATATCATATATCATTTATATATCAATATATCAATTATATCAATTATATAATATATCAATTATATATCAATATTTAAATAATATATAATAATATGTAAAAAATAAGTGTTTTTTCATGTTCAGAAATATGAAATAATATTTAAAAAATATATCTTTAAAAAAAGGAGGAAATTCATCAAAAATTAATTTTTAAGTTTTTGAAAAAGTAAGGTAAACAACAAAAATATAACAGGTTTTAATGAAATAAAACAATTGTTTTAATGCAAAAGTTGGATTTGAGAATGAATATATAAGAGTAACTCAAATTTTTCCAACCCCAAACGAAATGTATATAATTCTGACAATTTGTGAGTATTTTGTTCCCTATAAAACTCCTATATGAGAAATATGAACTAAATTAGAATCACGATGTAAATTATCAGTGAAACAGCCACGTGTGTTGTTCCTATTGTAATGTGTCTGTAAATCGAGCAGATGTTCCTATTAATGCTGCAAATAAATTAATGCCAATAATCTAACAACCGTATCCAGTTAGAATGGGAACTAAATGTTCCCATCCGCTTGGGGACAGAAAAGAACCTGCTCTACCCTGGAGCCAACTTTCCATTCCTTTGTTTACTTAAATATATTTCTACTTCCTCCTTTTTGATTGTACAAACTGCTTTCAAAGTGGAACTTTCAAAATCATGACTCAATTTCCATTTTTTATTTATCAATCTTTATTTTCTTTATTGATATCATTCTATTGAAATAGAACTCAGGAAAGTACTTCTGTTCTCTTCTCTATTTGAGATGCCATACGTTAATTAGTTCTGAATAAATATTTCATGATTGAGTGTGTTAAAATGATAAATTTTAAAAAAAGTAAAATTTATGAAACTGGCTAAATGAATTTATTTATCTTTTGAACCTTGCTTTTGCCTTGATTACTTATTTAAGAAGTAATTAAAGCAACAACATAATAGCAAATTTTAACAAAATAAAGCTATATTTTTATTGTAAAAGTTATACTTCATGATGGAAGCATTAAAACATTGTATGCGGGACACTTACTAGTACGTTTTCTGACGATTGATACTTGAGCCCTGGTCACGTACTAATACGGGTTAGTTTAACTACATGGTTTGTTTTTGGGTACAAAAATAACGGTATATACAGGAAAACGAAGCCTACTACATAGATTCTGGAATGTAAAAATGTTTATCTATAACATAATTCGAAAAAATAAAACTATATAATACTATTTCTATTTGATTTTTCATATTTACGATACTATTATAAATTTATCCACTAAAAATATTTTTTTGTTTACAAAATTTTTATGATTGTTATTTATATGTTTCTATTTATATATTTGTTTATACATTTCAATATAAAATACGAAAAATTGGTTAAAAAATTAAATAATTTTCGATCTATTGAGATTTAACTGAATAACTAAATTTACGAGCAAAACGACCACTCCCGGTACAATTCCGCTGCGAAATGTACCCGAACACAATGTGTTAATGTAGGTTGTTTATATCCAACCATAAAACAATCTTTATATTTTTATCAACAGGGTAAGAAAATTCTGCTATATTTTTGGTCGCTAGTCCTTTTTGTAACTCAGAAATACCAACTGAAATAGGAGTACAGTACAAAGTACCAAGGAAACACCCACTTGTGCTTTTGCGATAAATCAAGCATATATTCTTACTAATGGTGCAAATAAATAAATGTTAATAATCTAACAAAACTCGCCAGACAGAAAGGAAGCTAAATGTTCCAAGTATTCCCGATTGCTTGGGGACAGACAAGAATCTTTTCTACTCTGGAATCAGATTTCCCTTCCATTGTTTACTTAAATACATTTCTACGTCCTTCAGTGTGACTCCACAAACTGCTTGTAACAGGAAACTTTCAAAATAACGATTCAATTTTCATCCTTTATTTATCTATGCATAAGGGGAATAGGAGAAACAAAAACACTGTGCTGTTTGCCTCTATATTTGAGATGCCATATGTAAATTAGTTGTGACTTTCCATGACTGAGAGTGCTGTAAAATAATAAAGTCATACTAAAATGAAATTATTAAGCAATATTTCTGTTAAATTCTATTAAATTATATTAAAATATAAAATTAAAATATTTTATTGTTTACTGTATTTTTTAATGAAACAGTATTTTAAACTATTCCAACAAGCATGGTTTAGCCAGGTGTACTCTAGAAGAGACTTATGATATTCCACATTTTTTTTAAATTGCCAATCTGAGTGCCAGGGATAGAAACTTAGTTAATAATTCCGCTGCATTGCAATGAAATCAGTAACCACCTGAGGTCGAAAATCTATAATGTTGTAAAATCCCAGAATATATATGTATTTTTTGGTTTTAGTTAGTTGAATGCTTTCGTTCGAGAAAGAAACAATTAAGCTTGTGGAGTTATGTCCCATTATCAATATTGTTGAATAATTTAATGAAATTTTGGTTATTTAGGTGTTATGCCAGCCCTGTTGAGAAAATCAAGGAAAAAAGACACCAGATACAAATGAGCGAATACTTGAATGTTTAATTTAAACAGCTGAATATTTAATTTAAGCATTAACAGTAATTAGGATGAAAGTTGATTATATGATGTGGTCAGTCCAACATGGCATCTCTTATCTAAAAGAAAAGAACATTTTGCAACAGTTGATTTTTCACTGTTCCCTCTCTCGTATTCGCCCTCTCTCTGAGGGGTCCACAATCCATAGAAACCGTTGAACAGGCTTTACCTGGGTCGGGTCAAAAAAAGGGGGGGGAGCTACTAAGCGGTTATCAAGCCCTTCCACAAAGCAACCTTCCAGCAAACACAATGGATTGAAGATGAGGGTCAGTGACATTACTTTCGCCCTTCGGTCAATTTCTCCAAATTAGCAGCGATGGTTTTTTTGTAAATTAACTGTTTGTTACATTAGGAAAACATAATCCTTCTATACTGTAGGACTTGACAGCAGAACAAGTGTTTTTTATTATGTATTACCTCTACCTGAAGAAACTGTACCCGATTGGTCAACAGGACCACCTAGAATCCGGGTTACCTGGTTCACATCTGACACATGCTCTAAACATCCTTCTGTACAACCAAAGAACTCACAAGATATATCTGTGGATCTCTAGCTTGGAGGTGAGAAAAAGTTAAGGAATCAGGATCAAAATTATCTTCTGTTGAGGATGATAAATATTAAGAGGATTCTAAAGCGTCGCATCATAAACGAATTACACAAGCTGCGAGTAGGACGCCAATTGAGAGGTATCAGGTAAATACTACTTAACCTATAATAGAATATAATAAGGGCTCTATTCAGAAAGTGAGGAGACAGGGAGAGACAATATCGTACAGAAAAATCATAAAACACTATTTAAATCCGTAAGTAACTCTAAACTGTCAAAGACGACGCACACAGCATTTTTTAAAACGACATCATTATTTTTCAATCTTGCCAGCTCACAAGTTCATTATACAAACAAGTAATACAAGGAACAAAAGTAAATGCGAGATTCTCGTGATAATCAGATATAATTTGATTTTTAGACCTGAAATAGGATGATGTAGATAAATTATTCCTTAGTATTCCATGTGTGGAATTGACAGGCAAAACAGTGAATCGTTCATTATTCCTCACATTCTTCATTTTAGGAAGAAAATTGAATTTCCCGTTCAGGGAAAAGTGAGATTTTAATTAAAGACTTGGGCTCTTATATATATATATATATATATATATATATATATATATATATATATATATATATAAACTATATATAATATATATATATATATATAGTATAAAATATATATATATATATATAATTATATAATATATTAACATATATTATGTATATATATATTATATATATATATATATATCGGGTCGAAAATATATATATATATATATATATATATATATATATATATATATATATATATATGTATATATATATATATGTATATATATATATATATATATATATATATATATATATATATATATATATATATATACATATATATATATATATATATATATGTATATATATATATATATATATATATATATATATATATATATATATATATATATATATATATATATATATATATATATATATATATATATATATATATATATATATATATATATATATATATATATATATATATATATATATATATATATATATATATATATATATATATATATATATATATATATATATATATATATATATATATATATATATTATATTACTATAACTTATTATTATTATTCCTAATAAGGAATTGAACCACAGTAAAATTTATAAATCTTTACGTATAATATATAATTACCATTAATTTAATTATTAACATTATATTTACTGTTACAATATTTTATATATTATTAGATTCACTGTACTTTAATATTTTATCGGGTCGAGTATATATATATATATATATATATATATATATATTTGTAAAATTTTCTCTAAATTTTATTTATTTCTTCTTTTTAGTAAATTTTTTTATGAAATGAAATTATGTCAGTATTTTCAAATAAAATATTAAACCTGAGTATAGTTTATAATTTATTGTTAAAAATTCAGAAAGTGTTTAAATATTTTTAAAATAACCTGCACGCATTTTTTAAAAATGTTTGCAAATTACATGAATAATTACCTCAATAATGTTTACTTTATAAATGCATAATAGGTAGGACAATTAAATTTATCACAATAAATAATTTATATTATATTAGAAACACATTAATCCATAATATTAAAATTATGTTTTGTATTTTACTTTTTAATTGTTATTAATTCTTTAAGAATTACGTAGGTTAAGAAAAAGTATACAAATAGAAGAAATTGTTTTAAGAAACAATTCCAGCATGAAATAAACACACATATGAATAGAAATGTCATAAAACTTTTGAAAGAATAAAAACAAGCAAATTGAAAAGTAAAATAACGGAGCAAATTTAAAACGTGCATGACAGCTTTCATTAGATTATGTGAGAAATAAGGCATCTTATCGAAAAAATAGAAGCATTTAAGGAGGTGAAAAAATTTTGGATGTCAATAAATAGCGTCAAGTATCGCTGTCTTAAAATAGCTACTTTCTTATTAAAAAAAACTATCTGAAATCAATTTGCTTCTTGATAACAATAAATTGTAAGTTAAGTATTTACAAGGTTACAAAGTAAGAAAATTAAAAATAACAATGTAACAATAAATAATGTAACATAATTACTTAAAGCATCGTAACAATGTTTTCAAGATGAAATTAGCATTTTTCTGAAAAATAATAAAGGCTACTTTTTAACGTAGCAAAACTATAAGTCCCAGCTACGTTATGAAAAATTAATAGGTCACACAATAAGGATTTTACACATTAACAATAACGTAAACTTGACTTAAACAAAAACATCATTTCCAAATAACACCTGTTAAAAATTTTACTTTTGTTCCTAAGAGTGTAAAGGAGATTGAGCCTAAAAGTACTGAAGCTGCAGTTCTCATAAACACAATTGTTTAGATGAGAAAATCTACATAATACATGGGTTTGTATCACATAGGATGGTAGACACATAAGTGATACAACTTACTCGAGATTTCTTAGTGATGTAGCAAAAGTTTAGCAATAGATAAGCATTAAATTTTGGTTCCATCACCCATAAAGCATTAAGAGAACATTAAGTTATAAAAAACGTATACTATATCAGTCCTAGTATAAATAATTGCTTGACAGTTCAGAGAGATATTAGAAAACAAATGTAAATGCTAAGTTGAAGGCCATTTGATACTCTTTAACCCTTTCGTGAACCATTTATTTCTCACTCCAAACTTTCCAAACTTTCAAAACAGAACTGCTAGTTTTATTCAATCTATTGAACAATTGATGACAGCTCAAAAACAGAAGCGGAAATCAGTCTTCCAGTCATTTCAATAAGAAGACCAATATATTAGAATGTTTTTTGCTCTTCCTACAGGTGTATTTTGTAAGATCGTGTAGGTGGGAAAGTAATCTTCCCATGGGTTAATACATGTCCTCCGAATAAAACCAATGTTTCACTCAAATACCACCTACTGGGAAAGAAGACAGTTATATATAGTCAGAAATGCCAAGGCACTGTGTTTGAGGAAATATATGTAAAGAGAGAGACCACCTCAAGTAGACAGTTGGAGATCGACAGACAAGTAAGGGTACATGGAAATTCTGATAAAACACATACATCCTTAAAAAATGTAACACTCATCTATATGAAAAAAATCTGTTTTCTCTAATCTAAGGAACCTAAGAATAAGACGAAGAGTAAATCGATTAGACTTGTCGTCAGAATGAAACCATCATATACCTTTTGAATAGCATTCCTCGGTCACTAGATGGATGTAGAAAGAGAAAGACATAAACTTATTTTTCAGTGAATGATTTTAAAAGTGAGAGAGTACCTTTGATAGAAGAGAATGGGACTGGACAGATAATCAACCATGATTGGCTTAAGAAATCTGAGGTTTTATTAGCGACAGAAGAATAACGAGATACAAAGTCTTAAGTTATATCAATAAAAACTACAGGATAGTAAAATGGTCATGAGATGTCTAGTATTGAGCATGTGGTGCTAGAATCCTGAGTGGTGGCTTTTAACCTGGAGGGAACACTTAATTTCTGTTAGTAAACCCACGGAATGTGAAAGATAAATTTGTAAAGGAAGGCTGATACGGAGAGAGAAGTTAGGAAATGGAAGCATTTGCAAAATTAAGCGGATACTACAAAGTAGCATCACGTAAAGTTAGGGTAGCATTGTTGCTATTAGGGTAGACGGCCCATTACGCGATATCAAAAATATCTTCAACTTAATGTTGTCCTTTATTCCGAAAAGTCCCCGAATCATTAACAACTCACAAAATTAGGACTTATATAGGAAATTATTTTTATAACTTAGTGTTTAACATTATTGCTTTAAATTGGTTGATGGATTTGAAGATGATGTCTAGAATGAGATGTCTAGAATTGATCATGCGGTGCTAGAATCCTGAGTGGTGGTTTTAAATCAGGACTGAACACTTAACTTCTCTTAGTAAACATACAGAAGATTGAAGATAAATATGTAGCCCAGTATATTATCAGAAAGGCAAGCTGTTAGAGAAGCTAGGAATTGGAGTATTTGCAAAATTAAGCAGGTACTACAAAGTAGTATCACGTAAAGTTAGGGAAGCATTAAGGCTGTTAGGATAGAGAGCCCATTACGCGATATCTAAAAACCTTCAACTTAATTTTAAAGCTATTTTATCGTTTATTTCCAAATGTCTCAGAATCATTAAAAACTCACAAAACTAGGACTTATATAGTAATTGATTTTTATAACTTAATGTTCAATATTATTGCATAAATTGATTAGTCTGAAGTTTAAAACTTTTTATCTTTTTAATGAAAAATCCAAGTACAATGTTTTCCATTACATATCAAATATTTTTTATCTAGCTTATTCTGTTACAAAAGCTCAAAATGTCAGATTCCTAATGAAAATTTAGTACAAGCATAGGCGAATTACTTACAAGTATTTTAATAATGTACAATTCACCAGTAAGTTCAAGAATTAATTTACTTATATACAAGGATTAATTTTAGAATTGAATGGGAAATAAATATGAAACTTTAATATAAATTTTACCCAATTCAAAAGTATAAACTAGCAAGAAAATAATTTTAGCTACTGTTGCTGAATTTCAGAAGTAAAACAAAGGAACAGTATTCGAAAAAATTATAAACAAAAATTTACTCTGTGGAATATTTACAGATTTTCACAGCTTTTTCGTCATTTTAGAAAAAGCTTTGAATTTTATTATAAATTAAAACACCACAAGTATAAAAAGCAGAGAAAATAAGATAGATTAGGTTGAGACATTAATTCACTTCATTAAAAAATGTTTTATATGCTTTTATTTATCAAAAAAAATCATTGACGTATAAAAATAGCGCCTCTACATATATAGTTTCCTTAAAACAGGTAAAGCCTCTAAAGATTTTTAAAACTGTTTTCTTTGGAAAATCTGATTAACAAAGTAAAAAAAAAATCTTGTGAATATTAAGCTAAGACTTCTATAGCTTAATAATTCATGAGGATGAAAAAGAAAAATTTTGAGTAAATCAAAGATTATCCTTAAACACAATTTTTTTTCGTAGTCGATGCTTTCGTAAATAGAAGAAAATATTCTGTTCATAAAAATAAGCTCTTAATTTTTTTTTCGCACAAAAATTATAATAAAGTTCAATAATGTTCTTAGGTGAGATCAGTTATTTTATCTTTACCAATAGCATATACAAACCTTGTCTTAATCATTTTCACACTGACAAGTGTTGAAACATAATGCGACTAACTAGAATTTTTTTTCTTGATTTCTTACTTAATTCAGAAGATAAATAAAAAAGTTTTTATAATCCATCACATAAAGTAATATTCTTTTTTATTTTAAAGGAAGCATAACAAAAAGAAAAACTTACCGATGTATTCCTTACATGCATTATATAGTCAATATTAACTAATATAAATATTATTGTTTAATAATACATATAATTTGTGATTTTTAAATATTTAGAAAAGATAATAAATGCTAAAATATTAAGCATTTTAATTTTTATTTGCTCGAATTACATGTTTTTAAAGATTTTTACATGAAAAATATAACGATTCTACACACACCCACATATATATATAATATATATATATATACATATATATATGTATATATACATATATATATATATATATATGTGTGTGTGTGTGTGTGTGTGTATATATCAAAATTATTATACTTAAAATATATCTTAAATATTCTAATTTATTTCATTTTTATAGCTTCATTTTTATAGCTTCATATTTTCCCAGTCACAAAATGTCTTATCTAAAGGATGTTCCTTGACTTAAAATATCCTTTAGCTGTCTCCCAAATCTATCTCTTAAATACATACCACTCACAACATTTGCGAACTATCCCAATTGAATATCTCACCTTTTTAAACGATCTAAGCAACTTTCTAACTATAGAATTCCCTAACTGTTAAGATGAAGACTGACTTAGCGTCTAGGCCAGCCTCAAGTATATGTGGGGTACTCGTGAGAAAATACAATATTGAAAAAAAATTAATTCCTAAAACTGAATTTTGTTTATTTTGAATATAAATAAAAGTGTAAATAGAAAATAAAAATGCTAATTAGTCCATCATGCCAGAGGGACCATACTCGATCAAAGATTTTGCCAAAATGGCGTCTTGGTCTTAAAAAGAAAATGGTGTTAGAACACCGAAGAAGATTTTGAGCTCCACACTCCTTCTTCCTTGCTATCTCTCTCAGGGGGTCCGAAGATCTCCCAAAAAAGTTCGTTGGACAGCGATGCCTGAGCCAAAGATGGCTACTCCGAGGTTAACAACCCCTCTTAACCAATGGGGTCGAAGGAAGGACACTCACTTCACTTTCTCCTCTAGGTCAGTTTCACGCTGGCGTTGTTGAAATGTAACTCTTTGTTACACTGAGTAAGCTATTCTATCCTGGTAATGCTCTAGGCATCTTTCGCTGTGGAGACGAACTGTTTTCATGTATTCATTCCATTCTCTGTTGTAGCTAGAGAAACATGTCGTCTTCTTAGAACTTAAATAAAAGTTACGTTTCACTACAGACTGCTGCTTTATTTTATGGAGCCACGAATGCAGATTAACTGGCTTCTCATTGTCCAGTAAGCTCTGTCAAGTACAAATAATAGGTTATTAATTTCGTATAACCCAATGGATATATATATATATATATATATATATATATATATATATATATATATATATATATAATATATATATATATATATATATATATATATATTTCTATATATATATATATATATATATATATATATATATATATATATATATATATTAATTCAGTTTAAAAAATTAAGTAATTGATGTCTAATTATCTATCAATAGTAATGGCTTTTGTGAATAACTAACTTGTTGGGAATTTTTACAAGCTGCTTAATGTGAACAAAACTGTATACACGAAATATTAAATAATTATTAAATTATTGAAATCCAAGCATTACTGTGTAAGATATTTTGAAATAAATTGAATGATAGAAGAAAAGTTCCCCAATTATTTTTTCCTTTATAAAGAAAGACTGTTATATAAGGTCTATTTAGACTGACATTAGATGTTTGTTAATTACTTATAAGTGAACATTTATTCGAATAAATTAGATGCATTTGTTAAATAAATATCGAATAAATAATAGTTAGATAATAATGATTTTTTGGGATTACTTTCATGAAAATATTTCTTTCATTAACTTAAATAAATCATAACTTTTATTGCTAGTTATGTGTAAAATACTTCTGCATTTCTGTTCAATTAAAGGTTTTATGAACAATAAAATTCACTTATTTTTTAAAGCTTTAAACCTACAAATAACTGAATATTTGTATATATGAGAGAAAAAATAATTTAAGGTCTACACTGGAAAAAAATTATATAAATAGGATTTTAAAATACTGCTACTATTTCATGTTTTATAGTTTTCTTTAAAATAAAGTTTCAGCACATTAAAATTTTTTTATAATTTTTATAATATGGATTATAATAGTTTAATTTCTAAGTAATTGAAACACCTATGGTCTTTAAAAAACATGGTATAAGCTGTATAATATTATAAACTTGGAACTAATATAAATCCTTTTGAGTTTTTAAAAAATGACTAAAAGTTTGAATATTTAATTATGTTGTTAATTATACTATATGTTTTGTAAACAATTATGATAATTATGTTATATATATGGTGAATGTTTATATATGTAGAACAAATACGAAGTTACTTATGTGTTTCTTATTATGTTAATGAAATAATTATTGAAATATTTAACGAACGGTATTAGTGGACATTATTAGAAGTTTCATTACCTATACCATTGAATGAAAATATTAACCCACTTTAGCTTTCTGAAAATAATTTCACCCGTCAAGAAAGTTTTCTCACTTATCAAACTCTAATGTCTTAAACCCTTCCTAACTTTATACCCAACTAAATCAAAGTCTCCATATAGTAGTCTACAGAAATTGTTACTCCTTTTTCAGAAATTCTGGGAAAGAATTGAGTAACTGAATTAGTGAGAATAACCATTTCTGTAATATAGGATAAAATATAGGTGTAAGTTAAACTTAAGTTTGCGAATATATTGAATTTTAAAAACTATTACAATAGGATTTTTTCTGCAATTTGTTTAGCGTATTTCATACAGAGACTTAAGACTCTTAAATCCTTTAGTCCAAAATTTGGAACTTTCCGATTTTATTAATCAACTAAAAGTTTTAAATCTTATGGTAGTAAATAGGATATTGCTATTATTTATTTTTATCTGCACATAATTATAAATTATAGAAATTACTTATAGCAGAATTTATAATTTTTTAAACCATATTAACAGTGCTTTTAATCTTCTATTCGTTACAGAGGGCAAATCATTTCACTCTTAATCTGTTCTAACTATTTATTCAAATATATGTAACTATGATTATGTAATTTGGAAAATATAATGAATAGTAACCATGTTAGAATAAAATAAAAACATTTTCGCTATTGCCATAGACTAAGTAATTCTTCACTTTTGAGAATTTCATTCCTTTCGGATTTTGCACCCCCACTTCTACACACGCACACACACACACACACGCACATGTATTACGATTTTACGCGTCCCAGAATCACAGCTGTTATGCAGCTGAATTACCGACGCGCGCTCACACCGTACTGCACCAACACTCTCCCGAAGTGTTGGCGGCAATCTGAACTTTCTAGTTTATTTATTTATTTATTTATTTTTAAATTTGCTGAACCTATATTTAGTTGGATCTAGTCGAATACTAGTCGATTAAAATGTTGGTTGACAAACGAGATTAGAATTTCATTTGCCATCTTCGTTAAAGGTGACTAGGTCATGAAAATATGTTCGTTGTTACAATGTCCAAGTTTTCAATCAATCCCTCTGGGGGTAGCAGGCTAAGCCTATGGGTTTTCTGCTTTGTCCCTGCTTCCAAATTATGAGGACCCATTTGAGCATAAAAAGTATTTTCATCCTTGAGTTGTACGTGAAAATGAAATGCTCACCGATTTGTCTTATAACGGGTAGCCTCCGTCTCAATCGTGCTTGCTTTGACCAAGTGGTATAAGCAACAACAATAATAATGTTACACGCTCATTTTCTAAAATAATTTGCAGCAAACTGTTACAATCAAACTTCCTTGAAGTGAGAGACTTGCCCATACTTTCACTTTTCCACATAAATTGATAATTCAACATTCCTGTGGTCTCAATTTATTGATGGGAAAAAGAAAGAGATTGCACTTTTGCACTGAGTTTTTCTTTAAGATGTTAGGGGATTGAAATAGGGAAAAATATTTTACATGCTTTAAGTTGAATCTCACTAAATATATATTCTAATAGCGTTGATTTTTAATCATTTTCCAGTCATCTACTAAACACATCCGTAATTTAACAACTAAAACTAAAAGCTATGAACAGGACATAATATCTATCTAAAATGATGTCTGCCTAGAAGGATTTGTAATATCCCACATTTTTTACATTTCCGGGATAGAAATATAAGTTTAGTTTGTTATTTTGTAGATCCATTTTAGTTTAATGGGATTTTGAGGATTAATAGTTTAATACTAAGGTAAATGCCTTTTTCGTTAAAAATCAAATCTATTTAAACATCTAAATGTAAAATAATTTATACGTTTTGGAGTTAAAATTGTTTTACATTTAGCTATGAAGTTAAGGAATTGAACTTATTAAAATAATTTACATGAGTAAAGTTTAATCTCACTAATTATATATTCTAATAACATTGATTTCTAATCATTTCATCTACTAAATACATCCGTAATTAAACAACTAAAATTAAAACGATAAAAAGGCATGATATCTATTTAAAATGATGTCTGTCTAGAAGAGTTTGTAATATTCTACATTTTCCACATTTTCGGGATAGAAAAAATAAGTTATAGTTTGTTATTTTGTAGATCCACTTCAGTTAATGGGATTTTGAGGATTAATGGTTTCATACTAAGTTAAACTCATTTTCCGTTAAAAATCAAATGTATTTAAATAGTTAAATGCAAAAAAAATTTAAACGTTTTGACGTTAAAATTGTTTTACATTTAGCTATGATGTTAATTAATTGAAATTGGGAAAAATAATTTACATGAATAAAGTTAAATCTCACTAATTGTATATTCTAATAACGTTGATTTCTAATCATTCATCTACTAAATAATCCGTAATTTAACAATTAATACTGAAATCGATAAACATGGCATAATATCTGTCTAAAACGATGTCTGTTTAGAAGGTTTTATCAATATCCCATATTTTTGACATTTTCGTGATAGAAAAATAAGTTTATAGTTTGTTATTTTGTAGACCCATTTCAGTTTAAAATTGATTTTGAGATTTAATGGTTTAACACCAAGTTAAAAGCCAATTCTTTAAAAATCAAATCTATTTAAATAGCTAAATGTAAAAGAATTTAAACGTGTTGACGTTAAAATTGTTCTACATTTAAATATAACTTTAAGGACAAATTGGGAAAAATAATTTAGATGAGTTAAGTTTAATCTCACTAAATATATATTCTAAAAACGTTGATTTTTAATTCATTTCCAGTCATCTACTAAATAAATCTGTAATTTAACAATTAAAACTAAAGGCGATAAACACTGCATAATATCTATCTAAAACGATGTCTGTCTAGAAGAGTTTGTAATATCCAACATTTTGACATTTTCATGATGGAAAAATAAGTTTATAATTTGTTACTTTGTAGACCCATTTCAGTTTAATTAGATTTTGAGGATTAATGGTTTAATACCAAGTTAAACGCCTTTTTCGTTAAAAATCAAATCTATTTAAATAGCTAAATGTAAAACAATTTAAACGTTTTGACGTTAAAATTGTTTTACATTTAGCTATGATGTTAAGGAATTGAAATTGGGAAATTCTCACTAAATATATATTCTAATAACGTTGATTTTTAATTCATTTCCAGTCATATACTAAATAAATCTGTAATTTAACAATTAAAACTAAAGGCGATAAACACGGCATAATATCTATCTAAAACGATGTCTGTCTAGAAGGGTTTGTAATATCCAACATTTTGACATTTTCATGATGGAAAAATAAGTTTATAATTTGTTACTTTGTAGACCCATTTCAGTTTAATTAGATTTTGAGGATTAATGGTTTAATACCAAGTTAAACGCCTTTTTCGTTAAAAATCAAATCTATTTAAATAGCTAAATGTAAAACAATTTAAAACTTTCAAATTAAAGTCATTTAAAACTGTGTACATAAAATGATTTCGAAGGCTTTTGGATGCACGAAACCATAAATAACATCTTAGAGAAGAGAAAATTTACAATCTGATTGTAGCTGTATTTTTTTTCCTTTTACCAAGCTCAAGTATAGTGAAATCATTTTTTAAACCCCAGTTAGCATTACGCAATTTATTCTTTCATCTGAAAAGTGTTGTTTTGTTGTCAGACATCGCACGGTTAATCGGAAAACAATATAGTGTAAATCTGTTTCCTTTAAAAGATACATTTTGATTATTTAAATCCAGAGTCGCACAGAAATCAAACAATTTTAAGTAACTTCTCTGTAAAGTTTGTATACAGTCTAGTCAAAATATTTTTATAGTTAATCGGAAATATTTCGTTAGTTAAACAACACTTCCGAATTTTTTTAAGTATTCAGACTGCAGGCACTTTTGAGGAAAAAAAAACATTTGAATTTTTTAAAAGGCGATCAAAAAGAATAATAAAACATAAAAAAAAACTAGTGAAGATTTTAACTTCTTTTTCTGTGAGACTTGTCAGCTTAAAAATGGAATTTGATCTGTAAAAAACTTTACTGATGAGCAAAGAACTTTTTTGTTTGAGTTTAGAACTGCGATTAAATTTTCATAAAAGAATTCATGAAAGCATGCTTGAGTAACAGAAAACTATTTACGATCACTGAGAATTTTACTTTCTCGGAAAGTATTAAGCTTTTCAAAATTATTTTAAAATAAGAACTCTTAAAATATTAAAAAAAAAACAAAACAAATTTCACTAATATTTCCTGTTTGTTAAAGCACTGTGTACGAAAAAGTTGTTTTGAAACTAAAGATATTTAATTATAGTTTATATTTTTATCGAACATAATTAAAATCTCTCGAGAAATGAGATTTAAAAAGTTTATCAAGAAAATAATGGGAAAGAATTTCGCAACAATTTCTTCGATGATGTTTTTCATAAAATTTCAGATCGTTTGATATAAATAGTAAGTATCGCTTCATAGAAGGATGCCTTGCAAACTTTTATCTATAACATCTCTAATTAAAAGTAAACACACTTAAAAATTCAACTAGGTAACTTTTTTACAGAAACTTTTCAATTTATTACAAAAAATATTTTTTTCATTATTTAGCGTAGAAATCCGGTTTTATTTCTTTTTAAGACTTTAGTTTCAACATCTTTTATCTTTGTTTTAATTTTTGGACAACATCAAAAATATAGCTTAGGATCTTTTAAACGTCTTAAAGGACTTTTGATCCTTTTTATTAAGCTAATTCACACACACACATATACACATACATACATACATACATACATATATATATTTATATATGTATGTATGTATGTATATATATATATATATATATATATATATATATATATATATATATATATGTATATATATATATATGTATATATATATATATATTTATATATATATATATATAATATATATATATATACATATATATATATATATATATATATATATATATATATATATATATATGTATATATATATGTATATATATATATATATATATATATATATATATATATATATATATATATATATATATATATATATATATACATATATATATATATATATATATATATATATATATATATATATATATAATATATATATATATATATATATATATATATATATATATATATATATATATATATATATATATATATATATATATATATATATATATATATATATATATATATATATATATATATATATATATATATATATATATATATATATATATATATATATATATATATATATAGTGAGAGAGAGGAATACATATATACATATGTAAAACATCGAGATATTGGAGACTCTCTGGTTTGTCATGATGAGCTATATTATATTAAGGTTTACTGTCCCTCATGCCAACATTTTAATTAGATCGGCAAAATAAATTTCTCTGAAGACAGTGTTATGTGCTTTTGAGTCAGACATATTATTTTTCAACTAAGCATCAACAGAAAAATTTCTATTTTTTAATCTTATTCTCAAAAGCGAAATTTTTGATACTCTTTCTATATTTTGCTACTAAAAATATAATTGTTTTTAGATAACTAGATTGTTTGTTGTGCAGATTGTTTTAATATTTATTCTGTATCAATATACTAGCTATTAGGGTAAAATATGCTTTAATGAATTTCTCTAATATTCTGAATTTTATAGGAGGAAATATAGATTTGAGCAACGCGTTATAAGACGTACTTTGCACGTTTACTTTGCACGTTTTAAATTTAATTTTTGCTAATTTCTTGAAAATGCGAATATTTTTTTTAGTTAAAATGAAAAGTCCTTTGCTGAAGTTGTAGTGAAAAAAAAATGAGTTTCATTTTTCGTTGTAGATTTCTGTTCAAAGGGGATTTTTCTTGTGCGATAAGAAGCACAATTGTGTTTGTCTACATTTTGATACTTCTCCGTCTTTTAGTATTATACCCAGTACCTGTGAACATCGTACTACCATGTTAAAAACTAACTAACGTAATCTTATATGTGTATATAAATTCTTCTTGTGAAACATTGCGAAAAAGATTTAAAGTAGAAAAACGGGAGATTCGTATCAGGTTAGATCAGGCTGGTACCCTTATTGAATCATTCCCATTCCTATATAAAAGGGATGAACAATAATCACTTATTCTTTTTTTGGGGGGTGGGTGAATAAGGGGACGAGTTTTGGAATTGCTTTAGATGATGCACTGTGAGTGATAGTCATTCTGTCTCGTAAAACTTTGTTCTATTGCAGACTACCTCTTTGCCCCATACTAACAGAGTATGTAAAATAATATGCAGAATAATATTTAACAACCTTGAAAGCTAGGATATAATCTTGTTTTTTAATTTCCTCTACAAGCATGTTATCTATAGGAGAGTTTCTTTTAACTTCTATGCAAAGTTTATTGTCCTGCTATAATAAATTTTTATTTTGTAACTTCATCATTCCCTGATTAATTATATTATCCAAGATGAGGGTTTTTCTTTTCCTTAGTACATTTCTATTGGAAAGTTTTGTATTTATCAGTGTATTCCTGCCTTTTAATGTTTCTTTGAATTATTATGCAAAATTTATTGCCCTGCTATAATAAATTTTTATTTTGCAACTTCATCATTCCCTAATTAAATATGTTATCCAAGATGATGGTTTTTCTTCCCATTAGTAAAATTCTATTGGAAATTTTTGTATTTATCAGTGTATTCCTGCCTTTTAATGTTTATTATGACTTTTAATGTTTCTTTGAATTCCTATGCAAAATTTATTATCCTGCTATAATAAACTTTTATTTTGCAACTTCATCATTCCCTGATTAAATATGTTATACTAGATGATGGTTTTTCTTCCCATTAGTTAAATTCTATTTGAAATTTTTGTATTTATCAGTGTATTCCTGCCTTTTAATGTTTATTATGCCTTTTAATGTTTCTTTGAATTTCTGTGCAAAAATTAATGTCCTCTATAATAATTTTTTTTTTCAACTTCATCATTCCCTGATTAAATATGTTATCCAAGATGATGGTTTTTCTTCCCATTAGTAAAATTATATTGGAAATTTTTGTATTTATCAGTGTATTCCTGCCTTTTAATGTTTATTATGCCTTTTAATGTTTCTTTGAATTTCTATGCAAAATTTATTGTCCTATTATGATAAATTTTTGTTTTGCAACTTCATCATTCCCTCATTAAATATATTATCCAAGATGATGGTTTTCCTTCCCATTAGTAAATTCTATTGGAAAATTTTGTATTTATCAGTGTATTCCTGCCTTTTAATGTTTATTATGCCTTTTAACGTTTCTTTGAATTCCTATGCAAAATTTACTGTTCTGCTATAATAAATTTTTATTTTGCAACTTCATCATTCCCTAATTAAATATGTTATCCAAGATGATGGTTTTTCTTCCCATTAGTAAAATTCTATTGGAAATTTTTGTATTTATCAGTGTATTCCTGCCTTTTAATGTTTATTATGCCTTTTAATGTTTCTTTGAATTTCTGTGCAAAATTTAATGTCCTCTATAATAAATTTTTATATTGCAACTTCATCATTCCCTGATTAAATATATTATCCAAGATGATGGTTTTTCTTCCCATTAGTTAAATTCTATTTGAAATTTTTGTATTTATCAGTGTTTTCCTGCATTTTAATGTTTATTATGGAACAACAATTGTACAAATTTTACAACTTTGTACTCCTAATCAAATATTTACAACTAATCTGAATTTGTTTCATGTGAAATGTTTAGAAACATATTTTACAAGCAAATAAAAAACAATAAAATATTTAAAATTTTGATAGTTTTAAAATTTCAAAATCAAAATTTATACTCGTTACTAAACAATCAAATTTTTTGCTAGTTAATATTTACTCACTGAGACTTATACGTAAAACAGAAGTAAGATTTCCTAATTTTTTTTTAACTAAAATAAAAAAAAATTATGTTGGCTTACACAAAAAATTGTATTTATCTCCTGAAATAAGTTAGAAAACTGTAAAACAAATTTAGTTAGTCTTAACATATTTTAACACTAATCATGACTGAAATCATTAAAGCAAGCCTTGTATATGCTATTATTAAAGATAAAATAACTGAGCTCGCCTAAGAGTATTATGGATTCAAAAACACACTCAAAAACCCACATTCAAAAACCATATGATAGGCAAAAATCAAATACACTTTCAGCTCATACTCAGACATTTTTAAATAGTACGAGACATCTTGAAAATTGTCAGGAGTTTAATTTAAGGCACCACGCTAGTGTTCGTGTAAAAATACATAAAGAAAGTTAAATTTAAGTTAAGTATAACGTTTAATAGGAGTTTCTGTCTAAAAATCAATAAAGCTCCTATTTAAAACTTGAGATAAAATTTCCTTCATAAGATATTGTCAGAGAGATAAATTATTATATCTTCTCATTAAATATTCCACGCATCTAAAAGTTTAAACATCAAAAGACTTAGAAAACATAACCTAAACATAGTATTTAAAAACTAAGAAGAATCAACTTCAAAAATTAATTTATTTTGGGGCTTGAGTTATTAATGTTCTTTATACGTTTTTACCGGTGATATGTTAAGAAAAACAACTAGTAGCAAGTTTTCAATCTACTTTTAAGAGATGCAAGAGCTAGAATATTTGCAAATTTCATTAAAAATCTGGTTTTAGAAAGTTGGGTGATACAAAAATATATTATAAGTAATACCAAAGCTGAAAAAAAATTAATCGAAGTTTTTTCTTTTATTGCTTTTGTGGCGCTTAAAAGTTATTAAACTCTTTATTTTAACTGAAGTAATAGGTTGTTATTTACTCTAAAATTTTGAAAAGTAATTCTTTTCGAAAAAGAACAATTAATTCTAACTTTATATGCTATGTTACTTCACGTTAATAGTTTTCTTCGAAATGTAAGATTAAAGATATTTTTATTCGAAAAGATAGCTCACGAAACTGGTTTCTGAAAATTGGGTGATACAAAAATATATTATAAGTTATATCAAATCTGAAAAGAATGCAATCGATTTTTTTCCCTTTTATTTCTTCTGTGGTGCTTAAAAGTTATTAAACTCTTTATTTTAACTGAAGTAATAGGATGTTATTTACTCTAAAATTTTGAAAAATAATTCTTTTCGAAAAAGAGCAGTTAATTCTACTTTTGTATGCTATGTTACTACACGTTAATAGTTTTCTTCGAAACGTAAGATTGAAGTTATTTTTATTCGAAAAGACAGCTCATGAAACTGATTTCTGAAAGTTGGGTGATACAAAAATATAGTATAAGTAATATCAAATCTGAAAAAAATGCAATCGATTTTTTTTCCTTTTATTGCTTCTGTGGTGCTTAAAAGTTATTGAACTCTTTATTTTAACTGAAGTAATAGGATGTTATTTACTCTAAAATTTTGAAAAATAATTCTTTTCGAAAAAGAGCAATAAATTCTACTGTTATATGCTATATTACTACACGTTAATAGTTTTCTTCGAAATGTAAGATTAAAGATACTTTTATTTGAAAAGACATCTCATGAAACTTAATAGAAGAAAAATAATAATAATCATTTATGTAATTAATTATTATATATATTCAAAAATCTTCTATGAACTCAATTAAACTCTTTATTTTAACTGAAGTAACAGGATGTTATTTTCTCTAAAATTTTGAAAAAAATTTCGTTTCGAAAAAGAGAAATTAATTCTACTTTTATATGCTGTGTTACTACAAGTTAATAGTTTTCTTCGAAATGTAAGATTAAAGATACTTTTATTTAAAAAGATAGCTCATGAAACTTAATAAAAGAAAAATAATAATTTCCATTTAAGTAATTAATTTTTACATATATTCTAAAAATCTTCTATCGACTCAATTATTTTTTCAGCTCTCTACAAAAGGATATCAATTATAATTTGTGAGATCTTACATTTTTCTACGACGTTGAAATATACAGTATTCTTTTAAGGTTCACATCAGATTAATTCTTTGAAAAGTGGATCGCAAAACGTGCTATGAAATATCGTATCAAATTTATTTCCCTATGATATGTTGTAGAATGCAATTCCAAACTATTGAGCCATTTGACGACCTCTAGCCATATGTAATTCTAACTAGTATATTAATTCAACGGTCGGCATTAACGTATAATTCTCTCGGACGGTTCTGTGTGATGGACGGAAGTAATATGTGTTTTTGACTGATTGAGCTGCAGAACGACATATAGTACTATATATTTCTAACTGTTTCAGTGTATGATAGACGACAATTTTGTACCTCTATAACTATGAAAATGACTAAGCGGTATGAAATCTCTCATCTCATTTACTGCTGCAAGATGTGTCAGTTGTAGAATACATTCCTAAATAAATCGAACTATATGGCAATTGAATTTGTATATATTTTTAAAGAAATAAATTCATACAATGATTGGAAACTAATAGAAAACTGTGTATTTCTACCCGAATGTCTTACTATATTATATCAAATGTTGCATGTATTTTCAACTGATTGAACCGCAGATTGGGATGAACACCTATAGATTTTTAACTACCATAATTTGGCACGTATATTCCACGGACTATCTGTAAAAAGCAAATTTCTTCAGCCGCAGACTATCTGCCCGTGCTGACTCCCTGCTGGTTGTTCATTGCTCAAATCATCAAAATCGGAAGAAGGAGAGAAAAAGCATGTAGCACGAACAGCCGATGATCAAATGTAAAAAAAAGAAAGTCTCAAGAGACGGTAAAAAACATCGTATCGTATCGGTAATAAACCATGAAAAATAACCTATAAAGCAGAACGAATCAGTAATAGCAAGTAGCGCAATCTTAAATCGTGTCCTAGAATACGGAAAAATATCGATAGTCACTATTTACAGTTCCAATTGACAACATCAAATGGATGGGTTCAAGATCGAAAATTGAGGGTTGAAGGTCATTTCACCACGAGAATCATACCTAACAGAGTATTTTGATTTGAAAGTTTTGATTTGCAGTAATATTGGTCATTCATTATGCCTTTAAAACATGAAATCGCAATTTTACTGCCGATTTCAAGCTGAAAGTAATTCAGAAGGTCGACGAGGAAGCAGTAAGAAATTGGCGCAAGCATAAGGAAATATTAAAAATATACAATGGCCTTCATTCGAAGACGATTTACATAGCTGGTTTCTCGAACACAAGAATATATTCCGCTCTGTTTCTTCCGTTAAAATTCGTGTCCTAGGCTGTATGGCAAAAGAAAAGATTTCAAATTTTAAAGGTGGAATTAATTAAGTCTAATCCAGACGTTTTAGCACTCTACTCTATTTAGATTTTTGTTCTTAAAATTATTTAATATTGTAATACTAAAATACATATTTTTGCACGTATGGTCCACGGATTACTTAGTGGTGAGGACTATATGATGGCTTATGAATTTTTTTAAATAAAAAATCTTGCGACTGGACTATACGTTGTTGAGAACTATACCTGTTAAATTACGATAATGCAGTACATAGGAGATCCTAGGTGATCTCTTTCTATTTCAATGGACTATATCGTGACCAAAATTCGTATGTCCTTAGCTCATCTGCAATTTCTAAATCTTTTTTAAATAATTTAATGATATGATGACTGGTAGTTATAAACAAACACATTAAAAATATATGTGGAGATTTTCTTAAATATCTTAGTTGTATTCCTTCATTCGATATAAAAGTTACCGCCTAATCCGTCAGATAGTTAACGCACGTTAACAGCAAAGTTAATGTGTCAAAGTAATTAATATTAAAAAAAATAGATAGCAATAGACTTTCAATGAAAATTCACTAAACAAATAACATTGCCATCTAATCTACATATTTATCACAATTTAAGGTTTTCTTAGAACACTACGTTTTAATTTAAGGTCTAAAGGGTATAACACAAAGGAAGTGCAAACTTTATGTACGGAAGGAAAAAGGAAAATTTTTTTCCTCTTTATTTTACTTACATTTAATTAAATATATTCATAAAAATCATTTTATTTTCAAACAAAGATAAAATATTAAAAATAATATTATTTGCTTTATTTATCCACTTGAACTTAAAGTTTGCATACCCATGGTCAGAGCTTCCGATCAATTAACCTTCCATCAAGAAATTCATGATTCATCTGTAATGCGTGCAGTGATGATTCAATCCCTGTGGTACATTCGAAAGATTATCTTATGAAGCAAATTGGTCCCTAGAGTTGTCTTATCTCTGAACAAAGACGCATATAGTGTTCCTTATTTTTCTAGAAAAATGTGCGCTGTTTTCTATTAAGTATGCATATTAATTATGGCGGTTTTAATAATTATTTATTAACTCCTTAATAATCTCATAATTTTGAGGAAAATAGTCATAAAAGTGCCTATTTTTTATTCTAGAAAATTACATAAATCTATGTGTATGTGTAATATATGAATTTAATTTTCACTTTTGGGTTCATTTTGAGCTAAAAATAAATAAAATTATTTTTTAAGAAAAGAAAACATTCAGAGTTATTATGATTAAATGTTGATTTTCCAACAAATTGAAAAAAATCAAGAAATAAATATTTTAAACATTGAAAGAGAGTTTTATTACATTTACGTATAATATAAATAAAAATTAGTAATTTTTCTTGTGTGTTAAATTACAAAGCATGATATTCTAAGTATAACACTACAATCTTACAGTTGTACCAAGTTTCCTTTCTGCATCTTTTAATGTTTTCATCTCATTTGGAATAAAAAACTTTACATTCTCTTGATGATTGCCTCTTCTTATTAGGAGGCATCTGCCTAATAAAATGTCTTTCAATCAAATACACTATATTGCCAATGACGGCCGGTCATTTTCGATTTTATACATTTGTTTGAATATCTAGAAAAATACACGAGGAATTATCCTGAAATCTCAGGCATGTAAATAAGACGGTAGACTTCATATATTTCAGCGAAGAATTTTTCCCGAATCCCCTTAGGGGACCGTTAACAAATTGAAAAAAAAGCGAATACGTTTTGGTTAACCCTGTAAATAGTAATGTATGAAAAGCGTTGAAATTTTAGCACATGATTAGGAAGCTGCTTGTAATAATCTGTGTTCCTTATTATGAGGATAGAATGAATAATCGTGGAGAAATTAAGATTTGTTCAAAAACAATCCCAAATTTCTACAAGCGTTTTGCTTATAATTTGCAGAGTTCTTAATATCGAATAATGTTATTTTCAGTCCGCATGTCAAAAGACATTGTACACGATACTGTGAGAGTGAAGCTATGTTTGACATAAGGTTTGCGAAACTGATTTGCTCGCCGCACTCACACGTTGTGGGTTAAATGCCCAAGTTTTTTTCGTGACTCCAGGAAGCGTGTGGTGTGGCCAGTGAAAATAATTGCACTTAAACTTCACCAAGTTTTGGAGAATTGTGATTGGTCACAAGCAGGCCATTCAGGACCATCCTTGGAGTTCTTGTTCATCTGGGCAGACCCGGGAAAGGACGCATTGTGAAAAGGACAATGGAACAACGAACACATCAGCACAGGATAATGGAAAAAGTATAGGGTTGCCTGAGTAGACAGAAGGAAGGAAAAGAATGCAGCGTTCTCTTGGACATTAGCAATTTTTTAGGCTTAGCACGTGGAGTTCTTCTTTTACTTTTTAATTATTTATATATTTTTTTGCATATTTCCTTGTCATATGTTCTAAATTTGAACATTGCAATATAGATCAGTGGTATTATACTATAATTAAAGACGATATAAAGCAACTTTGTTTTATAAATGACTTTGAAATAACAACAGCAATGTACTACACCACAACAAATACCTTGCAATTGAAATTAAAAAATAATAAATATTGAAAGAAAATGAGCATGTTTATTAAATAATGTTTCACTGAGTATGAGAGAATGCAATCAAAATATAATTTGCATAATATAATAGCTAAATGCATAGAGCAACTTTTGTGAAAGTTTCAAAAACACATCTTGAAAAGTATGAAATTGATCATCGGTAGAATAAGCTCGAATTCCGTTGTTTCCAAAATGACCATCTTGTTTACATACCTGAGGTTTCAGAATAATTCCTCGTGTATTTTTCTAGATAATCAACAAAATGTATAAAATCGTTAGTGACAGGTTATCATTGGCAATATAGTGTAGTTGGGGTTATTATGCAAACTTAGTCGGCCTCTTTTTGTAATGATATCTGATATATTGTTTTTTGCAAATCGAGGTACGAGTTCAAAATAGTTTGATCTAACACATTCTAAATAGTCTGGTACTGAGATCGGGTGTTTAGATTGAAAAATAAACATGATACCGGGTATAGGAAATAGATAGTTTTGATAATTTTTGGGCGCTTCTTTTGAACACTCTAGCCCCAAAATATTACTGGCCCGAAAAATAGATGGTGAAACATCACAATATCAGTTTGACGAAATCTAAAAGGAAGAGATTAAAGAAATATTTTAACATTTGAAGCAATAAGACAGGCATTTATAGAGGCCTGATTTGTTATCGAAATAATATTTCAATCTGTTTATCACCGTATTAAAATTGTCACTTTCTTTTATGTTTACTGATAAGATGTACAGTGTGTTTAAAAAATGACTGGTATATTTTAAAAATCAATAAACACTAAATCGACAGTGATAGAAATACACAGTTTATTGCAATATGATCGGGACAATATTAAATTTTTAGGAAGACAAATTTTCAAAATTAGTTACAATGTTCCACAGCAGATGACGCTGCAGTCTGGAAAAATCTAAACTACAATTTTTGCAGATAACCACCATATGCAGAAATAATATGGTGTATTCTTAGAACGAAATTGTCAGAAACCCGTGTAAACATCTCAGGCGGGATGGCTTCACATGTAGAACAGATGTACTGTTCCAGTTATTCAATTGTTTCTGGATAGTGGAGGTACACATGGTATTTTAAGAGTCCCCACAGACAAATATCGTAGTATAAATTTTTTCCCAACTGCAGCGCCATCTGTTGTGGAATATTGTACTAAATTTTAAAGTTTGTCTGCCTGAAAATTTACTATTATCCCAAGCATATTGCAATAAACTGTGAATTTATATAACTGTCAGTTTAGTTATTATTGATTTTTTCAAATATACCAGGTCATTTTTAAAACACCCTGTATATATTTTGTTATGACCTTTATTTGCTATTTATACGAATACGTAATTCCTTAGCCTGAATTGGAAACACTATAATAAACACTATCAGTTACAAATTCCTCAGAGATGTCTTCATGTCATGATTATATTTTTAAAGTAATGGGCTAGTTTTGGAAACCATACTACCATAAAGAATAACTTGGCGACAAGCAGATCGTAAAACAAGGAGAAGCAATTGCTTTTCAGTCAGTAACTAGAGCAAAATGTGTCTCGGATATATATTTTGACATGCACTAATGCTCTTAGAGGGTAATAATTTTTAATGATCCAGAAGCTCTGCCAAACTTCATAGAAACTTGACGAGTTGAGCCAAACAAAGAATGAATACAAATTTTACTGACTAATGTCGTTTTTAAAAAGAAGGATTTCCTAATACTAAATTACACAAGTAAAATTCATTTAAATCAAAGACTTATTTTATGAGATACTTCAACTTAGTATATTAATAGTTTTAGGGAATTCCATGTCGGCATAAACAAAAATGACTTAATTAAAAAAAGGGAGAATAATTGAACAAAATAGAAATTGTTTCAAACAGACAGCTTGACGTATAATGACATATAATATATTTTGTTACAATGTAATTTGGAAACTTCTGTACAATTTTGCAAATAGTTACAAATTTATATTTAGCATTATTTAAAATCATCAAATGTATCTTTTCAAAATAGACTGCAATGTTAATAAATGTAATTAAAGTGTGTATGGCTTCAGTTCAGCTATGCTTAAAGTTTAATACGTTAAAGAACTACAAAGTTTAATATTTCTTTTTAAAGGTTTATTTAATTTTATTATATTTCAAATATCAGTGTAAATTAAATAGTATCTTTGTTGAATATTTTGACTTAATTTTTAAAAACAACAAATATTAAATCAATTAAATGTAAACAAATTATATTTGTTTTATTTTAAAAAACCTGATCGCATTCCTGATGTAACAATTATACTAACGAAAGCACATATTTATATCTTTTAAATTTCAAAATAAAAAAATGGCTTAATTTTGGCATGACTTGCATTCCAGCTGAATCTATACTTTTATTTATATAAGTATACAACCGGATAAATGTACAGAATTTTAATTCAATATATATTGATTAAACATATTCAGTTCAAGATAGAAAAGTTTTGTTATACATTGAAAGAAAGATATTGCTTAACTTACAAGAATATAATTTTTAGAACTAAAAAAATCTAAATAAATTATGTTTCTATAATTTTGTAAAATGTTTTAACTGTAAATACACTTTTAAATGTTTTCCATATTTGAAATTTATATTTTATTATTTGTATTAGTAAGAAAAAATTGTAGGCCAATATAAGAATCGTAGGCCAATATTATTATAAGCAATATGTGCTGTTAATTTAAATACAGTATCACTGAATTTAAATACAATATCAAGAACAATGTTTGTTAAAGTTATTTTCTGACACGTTTCTTTTAGAAGCATAATTTATAAAAATCATACTTTTAAAAGAAAATGGAGTTATTGAGGATACAGGTTTCTGATTTTCAGTACCAGTGTTTGTGAGTTTGAATACTACAGTTGAGAAATTAGTTTGTTTTTGATCAGAGTTGATTTTAAATGGTAAGTCTAACATATACTCTTGTTATAACTATTCGATTAAAGTAAAGAAAATCAAAATTTTCCTTTTATAGGATATCAAACAAGAAGGTTTCAGATTTTCAGTTCCAGAGTTTAGGAGTTTGAGATCTACAGTTGACAAATTTATTTGTTCAGAGGACTTTAAAGGGTAATTCTAATATGTACTGTTCTTGTAACTATTCGATTAAAGTAAACAAAACAAAACCTGCTTTTTATAGGTTATCAAACAATCAGGTTTCTGATTATCAGTATCCGAGTTTGGAGGTTTGAATCCTACAGTTGAGAAATTAGTTTATTATCGTTCAGAGATGACATTAAATGGTAAGTCTAACATGTACTCTTGTTGCAACTATTCGATTAAAGTAAACAAAAAATTTGCTTTTTATAGGTTATCAAACAATCAGGTTTCTGATTTTCAGTACCACAGTTTAGGGGTTTGAATTCTACAGTTGACAAATTAGTATATTATTGTTCAGAGTTGACTTTAAATGGTAAGTCTAACATGTACTTTTCTAGTAACCATTAGAATAAACTAAGAAAAATGCAAAGAATAGAACAGCCAAATAATTTTCTAACGTTTAATATTATAAAAAAGAATATTTTTTTCACTCTATATTCTGCCTTTTTACATAAAAAATGCAACACTAATTTCACCCGTGAAGATAAGAATATCAAGAAACAGAAAATAAGAAATATTTTTTATCAAACATATTTAGTACAATGAAGTTTATTATTTTCCTTTGTCATTTTTTAAGTCAGATTTCTTCTACATGTTGTCAACATCAAAATGCTTCGCCGGGATGAAACTAAAATAAAACATATCTGTAGTGATCAGATTTTAAAGCGAAAAAAAAAGTTGAAAAGCAGTCATAACAAAAACAGATTTATTGACATACATTCAACACCTTTTTTGCCTTCAAACTGTTCGCAATATATCTGCCACGGCGATTTTTTTTGTATGTGTTGTTCTTCAGTTGAGAAGAACATACCACGAAAAGGATTATCACAGGCAAAGCTGCTGAAAAGACAGGGGATTACTTGTCTAGACTTAAGTTGAGGAAAGTTAACACAGCGAGTATTTGAGGGAATTAAAACTGAAATACCGAGAAGATGCGTTAGAAGTCTCCTGTTAAGGGCTTAATCATTATTCATTAATTTTATGCTACATGTATGCAAAGATCACTTCAAAGTTGAATCACTGAATTATGCATTTTAGAGTTAATTTTTAAACCATTAAAAGAATAATTTAAGGTTTTAAATAGTTTTAATATAAATATATATGTAAAAATTTCTTTCCTACTTACAAAATAGAAAAATGGACTAAACTTATAAATTAATGAGTACATAAAACTTTTATATCATATTTCACTTAAATATAAATAATTATAAATTTTTTCTAGAACAATTAAAATTGAAATACTGCTTAGATCAGTCAGGAATCTCAAGCTAACAGCTTAATAATTACTCATTAATTTTATGCTACATGTACGCAAAGATCACTTGAAACTTGAACCACTAAATTATGCAATTTTGAGTTAATTTCTAAATCATAACTCATATATTTATGTCCATTAAAAAGAATAATTTACAGATTCAAACAGTTATAATATATAATATATATATATATATATATATATATATATATATATATATATATAAATGTATTTTCTAATTACAAAATAGAAAAATAAACTAAACATATTTCTTTTGCTCAATAATGCATCTCTAATTGTTAGAAATTAATGAGTACACAAAACTTTTATATCATATTTCAATTATATATAAATAATTATAAATATTTTCTAAAACAATTAATATTAAAATACTGCGTAGATCCGTCAGAAATCTCATGCTAACAGCTTAATAATTATTCAGTATTTTTATGCTACATGTATGCAAAGATCAATTCAAAGCTGAATCACTGAATTATGCAATATAGATTTAATTTTTAAACCATTACTCATAGATTTATAGTCATTAAAAATAATTCACAGAGTGAAATATCCGATTTATGTGATATATATGTAAAATTTTCTTTTTTGTGAAGAAAATAAAAACAATGTATTAGAAAACTTAATTCATAGTTTTGTTAATAACTACGTCTTTTAATGTTATAAATTATGAAGGGTATTCAACACCTTTTTTGCCTTCAAACTGTTCGCAATATATCTGCCACGGCGATTTTTTTTGTATGTGTTGTTCTTCAGTTGAGAAGAACATACCACGAAAAGGATTATCACAGGCAAAGCTGCTGAAAAGACAGGGGATTACTTGTCTAGACTTAAGTTGAGGAAAGTTAACACAGCGAGTATTTGAGAGAATTAAAACTGAAATACCGAGAAGATGCGTTAGAAGTCTCCTGTTAAGGGCTTAATCATTATTCATTAATTTTATGCTACATGTATGCAAAGATCACTTCAAAGTTGAATAACTGAATTATGCATTTTAGAGTTAATTTTTAAACCATTAAAAGAATAATTTAAGGTTTTAAATAGTTATAATATAAATATATATGTAAAAATTTCTTTCCTACTTATAAAATAGAAAAATGGACTAAACTTATAAATTAATGAGTACATAAAACTTTTATATCATATTTCACTTAAATATAAATAATTATAAATTTTTTTCTACAGAAATTAAAATTAAAATACTGCTTAGATCAGTCAGGAATCTCAAGCTAACAGCTTAATCATTACTCATTAATTTTATGCTACATGTATGCAAAGATCCCTTGAAACTTGAATAACTAAATTATGCAATTTAGAGTTAATTTCTAAAAAATAACTAGTATATTTATGTCAATTATAAAGAATAATTTACAGATTTAAATAGTTATAATGTATATATATACATACATATATATATATATATATATATATATATATATATATATATATATATATATATATATATATATATATATATATAAATATATATATATATATATATATATATATATATATATATATATATATATATAAATGTCTTTTTTACTTACAAAATAGAAACATAAACTAAACATATTTCTTTTGCTGAATAATGCATCTCTAATTGTTAGAAATTAATGAGTACATAAAACTTTTATATCATATTTCAATTATATATAAATAATTATAAATATTTTCTAAAACAATTAAAATTAAAATACTGCGTAGATCCGTCAGAAATCTCATGCTAACAGATTAATAATTATTCAGTAATTTTATGCTACATGTATGCAAAGATCAATTCAAAGTTGAATCACTGAATTATGCAATTTAGATTTAATTTTTAAACCATTACTCATAGATTTATAGTCATTAAAAATAATTCACAGAGTGAAATATCCGATTTATATTAAACATATGTAAAATTTTCTTTTCTGCGAAGAAAATAAAAACAATATATCAGAAAACTTAATTATTAGATTTGTTAATAACTACGTCTTTTAATGTTATAAATTATGAAGGGTATTAACATTTTAAGTAATGGAAATATATATGTAAAAATTTCTTTTCTACTTACAAATTAGTAAAATAAAATTAACGTATTAGTTTTGCTCAATAATACAATTGTATATAGTGGTTAACCCTAATCGTTTTATAGTAAGCATTCACAATGGTGTCTAATTTGTCTTATTCTGCTATATAAAGAGTATACAGTTTGTGACAATCTTGATATGGTGGCCGTAAAGGATTGAAGTAAGTTGAGATAGGGTAGACAGAATTTTGGGGCAAATATATAGCAGTCAAGGTAAAGCCAAAAGAAGAAATGTACAAACCAAATAAGATAATTTTATAGGTACGAACGAGCTACATAATCAATAGGGGCGAGCTCAGTGACTTTAAAATAGGGTGAGGTTAGAAGCGAATTTTTAACATAGACGAGACAAATACATTGCTCAAATAAAAATAAACACAAGTCAGATTGTTTGTGATCTTAAGTAGTTAAAAATGAAAGAAAAGTGAAAGAATATGAAATTGTACTGTAAATATTATTTTTGTTATAAAACTAACTTTGTTATTAAAACTAATAAGAATTCATGTTTGAAATTATACATGAGATATTTTAATTTTGCAATAAAATATAATAGTCGTTAATAATATTTTTTTATAAATTGTTTCATTTTACTAAAATTAAATGGTTAACCTTTCAATGTCAGTTTGTCTTATATAAATATAAATGCTGAATCATGTATCTTTAATAAAAACACAATAAATTAAGTATTAAATTACTTTTGAGTACAACTTATAATTTTATTTTTTATTATTAATATATTTAACTTCATTAGTCAATGTATTTTGATATCTAATACTGATAAATTACTCCAATTTCATTGTTTAAGATATTCTCTTACATTTGTAATTTGAATTCCAAAATTACACTACTGCATTAGCATTAAACAAAATGTTAATGCAATTTTTTGCTCTTAAATTAATGGTTTCTGATAACATTCACTTGCAATATGTAAAAAAGGACATTATTAGATTAAAAAATAGCATATAAAAAGCGAAGAAAACCAAGGTTAGGCACTAGAAGCTGTCTAATTAATCTCCTGGGTATAAGTTTTCGTTAAATAACGGAATCATCATTTTCTTTTCAAATTGCGTTTATTCCCCCAAGTAGCGCGTTTCTTAGCAAAGATTATTTCTCTAAATATTAATTAATTGCTCATATTAAATTTCTTTGCATACATTACAATAAATCTGTATACCTGGAGTGTTTTTATTTAATTTTATTTATAAGTAAATAATTTAAATATTAAAAAAAAGAAAACAAAGGTTATAATATGTACTAATTGGATATAAATAATTAGTAATGGTTTGAAAATTATAAATCACAAAAAGTTGTTTACAATAAATACTAAAATGAAACAAATTGATTTTGAAATAAAAAATGAATAAGGGCATTAATTTTATAACAATCAGTAATTAGTCAGTAACCTAATTCTTTAAACAGAAACAAGACATCTATTCATCAGTGGCGTGCGGTCCATATGTGCAGGGTGTGCACTGCACACCTTCTCAAAATTATGAGGGACGATAATTTTCTGCACCTATGTCTACCCACTTTATATGGTATATAATAAACTTTATAATATATTCAAATATTATGTTGATTTGTTTGCTTGTATTCTCGCAGTGCGTGCGGTACTAGGTGCTGCACCACGTAGCGTGCAAACGAAAATAGGAAGTTTTGATGTGTACGCACTGCGCACTAAATTGAAAATCACGCTTTATATGTATGGGCTACTGGAGACGAACAAGCATATTATGGCTCTGAGGCAAGTGCAGCTATTTTTCCTGCACTTGACATTGAGAATCATCCGAAGGTACGGTTTATTAAGCGTTGTATGGATTTACGTGCTGAAGCGATTTTGGTTTTTTAACTGATTAACTGGCCATACGATTTTGCAGACTGTTAATGTTTAAATTTATATATTGTAAGATTTTGTTTTCATGGAAATATGAAAGAAGTATTTCATCAAGATAAAGTGATATGTTTTAGTGTGGTAAATTAATTTCGGTGATGGATTATATTTATTGAAATAATTCGCTGAAAAACAAAGTTGTTTTGTTTTAAAGAAACGAATTTTAACAGAACAGTCCAAACTTTACCATTCATTGTGTCTTACAGACAGTATATAAGTTATACCTCTAACACCATATCCCTGGTTTGGTTTTTAAAAATTGTCAAGATGTTTTTCGCTGAATATATTATTTCCAAATGTTAAAAACAATTAATAAATATTATTTAATTCACTGACCAAACAGAAAACAGTTTGCTATATTGTGCCAACGTGCAGTGAAATCCTCTGCACGTGGAATATATGTTCGGTTTGTCGGCACCAATGGGCATCCTGATGAGGCACCGCAGCGGTGGGCGCCATGTGGTGCTACGAACATATGTTTTTCATGGAAGCCCGAAGCATTGCTTTTTCGACGCCGATATAACACCATACAACAAAAGACATGATTATTGCTTCAATGCTAGTAGAATTCTCATAAGTTATCTGTTTTCATAGTTATAACTTGACTACTCGTAGGTAAATATTTTATTTATTGTATTCTTTAAATTTATAATCATAATAAATAACCCGTTTCAGAATGGAGAACTCAGTTGTCTCAATAATTAAAAAATTATTGGAAGATCCATGTTCTCTACACACTCTGCATGAAAATCTACCGCACGCCACAGCTATGCATATAAAATAGTCCCATTATGAATGGATGTATTTTGTAATAATCCATACATTTGTCGTAGAGTCATTAATTTTGAACAGATATTTTTTGCTACCATGATATTGTTACTACCGTTGTTAAACTTTTCACTAGCTCCCAGTGAGAGAATAATCATATCTCGTATGTATTCCATACGTTATTATATTTTATACATCTAACTGAAAAATTTAACTTAATTTAGACGTTACTCAAAATTATTTAGCTTTTAACACTTTGACTGAAATAGGAGTCACCAATGTTCGGCACTTGAAGTGGCTACAGTGCCGTGGGGACCACAGGTGACCGTCGAATCAGCAAATAATAAAAGTACATAATTATATTACATATGGATACTTGTTATGGTAAATTTTAACTTATTTGCAGAGTGCCCAGCGTCATGTTATGCGTGTGGGTTGGAGCTAAGGAGAAAGTCCCAAAACACAGTTCATTTCATGGATTAATCTTTTAATCGTTCAGCTCAAACTATAAAAATATAAATGAAACATTAAAATAAACTAAAGCAGTTTTCAACATATTACATCGTATTTCCTTGCTACGGACTTACCATGACAACATTTTTAGCAGTACCAAACATTTAGAGTTACAGAAGAAAAACCAAGAAGCTAACCGGGAAAATGCATTTATACCACGACTCATAGTTAAAATAAATTTGCATAGGAGGAAATGCGGTTACGACCGAGAAGAAAATTGTATCGATATTTATATCGATAAGCCTTTCCAACAAAACTGATAAATTTTTCAATACTACCATTGTTATTATAATCCTTTGAAAAAATTAATGCAATGTATAAAATGCAAAAATAATTTTATTAGTATATGAAAAGTATACATTTTATCAGTGCGTATTGCGAAGAGTCAGATTGAAACATTTAAAACAATGAAAAGGTAAATAAACGCAATGAATGAAAAGTAGTGAACAATATGTCACCAATATTTTAGTCAAATTCTTTGCTCTAGTCCTTCCTAGCTGATTTGAATGCTAAAGAATGAGGGTAATCACTTAGCAATCGAAACACGATTGTTTGAAAAAAAGAACAATCGAAACAATTGCCTACCGCGCCTTGTAAGTTACCGGTGACCCCCAACACGAAAACTGATTCAAGCATGATTTTCTAACTCCTTTTATCTGCTGCAAATAATATTTAAGCATATGCATTGCAGAATGAAAAGTTCACGCTGGCGCCTTGGAAAAACCATCGAAAATACGTCTGGTAGGCAACATGTTAAAATAAAGTGCATTGTTAAAAGTGCAGTGTTAAAATAAAGTGCATCTGATATACAAGAGTTTAAAGCATTAGATGTGTATATCATATGTGATGCACAGGACAAGCAAAGAATTAAAACATCTTTCCACCATCCTATCAAGTAGTATGTCAGCAAAACAGATGTTGCCGGTAGATGACAGATGACAATGCATGAATTCTAAGGTTGTATTTTACGGCGTGAAAAATATAGTACCTTATTTATAACTTTGATACCATTAATTTGTCTCTAACTGTTTACGGCATGTTTCAGAATGCATATTGTATTTATGTAAATAAAAGAAAAAATATCCATTTAGAAAGCATATAAGGAAAATTGTGTCGAACTACTTAAGGAAATGGAAGTTTACTTGGAATTTGCATCTGTTTGTGGCTTAACACTAACGCAAGTTGCACTTTTGGTTTTGTTCCAAAAAATTCATCAAGATAATTGAATGTGGTTAAAATATACAAATAACTTGTACTTTTCGGTTAGCTGAATACAAAAACCAATCTTTTCATATGACACTTTATACGGAATAATTTAACCCTCCGAGTGGAACACACCGAGGAAAAAAAGTCTCCAAAAAATACGCTAAAGATTTATCGTGTCAGTGGCCAAAGCGTTCTATGATTTTTTACATCACCCTTTGTCGACTAGAATGGAATACGGGAAACCCACCCTCGTTATTGTCCCTTTACTTCCGGTTATAAATAGATATATAAATAGATATTATAGATTGTCAATTTTTAATACACATAAAGCTCATCAAGTCTCGAAGATCATCCCATAAGAAATAATGGATTCTAAAAGTACAAATAAGAATATTCTTTGAGAGAATTATTTATATTTTTTTACGAAAGTCATCCAAGATATTTAAGTTTTGCAATTAGAGATACATCTGTTACCGCAAATGAAATACTTCGAAATAGAGATTTACAAATCCCTGAAAAGCTATCAGCGTCTTTGTGCCTCAGGGAGTAGGGGTGCATCCCTCTATAAATGTCAGACAAGCAGGGGTGCAATTCCTAAACAATCGACCTTGACCATCCTATCTCAAATCTCCATGGGGGAAAACGCTGGCAGAAATGTACATTACATCCATTTTGGGAACGTTTTTGGAGGTCGAAAATTGTACGTGCGAACCACTTAGAGGGTTAAATGTTGCTAATTACGTACATCCATAGCGAAGGCTGGATATAAAGGGACTTGTTATTAATAAAAAAAAATCGTTACAATATAAAGGTATTTAATTGATTTTAGAACTTACTTTATATATTTCGATTGGAGTAACAATGAAAACAGATAAAAATATTTAAAAATAAAAATTCCAGCTGTTATAAAAAAAGATTATTTTTCGAAGTAAGTTTATTAAGCATCTGATATCAAATTGTTATCAGGAATTAGTAGGGTAAAAAATATTTTTGTTTATAAGACAATACAATTAAATTATATATTGCTATGAACAACATGCATTTTTTAACAGAACTATCTCAGATGAAAGATGGGCTATAGGGGAAGAATCTATATTTCTATAATCTAGTACATGGGTTTGGATTTGTTGTGAAGGATGTACATAAATACCAGAAATTAGGCAGTCGTTACGGTTTCGTTAACCCACGTGTAACAAAAAAGTAACCCACCAAATGACGATCAGTGCTAAACCAAATTACCGTTTACTGAGCTTTTAGTATTGGAAATATATTAATCTAATATTAAATGAAAGAAATATGGTGACCCAGCATAATAAATTTTATTCTATAATTTGTAATACTTATGAAAATATAATAAAAATGTAATTAAAATGGGCTATTTGGAAAGGCGCTATATTTCTATAATCTAGTACATGGGTTTGAATTTGTTGTCAAGGATGTGCATAAATACCAGAAATTAGGTAGTCGTTACGGTTTCGTTAACCCACGTGTAACAAAAATGTAATGAACCAAATGACGATCAGTGCTAAACCAAATTATCATTTACTGAACTTTTAATATTGGAAATATATTAATCTAATATTAAATGAAAGAAATATGGTGACCCAGCATAATAAATTTTATTCCATAATTTGTAATACTTATGAAAATGTAACAAATATACAAAGTTGAATAATAGAGAATCTTAGGAGTTTCCTCTGAGAAGTAAATGTATTTGGTAATATTTCATAAATATTTTGTTTTCACACAAGTATAAACCTTTACATTGTGATTTATATCCTAGAAAATTATCGATTCGTAGTCACTCTTTTACAAGACTAGTCATCTATTCTGATTCTAAGAGTGCTCTTCAAGATTTTTTGAATAATGAAAATATTCCCTAAGAATTTTAGAATGTAGGCTTTTATTTAAGACACTAACACATATAATTTCTTTCCAGTGGATTCTTGCCCATTGTGCAATTTTGGGCAATGACAAGGCTGATACACTAGCTAAAAAAGGAGTATTGACAGATCAATTCACGAACCGCCTTCTTTCATTTCATACGATTAAATTGATTGTTAATCTGATTCATAAGAAAACTCCTAAACAAGATATGGTTCAATGTGTGACGAATAAGAGATGGAGGAATTTGGTTGAAAACAGAGCTGTTCCCAGTTTACCTAGAAAGACTGCAGTGGCCATTTTCAGAGGTTTGACTAGGCATGACTGTTTATAAGACCATCTCTATAGAATTGAATTGGTGGACAGTGTTTTGTTTGACTCTAGTCATCTAATGACTTTAACACATTTAAAAAAATTGCTTGTACTTTCTCAGTTTGAGGGCATTGTTAAAAAATATTGAAGAACCCATAAACTAATGGTCTAGTCGCTAATTGATTGTAATTTGTAAATTAAATAAATATTCTAGACCACATTCACATTTTTTTAACTGATGTGTAATAATTATATATTAAGATAATTTCATCGTAAGAAATATTTATCATAGTTATTATAAAACCTTTTTCTCAACATATAGATTTTTTTTCAATGTTGAGTTCTTTATGAATTTTGAATCACTTATTATTATTTCGCAACATTTTAAGAATAATTATAAAACAATACATGTAAAACCCATGTCTATTATTTAGTTTTTCATCTACAATATGAACTGTTAAAATTTTAAAATTTTTTAGTCAGCTTAGTACAATCATGTATTAAAAACATAAATAAGCTTTAAATAATGGTTATTTTTTCAACTGTAAAATGTATTTATAAAATGAATATTTTAATTAAAATTTATTTAATTTAAGCTTTATAAAGACTAATCTTGAATGTAAATAAGGATTTCCATGTTTGTAAAGTAATGGACGAACTTTTACACTCTACATAAATTTTTCTTTTACTTCATGGATAGTAATAAAAACATTACGGTAATACAAATATACTAAAAAACCAAAAGATTTCGAAGAATTACACATCGAATTTTATGTAATTCATTTCGAATTCCTTGCACTTTAAGATATCTATGTCTCCTTCAACTATGCAAGTGGCTATTGTCCTTTTGCAACGACTCTATCTTCAAAAGGATAAAGTTCCTTTCAGCTTCACGTTTAAAGAGAAATAACTATCTTTCTAAAAATAGCCAGTATAGAGATTTCCCGCATCAGAAAAATCACAAAGCACAATCAGATGCAGCTTCTAGAAAGCATAGGTGCAATCTATATCAAGAGCACACATCCATTCTACTGGATTGGGGACAAGGGAACTTAAATCTCATTTTTACTTCTTTGGACTAAGTAAAGAAAGTATTGTAATCGGTGAAAATTTTGGTCTTTATATTTTAACGAAAATACTCATTTTGTCTCTTCTGAGTATATTTTAACTAGCTTAAGCATTACGTATGCAAGTGCTCTGTAACTTTAACTTTGTACTCTTAATTACTCATTTTGTCTTATTTCGTAGTGCCGTGTAAGCTTTTATATACTTATGCATTTCAAAAAGATTAATCAGGGAATATTGAAATTTTATATTTAGGACTATTGAAGCTTTTAATTGTATACCTACAATTTTGTTTGTAAGTTCCTCTCAATATAATGAGAAATCTAAGTATATAAATATCTCTAAATGCTACCAGTCACCGACATATGGTACCACATTTACTCCTTGTGTATACTAGATACTTATTATTAAACCACAATTCTACTCATTGTTGAGAGCTGTTACCAGATTTTTGAGAATGACTGCATGTGGCTCTTTTTAGAGGTTTGACTGAACATGACTGTTTACAAAACCATCTCTGTAGCATTGAAATGTTGGACAGTGTTTTGTGTGACTCTAGTCATCTAATGACTAATGACATTTAAAAACAATTGCTTGTACTTTCTCAGTTTGAGGGCATTGTTAAAAAGTATTGAAGAACCTGTGAACTAATTGTTTGGTTTAGTCGCTAATTGTTCGGAATTTGTAAAATAAATAAATATTCTATATCACATTCACATTATTAGAATGAAGACAAGGGAATTTAAATCTCCTTTTTACTGATTTGGACTAAATAAAGAAAGTATTGTAATCA
>CM063501.1:73541985-73564485 GCA_032207245.1 Pardosa pseudoannulata
TATATATATATATATGTATATATATATATATATATATATATATATATATATATATATATATATATATATATATATATATATATATATATATATATATATATATACATATATATATATATATATATATATATATATATATATATATATATATATATATATATATATATATATATATATATATATATATATATATATATATATATATATATATATATATATATATATATATATATATATATATATATATATATATATATATATATATATATATATATATATATATATATATATATATATATATATATACGCACACATCAGGTTTAAAAATGGGGGTTAGGAATAAGTGAGTTATAATTAAAAATAGGTAGAACTCATTAACGATAGCGTAATACTAGAAACGCACACCCTTGAGCGGAACTATACAGAATAAAGAAACTGACGCGGAAGAAGACACAGGAATTTTGCTTAGATAGCAACGCCAAAAAAGACAGTTTTGAGAGCGAACGCGGACCGATAACATCCTTTACGCTTGTCGTGGCAAAATATGAGAACAAAGGATATGTGAATGGCATAGTCATGGATTACAATAAAGGAGTTTTTATATATAAAATCAAATGTGTTTTCCACGCCTTAACCACTTGTCCGTGTCATATATATATATATATATATATATATATATATATATATATATATATATATATATATGAGAATGTGTGTTTGTGTATGAACATATATATATATATATATATATATATATATATATATATATATATATATATATATATATATATATATATATATATATATATATATATATATATATATATATATATATATATATATATATATATACAATAGTTATCTTGTGAGGAAGTAAATATATCTTTAATAATTTATATATAAATGTAATTAAAATATATCTTTTGGTAAAACTAAATACAATTTTTAAAAAATCTTATCAGGCAAATAAATTTGCTTAAAAAATTTCAAAACAAAATACTATAAACAGTCTAATAAGATATCTATAAAGAATAATATAATCTTAAAAATATCTATATATATCTATAAATGTATAATACGATATCTCAAATAATAGACTTTAATAATCTTTATAAGATATCTATATATCTATATCTATAAATCTATAAAAAATTAATGAAGGAAACACATACTGGGAAGGTACTCTGTTCCTTTAAGAAACGAATTAATTCTCCCTAAAGTGTTCAGTTTTATCACCAAAAAGGTTAACTTTGAACAGGATTGATTTCCTAATTCACGAATCCTGTTACTGCCATCAGCCATTTAAATCTCAGAATTACAAATAACTATCAGGCAAATGACATTCAAGGCTCCATCCCGAATCGCACATGAACACGCCTTTGCAATAAGAGGATCTTCCTCTGCAGCAGCAAAATGATTTTGAACCTCTATCGTTAACCCATCTTGACATTCTTAATCAGCTAGGTGATGTACAGTAGGAAAGCTGTTACGACTGCTAATTCCCCAGGGATTGCCTTGCAATTCGAGTTTGGAGAGATAATTCTATTTAGAAATGTCGAGTTCTTAAGCCTCAAAACAGACATTCAGAGCTGAAGTTATCTCCCGGAAATTGCTTCATTCTGGACCAGGCTGTATTGTGTACGTATTCTAAGCTCAAGACATTACTAAGAATAGCTCGCATAAAAGTAGGAATCTTAAATAGCCTAGATAATATTTCCTACTTTCTAGAGTACCAATAAACAGCATTAACCAGAATTTGCCCTCTGAGGTTTAAATAATCATGCATATAATTTCTGAGTACTATTAAGAGTACTGTTTATAGTTTATTGTAAGAGGTTACAAATAAACCCACCAAATCAATACGCCTACGCAAACGAAATATTTTTCCGTGATAAAACCAATTGGAATAAAAGCTATAGCTATTTATATAAATTGGTATACTAATTCTATGAAAAAAAGGGCATGATAAAAAATAGCCACTACTGTATTAAATCTGTGATTTCATTTACATAAATATGCCTTAGCTTTACTTGAAACATAAATATGCCTTAGCTTTACGTATAACACTATTGGTAGATTTCAATTTCATAAAGAATGATCTTCATGAAATTGAAATCTATCAATAGTGTTATATTAAATACCTTTATATGGCATTTTATATCTTTTGTTATGTTTAGATTTAATTTAATTGCATATTTCAATTAAACATTCAAATAGCAATGTAAAATATTTATATTGCATGTATGTTCTTTTAAGGAATTAATATTTAAAATCATATATCCTACATTTTCAAAATAGTTTAAAATCATATTTATATTTAATTGGGATATTTAAAATACTCGTTTCAATTTGAAAAATATAAAATACTAATTTGTCATATTTCGAGTCAAAGAATTTCTTGTCCCCTTTTTAAATTTTAGATTCCATAAGTTTTTTACTTTTGCTTTGCAACGTAAACATAAATATAAAACATATCTCGTATAAGTAAAATATCACATATTACATATTTGTATAAAACGTTGACGTCAAAGTTGAGACTCACATAAGGTTTTATTCTAGAAAAGGTATGAAATCTATAAATTATAATTAAGATTTGATTACATTCCAACAGATCATTTAAATCAAACTTAAATGTTTCTGCTGCCACATTTACTGTCTAAAACTATTAAATATTTTACAGATGTAACTGATTCAAATTAAAACATAAGTACATAAGTTTTTTACTTTTACGTTGTAACGTAAATGTAAATATAAAACATATCTGTTATAGGTAAAACATCACATATTACGTATTTGTATAAAACTTTGACGTCAAAGTGTATTGAGACCCACATAAGGTTTTATTCATAGAAAGGTATGGAATTTATAATTTATAATTAAGATTAATTAAATTATAATTAAGTATTTATAAATTATAATTATAATTAATTATAATTAAGATTACATTATAACAGATCATTTAAATCAAACTTATATATTTCCGCTGCCACATTTACTGTCGAAAGCTATTAAATATTTTGCAGATGGAATTGATTTAAAATAAAACATTTTTAAAAATATCTGTTCGAAATAAATTTCAACTTTTGATTTATACTTAACGACTGTTTGGGGAATTACTTTTTGTTGTGCAAATAGTAATTAAGACTCATTTTTATTGACAGGAACTCATCTAGAGGAGTTCAAATACTCATATCCTGAAAGGATATTCATTTGCGTAGAAATAAATCTGTTTTGCCTTAATTCCTAAGGAATTAACATTTACATGTAAAGTAGTGGCAACAAAAGAAATCCTGTATGCTGCATAAATGCCTTTCTTTAAGAAACAAAAGACACTAGAAATAACTAAAATCACTGAAATTTAAGAAAAATATGATTTTCTTTTATAAGTAATAGGTATTTCATTTACATCTTGTATTCTTTCGATCGGACAATCTGAAAAATTGTCTAAAGTGTTGGATGCTGCACTTAGGTACCGGAGTTTGCTAATTCAGATCAGAATATTGACATTAATATTTATATACAGTTGTATTCAGTTTTAAGCAACAATTTATGGTTTTCTTATGTGTCGTGTAACAAATAATGGACTGTGGAGCTGCAAACGAAACAAATCATTTGGAGGTACTTTAAACTTCAAAGAAAAACATTTGAAACAGGTATGATGATATCAACCTGTCAATAAACTACACCTTTCTGCTGTCTTGACATTTCCACGACTTCAAATTGCTCTAAGTACTAGTTTTAATCTAAGTTGTCCCAAATTTGTCTCGATATTTCTTTAATATTTTATAACGAATCTTTAATATTTAAAATAATTACTTTTAGAAATTCATCTTTTAATGTCAGCTAAAATAGTTAAATACTTGTAATTTTGATTTATTTTAGAAATATTTCCAATTTCCTAGAATTTAAAGAATTTCGAAATTTTGAAATTAATACAACGGTGCAAAAAATGATATTTAAAGACAATGGTAATGTAGTTACATACACTTGAAGTGAAGAATTATGTTGTTAGAAATGATTGAACTATTTTAAGCAAACTAACATTGAAAAAATGTAATACATTGTTTGGAAGCTTAAATGCTTACAAATCAAATAATAATAATAGATGCTATTGTCATTTTTTTTATTGGGTTAGTATAGTTCTACACATTATACAATTTTACCATTCAATATAATTATCAAATATTCTTATTTAATAATGTATTTGCTTTATCATGAACTGTCACTTAGGAAATATATACATATTTAAATTAATATTCTAAATACAAAGAGTCATGATTTCAATGATTCAACATGTTACTTTGTAGTATAAATTCTAAAGTCAAAGAAATATTGCATACGTTCAGAAAAAAAGAATGAAGAAATAAATTTACCTCTGATGCATATTGAGTATACAAATAGCAGTTACAAACATAACCCTTTCTTTTGTGCCTATAACATTTCTTTTGCAAATTATCTGCGTAGTATATATATAATGGAAAGATTGTGAACATTGTTTAAATATATAATTATAATGAAATCAACCTTACTTGTTTTTCTAAGGTTAATCCGTACCATTGTTAAAAATCCTCAACAGTAATGGAATGGAAAAGACAATTTTTGATTGAATTATTTTAAACAACTTAACATTGAAAAATTGTAATACATTTTTTCGAAGCTATAATGTTTGCAAATCAAATAATAATAATAGATACTATTGCCATTTTTTAAATTAGATTTGTATAGTTTTACACATTATACAATTTTACTATTCAATTTACATATCAAACAATCTTATTTAATAATGTATTTGATTTAACTGCCCCTTAGGAAATATATACATCTTTAAATTAATATTCTAAATATGAGGCTCTCATGTTTCAACGTGTTTTTTTTTGTAGTATAAATTCTAAGGTCAAAGGAATATTGCATATGTTCAGAAAAAAGAATGAAGAAATAAATTTATCTCTGATTCATGTTGAGTACACAAATTGCAATTTCTAAAATAAACATTTCTTTTGTGCCTATAACATTTCTTTTGTGTTTTGACTTGCATAGTATATATATTGAGAAGATCGTAAACATATTTTAACCACATAGTTATAATGAAACCAACTGTGCTTACTTTTCTAATGTTAATCCTTACCATTGTTCAAAACCTCAAAAATAACGGAATGGAATAGTCAATGTTAGGTTGAATTATTTTAAGCAACCTAGCGTTCAAAAAATGCAATATATGTTTTCGAATCGTGAATGTTTGCAAATCAAATAAAAATATTAGATGCTATAGTTATTCTTTTTAATTTGGTTAGTATAGTTTTACACATTATATAATTTTACTATTCAATTTACATGTCAAATATTCTTATTTAATAATGTATTTGCTTTGTCATTAACTGAGACTTAGAAATTAACTACATCTTTAAAATAATATTCTAAATATGAGGTACTCATGTTTCAACATGTTTCTTTGTAGTATAATTTATAAATTCAAAGAAATATTGCATAAATTTAGAAAAAAATATTGAAGAAATAAATTTAACTCTGATGCATCTTGGGTACACAAATTGCAATTACAAGCATAAACATTTCTTTTGTGCCTATAACAATTCTTTTGTGTTTTGATTTCATTAGTATATATGTTGAGAAGAACGTAAACATATTTTAACCACATAGTTATAATGAAACCAACTGTGCTTATTTTTCTAAGGTTAATCCTTATCATTGTTCAAAACCTCAACATTAATTTAACGGAATTGACAATTTTAGATTGAATTACTATTAACAACCTAACACTGAAAAAATGTAATACATTTTTTCGAAGCTTCAATATTTACAAATCAAATAATAATAAAAAATGCTATTGTCCTTCTTTTTAATTAGATTAGTAGAGTTTAAGACATTATACAATTTTACCATTCAATTTACATATCAAACATTCTTATTTAATAACGTATCTGCCTTGTCTTTAACTGTCCCTTAGGAAATATATGCATCTTTAAATTAATATTCTAAATATGAGGCACTCATGTTTCAACATGTTTCTTTGTAGTATAACGTCTAAAGTCAAAGAAATATTGCATATGTTTATAAAAAAGAATGAAGAACTAAATTTACCTCTGATGCATGTTGGGTATATAAATTGCAATTACAAACGTAAACATTTCTTTTGTGCCTATAACATTTCTTTTGTGTTTTGATTTGCTTAGTATGTATATTTGGAAGAACGTGAACATATTTTAACCATATACTTTTAATGAAACCAACTGTGCTTACTTTTCTAAGGTTAATCCTTACCATTGTTAAAACCCTCAACAATAACGGAATGGAATAGTCAATGTTAGGTTGAATTATTTTAAGCAACCTAACATTCCAAAAATGCAATACATTTTTTCGAATCTTGAATATTTGCAAACTAAATAATAAAAAAAGATGCTATTGTCATCGTTTTTAATTAGATTTGTAAAGTTTTACACATTATACAATTTTACCAGTCAATTTACACATCAAACATTCTTGGTTAGTAATGTACTTCCTTTGTCATTAACTGCGACTTAGAAAATATATACATCTTTAAATTAATATTCTGACAATGAAGCACAAATGATTCCAATGTTTCAACATGCTTCTTTGTAGCATAAATTCTGATGTCAAAGAATTATTGAATACCTTTAGAAAAACGAATGAAAATATAAATTTATCTCTGATGCATAATAGATACATAAATTGTAATTACAAACATAAAAATTTCTAATGTGCCTATAGCATTTTTTTTGTGTTTTGATTTGCTTAGAATATATATTTGAAAGAACGTGCACAAATTTTAACTACGTAGTTATAATGAAACCAACTGTGCTTACTTTTCTAAGGTTAATCCTTACCATTGTTAAAAACCTCAACAATAACGGAATAGAATAATCAATGTTAGGTTGAATTATTTTAAGCAAACTAACATTATAAAAATGCAATACATTTTTTCAAATCTTGAATGTTTGCAAATCAAATAATAATAATAGATGCTATAGTCACTCTTTTTAATTAGATTAGTATAGTTTTTCACATTATATAATTTTACCATCAATTTACATATGAAACATTCTTATATATGCTTTGTCATTAACTGAGACTTAGAAAATATATACATCTTTAAATTAATATCCTAGATATGAGGCACTCATGTTTCAAAATGTTTCTGTGTAGTAAAAATTCTAAAGGTCAAAGAAATATTGCATACTTTCAGAAAAAAGAATGAAGAAATAAATTTATCTCTGATGCATATTGAGTACACAAATTGCAATTACAAACATAAACATTTATTTTGTGCCTATAACATTTCTTTTGTGTTTTGATTTGATTAACATATATATTTGGAAAAACGAGAACATATTTTAACCACAAAATGATAATGAAACCAACTGTGCTTATTTTCCTATGGTTAATACTTACCATTGTTCAAAACCTCAACAGTAATGGTATAGAATAGTCAATGTTAGGTTGAATTATTTTAAGCAACCTAACATTGAAAAACTGTTATACATTTTTTCCAAGCTTGAATGCTTGCAAATAAAAAAAAATAATAAATGCTATAGTCATTCTTTTTAATTATATTAGTAGAGTTTTAACATTATACAATTTTACCATTCAATTTACATATAAAACATTTTTATTTAATAATATATTTGCTTTGTCATTAACTGTCACTTAGGATATATATACATCTTTAATATTCTAAATATGAGTCACTCATGATTCCAATGTTTCAGCATGTTTCTTTGTAATATAAATTCTAAAGTCAAAGAAATATTGCATACGTTCAGAAAAAAGAATAAAGAAATAAATTTACCTCTCATGCATCTTGGGTACACAAGCATAAACATTTCTTTTGTGCCTATAACATTTCTTTTGTGTTGTTATTTGCGTAGTATATGTATTGAAAAGAACATAAACATATTTTAACCACACAATTATAATGAAACCAACTCTGCTTATTTTCCTAAGGTTAATCCTTACCATTGTTCAAAACCTCAACAGTAATGGAATTTTTCTACCGAGTACTTACTAATGATATTGCTGGAAAAGTGCTGACTGAAAAAGAGTATTTATTTATTTGCTAAAGAACTAACGTTAGCATCCCTATAAAATGTTTTTACATTGTCTAAAGGCTCTCTTAAAAACCCTTACAAGACAATTGCATGCTTAAATGTTTATTCCGTTTCATCCTGCCTTAGATGTAACCATGTTCACCTAATTTGGAATTTTCTTTTTTTTTTAAGTTCTCAAATGAATTAGAGAGGAAGTCTTAGGGCAAATGTAGACTAATTAAATTGTCTTCTGCAAGGGGATTCTTATTTAAAGATTGAAAAAAAATACTATGTTTGATGAACGCGCTCTAGTCGCAATGTAGGAACAACGATTAAAGACTAATAAAACTTGCTTTTTCCGTAAAAAGAGTTGTTTCGAAGCTACACGTAATTTTTCATTGTAATACATCTAATTTATTTAATTTAAACAATTCTCACGATGTGTTTCATCCAGTATAACCCAAATGTTAAACTATGATTTTTTTCTAACAAATTCCCCTTTGAGGAAGACTTGGGGAATATAGTTTGTATGCAAAAAAAGAATGGTTCTAAGAAGTAAACTGGAAAACAGTTTTCATCTATTGGTATCTTTCACCAATTTCAAGTGTTGGTATTCATTTAATGTATTGTGTGCAATTGTTGTCAACAGATTACTGAAAGAAAAGATGTGTTTGACTATTGTGTTGCAGTCTTTATGTAAATAAATTAATTATAAGGTCTAACAGTCCTTTCTTTGTTCTCAAAAAGATATCTTCTTAGCTATACCGACTTTTTCATTGTAAATCATCTACTTTATTTAATTTAAACGCAGAGCCAAATGCATTTCCCTTGGTATGAGGTAAAAAGGAAACCATACATATTTAAGCTTAACTTACCTATATTGAATAGCTAAACATATAAATATAACATATTTACTTTCAGATATATAATACAGTTCTAAGAAGTATGCTGAAATACAACCTTATATTGCTATCATTCCTGTATTTTCACATATTATTATATTTCGTATTAACTTTATACTTCATGTATGGTAAAATAATTCATAAAATTGTTGTAAACAGAGGATATAAGATATAGGCATGATTGATAAAAGTTCTTCAGTCATGCAGTAAGAATAGAATTATAAAGCTTTTTGATTTAAAGGACATGTTAAAGAGCTACACATAATTTTCCAATTCTGTCTTCATGTATTGTTGAATTTAATATAATACCAATGATAAACTCCGAAAACCATCTGAGGAAATATTAAAGAACATAATACCTACGAGTTCTAAAATTTGAAAACAAATAGGGCCCCAAGAAGTATTTTAAAATATTATTTTTATCTACTTATATACATTTATTGGCATTTTCTTAACAATATTTCACTAAAAGTACTGTCAACATATCATAGAAACGGAAGATAAAAGCTCGATAAGTAAAGTTAGGAAAGAAGGATAAGTGAAAATCGTATTCATCATTCATCATTTTTCAATTCTGTCTTCATATATTCTCTTTAATTTAAGTACACTGAAACATGCTTTGTATTTAATATAATGATAAACTATGAAAACTGTTAGCTAATTTACCGTTTGAGGAAATATTAAAGAATATAATGCCTAAGAGTTCATACATTAAAAAAGGAATAGGGTCCCAAGAAGTATTTTCAAATATTATTTTCATCTACTTATGTACATTATTGGCATTTACGTAACAATATTTCGCTAAAAGTACGGTTAACAGATAATAGTAGACCACGATAAATGCTCGATAAATGAAAATCATATTCATCATTCCTCATTTTTCAATTCTATCTTCATTTATTCCCTGTAATTTAAATACACTAAAACTTGCTCTTTGTATTTAATATAATACGAATGGTACATTATGAAAACTGTTAGCTAATCTACCATCTGAGGAGATATAAAAGAATATAATGCCAACAAGTTCTATAGGTTAAAAACGAATAGGGTCCCAAGAAGTATTTACAAACATTATTTTTATCTACTTATATACATTTATTGGCATTTTCTTAACAATATTTTACTAAAAGTACTGTCCACAGATTAAACTCCTGAAGTATCCAATATGGATTCCTCTATCCATACCAGGTTTAACAACTTCATAAATTCGAGAACAGAGGGACAGATATCTTAAGCTATTATCATATAGGGGATATAAAGTTTTTATAAAATGAAATATGCAAATCTTAAATACATGTTTTATCATCTAATACTATTAACCCCTTCCGGTAAAATGACGAGTCTAGCTCGTCATTAGTTTTTCATTCCGTACCGAACAATGACGAGCTACATTCGTCATGCGATTAAAGTTACTGTTAAATATGATAATTAATTTAGTTTAAAATTTCTAGTGTACTGAATTTGGCAACACTTTTATCACTTGTGAATATAATTGTGCATATTGTTTACTTAGAATTTCTTCGTACAAGTCATTGCCAAATTAATGAGTCAGAATAAAATAAAACCTACTAAGAAATGCCGTGTGTGTTACAAGAATCAAATTAAAAGTGAGACTACTTGGCGGTGTAAACAATTAAGAATTCCTTTGCACTTTGTTTTGAAAAGTACCACTAGCTTGAAGACTATTATCTGTATACCTTATTAATGATTTACTTTGATATTTTCTAAATTTTACTGTTTCTGATATTATTTAACACTATGTAAAATGTGGATTTCAATTAAGAATATGTAAAATTGTAAAATGAAACAAGTTTTTTTTTAAATAAAAATTAAATGGTTATTTCATGCACAGTTTTTCATTATTAAATCATACCCGAAGGGGTTAACTAAAACCAGCATAAATATTTGCAGAAAATTTTGTATTCATAAAAAAATATAATTCTTTAGTATATAATTAAAAATATAATTAAAAGTAATAACTAAAAGAGTTTGATAAACATTTAATTTTTCATTGGAGAAAATCCTTTTAGTGTCATCTATGAAAATAAATAAATGCCTATTTTAATATAAGTTGCCTTAATGATTATTCATTCATATATGTTTTGTCGTCCCTAACAAAGTGTTACAAAGAATGGGTGACCTCTTTGCTATGCAATGTTAATAAATCTGTTTGATTAAAAAAGTCTGATTTAATCTGAGCAAGGAAATAATGTTCTTAAATATTAAAATAAGTGATATTTCATTTCAAATTTTTTAATATTTGAATGAATTGTATTAATTGGGTTAAAGTAAATTCCAAATATTTAACTTGGAAATTCTCATATGTGAGTAAAAGTCGTCTTCTTTAATATAATTTTTCATTGAAATTGTACCGATGTACTTTCCCATGATGGTTAGGAGTACATACACAGCTGTGGAAGAAACTTCCAAGAAGAATTTAGGTGCAGCTGTTGACTTCGAATTTTAGTGAGGACTTCTGAGGAGCAGTTATAGATCACTGAGTGGTCCAAGTGTAACGGTCAATCGCAGACGGGGATGTAGCCGTGAGATATGGGGGCAGGGGCTAAGCAAGGTCAACTTTCAGAAAAGGGGCTATTTTAACCCTCTGGGGTCAGCAGCCAGCCTTCCGTCCCTCCATTCACACGACCGGGCCGCCGGCCGAAAATTTCTGTCTCTGCCTACTCCTCATGGAATCACGGGTGGTCATTTTTGAGAAAAAGGACACTTGACGTTGATTTATAACTGCGTCATTGTGGGAGTGCTAGCTTCGTCGGCCCATATACTATAATAGAAACTCAAACATGTGTATGTATATGTTCGACTGAGTGCTGATTGTTGTCCTTCTCTCTCAGTGTTTTATTTTTACTTAGTTTTTTGATAGCAGTTGAATTTTTTTGTATAGCTGAAAAATAGTATATAATTTTAAAACGGTCTTTAAAATGAGTAAATATAGAAAAGTTTTGACTCAAGAGGAAATTGATGCAATTCTTTTCGCCGATACAGACGAATCGGATCTTGAAATTTAAGAAGATGATGGCTGGGGAGATAATGGCATAATTGAAAATTTCAATATGGATAATTCCATAATTGACAGCGAAGAGAGAGTTGCGGATGATCTGAACGACTCTTTGCAAGAGGACAGTTGCGACTCTAATGAAACCAATTGGTCTAATGAAGTAGACGAAGAACTGATAAAACTAAATACGTATGATTATCATTCTGGGCCCGTTCTTGATTTACCTATTGGTTCGACTCCATTGAGTTTTTTTCGGCTCTTTCTTTCTGATGATATAATGGACACAATATGTATTAACACTAACAAGTATGCAGAATTGTGTTCGAAAAAGCCCACCTGCAAGACCAAAGTGGGGGCAGATGTGAGAAAATTTCTCCAACAAGTGATTGGCAAAGACAAAAAAGGGAATTAAAACCGAGGTGATGAGTTTTGGAAGAGAGTGAAAAAAAGGTGTCGAAGTCGGGATTCAAGAGTGGCTGGAGATCGAAATCCCGTGCCCGCACTCCCGCACCGACTGCAATCCGGTTGATAACCCCAGCATGCAATTATTGGAGGTAAACTTGATAATTATTCAAAATCATTACCTTTGGGTCTCAGAATCTTTTGATTAAGAAATAACGTTTAAAAACAAAAATAAAATTGTAATGAATTGTTGTATAGTGATAAACGTCGAGTAATGAATGTTATATATATATATATATATATATATATATATATATATATATATATATATATATATATATATATATATTAACCCAGAAATAAAGTTTGTAAATAATTAGTATACATAATAAATCTTTTATTTGAAATGTAAGTGCACCGAGGTACTTTCCCACGGTGGTGTGCACGTGCATGTATAGCCGCTAGAGGAATTTAGGACTTCAATCGTTCACGTCAAGTGTTGGGACCCCTGCAGAGAAGATAGATCACGGAATGGCAGCTTAATGGTCAAGCTCGCACAGAGCTGTAAGCGTGAGTTATGGGAGCAGGGGCTAAAAAGTAATGTCAGCTTGAACAAAAAGGGGCTACTTTAATGAGCCCACCTGCACTCCCGAAGGACATTTGATGTGGGAAAATTTCCCGAAGGGAAGGGATTGGATAAGAAGAAAAAAGGGACCGAGGTGAGGAGTTTGCAAATGAAGTTAAGGATTAGTTGAAGAAGTCGGCAGTCGAGAGAAGTGGGACAAGGATCCACTAGCAACAGATCGTCCCGTGCACCCGGACCGACACCTTCCCGCTCACCATCACCAACTCGTCCCGTACGCCCGTGAGGAAAGCCCCTGCCTGCTCCCCTGTGACTTTAATGGAGGTAATTTATAAAATAATATTTACAGTCATTTGACTTAGGCCTCTGTTAATAATAATAATTCCTTATAAAGAGATGTGTGATAATTATAGTGTAAATAGAAGATATAAATAATTGATGAATATGATAACCAAGGATCTATTTGTAAGTAAATGTCTGAATCTCAATATAAAGTATTATATTCATTCTGTGTTTCCCCCTTGTAACGAACACTGGTGTATAGGTTGTATGTACATTACAACAGTAAGATATTACATTTTTACTGTGTTTACCCTTTCAAAAACGAACACTGGTGTTTGGGTTGTAAGTATATTACAATAGAAATAATAAAACATTTTTCCAATACAGAAACTCAAACTAATGTTGTTTACATTGTCAGTTTTTTATTTTATAAATTTTTACAGAATAACTTTTGATCAGCGACTTAATAAATTGTAACTTTATTTATTTATTATAAGCCATATTTACTTATTATTTATTATTTATCAATGTCTGATTTAATAACAATTTTTTGAGAAAATTATTTACATGTTAGAAGGATAATATGATAAAATTTTTGTTTTTATGTTTCATTACAATGGGTATATTTATCTTTCAAATGACTTATTTTAATTTGTAATGAACGGAAAAAATATATCATGAATGAAAATGCAAAGAAATTGAATTTTCGTTTTGAAAAATTCACTAAATAATCATCACATTTGTTACATGTATATAAAATACTCTGTATTAAATATAAAAAAAAATTTATTGAGAAATCTTTTAAATTTATCCCCAATTTTAAGTGCTTTATGTTTCTAAATTAAAAAAATTCAAGCTAGTATGTAATTTATATATATATTTCTTAAAGTTTTGCATATACATTTTTACAAAAATCTTACACTATGCGTGATTTTTTTTAAAGATTATAATGCGCAATATTTATCTACAATACCATTACTCCCAATAAAATTTTAAGAACAATTTACCAGTCTTAAGATACGTTTTTACCAAGATATATAAATCTAATATAAGAAAGAGAATAAAAAAGTAGAAGGATAGCTTGAATCATAATGCTAACTATTTTTTTTTCTAAAAAAATAAATCTCATTCAAAACTTCAAGATAAATATCGGAACTGCCAACAAAGAATCTACTCAAAGTTTTTCTTTCTCTTTCAAATAAGGAAATCAATTCTAAAATATATTTTTATAGTTTCTGTGAAATGCTTTTCAGATATATGATGGGAAAAGAGGAAGATTCAAAGGAAGACCTTAAAAAATATTCGATAAAGCTACGTCTTTAAGAGCACGGAAAAAACATTAAGTATTTCCCTATTAAAAAACATTAAGCATATATCATCATTACAAAAAATTACAAAAATTTCATAAACATTTAATATTTTTGAATTTTATAAAACAAATATTTCTTTATAAAAATGCATTATTTCACTTTACTTCTATTTCAAATATATTTTTTTAAATGCATTTAAAAATCAAACCACTTATGCAGTCTAGAAAGAAGTATAATTTGCGAGCGTTTCGCATAATCTATTTGAGAAAACCAATAATCATAAAATTTTTTTAACACAAATCCAAATTCAAATGCAGGAAATAAAATGTTTCAATGATGATATATATCCACTGTTATCAAAGTTTTACACAGATCTACCCTTGCTGAGCTAAATATATTTTAGAGGTTTACTTAAAAAGGAAAATTGCAATTGAAAACTGTTCAATTTGAGGACTGATTTGTATTTAATAGCTTAAATGACATTTAATTATTTCATTTCTGATCAACGGAAGTTTTACATTCAAAATATTCACACTATTATTTAGCTATTGAATAATTAAATGCTTTATGTACTATTAGTTCAATGATTATACACAAACACAAATACACACTCATACATATTTATGCTTATATATTTATCTATTTACTTATATATGTGTGAATATGTTTGTATATATACAGGTTGTCCCAAAACAACCGCATAAACTCTACACAGCTAGATTCCTCGTTGGGAGTACATAAAAATTGCTTAAAGAAGCGTGCTTGTACGATGCAGAGATTACGAGAAAAATACGAAAAACAAAATATGACGTCACTTCCGGTGCAAGAAAAAACCCTTTATTACGCATATCAAAAACAGTATTTGAATATATTTCCTGACGATAATGTGTAAAAAGTTCGCTGCGCATTTGGCGTCATGCATGCGCGAGCGCCATGGATTGATGTTAAGCCGCCGTATAACTGGTATTTAAAAGATTGCATCTTGCAGCTATCATTAGTCTTCGTATGGTGGTCAGTTATTCCGTTCGTGATTCCTGCGATATGTAGCTGATGTACTGCCAGTGTAAGGGAAATACCTTACGAACTGTTTGGGAGTCTGCCCGTGCATATACTGCTGTTGATATATTCAATAAAGTGTTTTTTCAGCCAGTCTCCCAAAGAAGGAGAAAATCTTTATATTTTTTCTAATTTTGAGGTTAAGTACGATGGTTAATATTTTCATAGATAAATAAAACTTAATCTTTTTATATTTTTAGACCAATTTATTAATTAACCTGAGAGATAAATGCTAAAAAAAGGAAGAACCTTATAAAAATTAATATCATGTAACTTTTGCACATTTGAAATATTTAGTTTAGAATACCTTTGTTGTAGGTCGAAGAAAAGATGTCTGGTCATCGAAAAAATAAAAAAAATAAATAAAGCTAGGTCCACCTTGGCCACGAAGAAAGAATGATTGCAAAGAGGCAGACAGAACAGTAATATAGCTATGCAGATGGGACTAGCGTAAATAAAACGTTTTAAACTACTGTGATCCAAATACAGAAACTCAAACTAATGTTGTTTACATTGTCAGTTTTTTATTTTATAAATTTTTACAGAATAACTTTTGATCAGCGACTTAATAAATTGTAACTTTATTTATTTATTATAAGCCATATTTACTTATTATTTATTATTTATCAATGTCTGATTTAATAACAATTTTTTGAGAAAATTATTTACATGTTAGAAGGATAATATGATAAAATTTTTGTTTTTATGTTTCATTACATTGGGTATATTTATCTTTCAAATGACTTATTTTAATTTGTAATGAACGGAAAAAATATATCATGAATGAAAATGCAAAGAAATTGAATTTTCGTTTTGAAAAATTCACTAAATAATCATCACATTTGTTACATGTATATAAAATACTCTGTATTAAATATAAAAAAAAATTTATTGAGAAATCTTTTAAATTTATCCCCAATTTTAAGTGCTTTATGTTTCTAAATTAAAAAAATTCAAGCTAGTATGTAATTTATATATATATTTCTTAAAGTTTTGCATATACATTTTTACAAAAATCTTACACTATGCGTGATTTTTTTAAAGATTATAATGCGCAATATTTATCTACAATACCATTACTCCCAATAAAATTTTAAGAACAATTTACCAGTCATAAGATACGTTTTTACCAAGATATATAAATCTAATTTAAGAAAGAGAATAAAAAAGTAGAAGGATAGCTTGAATCATAATGCTAACTATTTTTTTTCTAAAAAAATAAATCTCATTCAAAACTTCAAGATAAATATCGGAACTGCCAACAAAGAATCTACTCAAAGTTTTTCTTTCTCTTTCAAATAAGGAAATCAATTCTAAAATATATTTTTATAGTTTCAGTGAAATGCTTTTCAGATATATGATGGGAATAGAGGAAGATTCAAAGGAAGACCTTAAAAAAATATTCGATAAAGCTACGTCTTTAAGAGCACGGAAAAAAACATTAAGTATTTCCCTATTAAAAAACATTAAGCATATATCATCATTACAAAAAATTACAAAAATTTCATAAACATTTAATATTTTTGAATTTTATAAAACAAATATATCTTTATAAAAATGCATTATTTACTTCTATTTGCACTTTACTTCTATTTCAAATATATTTTTTTAAATGTATTTAAAAATCAAACCACTTACTCCCGACTATAAAAAGTACAATTTGCGCGTGTTTCGCATAATCTATTTGAGAAAACCAATAATAATAAATTTTTTAACACAAATCCAAATTCAAACCCAGGAAATAAAATGTTTCAATTCTGATATATATCCACGGTTATTAAATTTTTTCGCAGATCTACCCTTGCTGAGCTAAATATATTTTAGCGGTTTACTTAAAACGGAAAATTTGAATTGAAATCTGTTCAATTTGAGGACTGATTTGTATTTAATAGCTTAAATGACTTTTAATTATTTCATTTCTAATCAACGGAAGCTTTACCTTCAAATCAATCAAACTATTATTTAACTTTTGAATAATTAAATGCTTTATGTACTTTTAGTTCAGTGTTTATACACAAACATAAATACACACTCATACATATTTATGCTTGTATATTTATCTATTTACTTATATGTGTGTGAATATGTTTGTATATATACAGGTTGTCCCAAAACAACCGCATAAACTCTACACAGCTAGATTCCTCGTTGGGAGTACATAAAAATTGCTTAAAGAAGCGTGCTTGTACGATGCAGAGATTACGAGAAAAATACGAAAAACAAAATATGACGTCACTTCCGGTGCAAGAAAAAACCCTTTATTACGCATATCAAAAACAGTATTTGAATATATTTCCTGACGATAATGTGTAAAAAGTTCGCTGCGCATTTGGCGTCATGCATGCGCGAGCGCCATGGATTGATGTTAAGCCGCCGTATAACTGGTATTTAAAAGATTGCATCTTGCAGCTATCATTAGTCTTCGTATGGTGGTCAGTTATTCCGTTCGTGATTCCTGCGATATGTAGCTGATGTACTGCCAGTGTAAGGGAAATACCTTACGAACTGTTTGGGAGTCTGCCCGTGCATATACTGCTGTTGATATATTCAATAAAGTGTTTTTTCAGCCAGTCTCCCAAAGAAGGAGAAAATCTTTATATTTTTTCTAATTTTGAGGTTAAGTACGATGGTTAATATTTTCATAGATAAATAAAACTTAATCTTTTTATATTTTTAGACCAATTTATTAATTAACCTGAGAGATAAATGCTAAAAAAAGGAAAAACCTTATAAAAATTAATATTATGTAACTTTTGCACATTTGAAATATTTAGTTTAGAATACCATTGTTGTAGGTCGAAGAAAAGATGTCTGGTCATCGAAAAAATAAAAAAAAATAAATAAAGCTAGGTCCACCTTGGCCACGAAGAAAGAATGATTGCAAAGAGGCAGACAGAACAGTAATATAGCTATGCAGATGGGACTAGCGTAAATAAAACGTTTTAAACTACTGTGATCCAAATAACGATTTCTTCTTTTTATTGTAAGTATTATAGCTAAATCCGAACGATCAACGAATGTTATCTTGCTGCTTCAGTACCGGAATTCGTGGTTTCGAGTCCCGCTGCTGGCAGAAATGCTCATAGCCGTTCAGAATCGGCTTTAAAACTGTAGGTACAGGTCTCATTGGGTCTCGTTAGCAAAACAGTAGACCGTAGAGTACCAAACCATGCCTATAGCTATGACTCTCCTGCAACTCATGACTTTGCAATTTTATTCCATTACAGTTCAAAACCCATACAGAACTTGTATGATATCTCCAAGAAAACCCAAATAGCATGCATTCTTAAAGCAACTTTGATTTTTTCTGGATAATATCTTGTCATACAAATTTGACTCGAAAACTTACATCAAAACTACTTCAAGACATAACATAAAGCGACCACTCCTTTGCAATGCTATTTTGCTGCTAAACTGTGGCAACCTGGTCATAACAACCTTAAAACAAGTGAAAATTCTTAGACTTGCTACAGTCTTGTTCCAAACTTGCAGACTTCTCATGCTGAACTAGGTGGAAGTTTGCAGGCTTGCATAGCAAGACTGCTGCAAGTTTGCTACAAACTAAACTTGCTATCTGGGAACAGTTCGGAAAAAAGTGATCAACACCAAACTTCAGTTCATTAGGAGCATCAGTTCTCATAAATGCGGGGCATCAAATCATTGAACTCTAAAAATAATTGTAATAATTGAAGTAAGTATAGAAAAAGTGATCGAAATCATAGAAACTCCTAACTCCATCAAAGAAATGCAACTCTAAATGCAAAGATTATTTGTATTAGTGGACATATTATCTTCACTATAAAAGTAAGTATTTTAGCATATTGAAGTTATTATTTATATGACCTGAATGAAACACTTTTATAAATAAAAAGCATATACGAGACCTAGAACCAATTATTTTTTTCTAAAAGCTTAGTTAAATTAAAAATACAAACATCTCTGTAGCATCCCTTATATAATCATGACCTACTGTAGTTTTATATATAGGAATGATCTTCATTTTCTAAATTTATGGAAAAAAATATGCATACATATACTAATGTGATTAATCTAATAAACGATGTACTTATTTATTTTCAGTGCAATATCTATTACATTTTTTTCTTATTAAAATCACATATATGTCCTTAAAGATATTGAAGAATGAAAATTAAATTCCTATTTCCATGTGTTCTTTCCAAAATTAATTTCTGTATAAGGTTTTAAAGATTTAAATCTATGCTAAACTACATGTGTGACATGATTAAACTCCAAAATGCATGTATTTTTATTAAATATGACATACACTTTAGATTCGGTACATTTAATAAACCAAATATTCTCCAAGACATGAAGTAATTCAAATTCGGCCAATAAAATATTTTATTGGTGAATTAAATAACTGGGGAGAATAGCAATTTAATGCTTTAACGGTAAATATTAATTTGTATTCTATATTTTTCACTTATACATATAATTATTATTAATATAAAAAGCATTCCAATGCAGAAAATGATTTACTCCTCTGTTTGCACAGCAATTTATGTCAAGTTCTGTAAATCTATCAAAAACTCTTTAGACGTTTAATTCTATCGAACAAGGAAAAACAAATTCACATTTACATTATTGTTCCCAAAATTAATTTTATGTATTTCATTCCAAGAATTCAAATCTACACACGAAATTCGTATGTGTCACATTATTAAATTCCAAAAACTATCTCGTTCTTATTAAGTATGACATAATCTCTTTTAAGTTCGGGACAACCAATAAACCGAACATTCTCCAAGACAGGATCTAATTCAAATTCGGCAAATAAAATATTTCATTGATGACCTAGATAACTCGAGGAGAGAAAGAGTAGAATGCCCTCTCTCTAATTAACTATTCTGTATGCTATAAGTTTGACGTTTCAAATTAAGACAGTAAGTCGTCGATCTCGCTTAAAACAAATTGAATTTGCCATGTGTCTCGAATATTTAAAGAATGATAAATTTACTAGGAATCTAATGCTTTAAACAAACGATTAATTATGCGAATAATATTATAGGAATAATAGCAATCAAAAGCAGATACAGTGAAATCAATTAAATGAAGCAATATTTAGCGCGACGTGCAAATAAAATGCTGAGATTGAAAATTGTAGTTAGAGTGGAGAGATTACTTTTAGTAATGAAGCGTAAATATTGTAACAGAAATATTCTTAGTAAATTAATTTATGTTTAAGAGTGCATTTTAATATAGAATATTTATTTACTCTTATAAACATTATTCCATTAAGAATGAACATTTAAAAATTCTTGTTAGCTTAGGATCTCGGAGATTTAATTTTATGTTTACTTTAATGCCATGATAGATATAATGAATTTACTTTTCAAATTTTCCTAATGAAAATACGTTTCATAAATATAAAGATAGAGTATTTGTACAAGATAGGGTATTTGTAGATTTTCCTATATGTTTGTCAGAATTCTTTATATTTAGACATGCATTTTTAAAAGAAAAATGAAGAATTTCTAGAAATTGAGTATTGAGTTGAGACATTACAGTTTTAAAGATACACACTCTACGATAGCGATTGACATATAAATAATTATTTTATTAACTTAAGATTTGTTATGACTCTAAATAATTTCAGTAACTATTTCCCCTATATAATAAAAGCCTAAGTTATCTGTCCATCTGTCCTCGAAATTATGAAGAAGTTAGACCTGGAATGGATAGAGTCATCGATATTGGATTCGTGATGAGTTAGGGTTAACAAATTCAAAGCAAGTCTTTAAAACATTCAACATCCAACCTTTCCCCCATTTTCGAGGGTTTAACGCCATTATTTAAAGACCTATTATCTCCGGTTAAGAGCAGGCGATTAAATTTGTCAATTTATCACATAATAAATAGGTAAAAATAACATTATTTAATAGCATTATGAAGTCATTCCATCAAACATCTCATTTAATCATTTCTTATTGTAAATTATTTATATACCATCTTTATTTTTTTTGTACTCTTATCTTACACCATCCGTATTATTTTTGTACTTTATCACTGAACTTAGACATGTCGTAAATAATTTTCTTTTATATTTGGTTAAATAATAGATTAGGTACATATGTGACGGGTTTAAATTTAATCGTAGATTATTTTTCGTTGCAATGAATATTTTATCAACGGTATTAACAACAAATTATTTTCATTAAAGTCTAGGATTAGCCATCGTGTGCAAAACAGCAGACCTTAGCGCTCCAAACCAAAACCAAAACCAAACATTAAAGTCTAGGAGTCTATTTCACGGACTAATAAATATCTAACGTTTAAGTTATATATCTTTGAAAATTAAGAAATGTGTTCGCTTTTTATACATAACCACACTGTTTGACTAAATGAATTCCACGTGATTCTAAATTGCATTTACAGCATCGGGTAGAATTTAGAGTAGTATGGAGATAAAAAATTATTGAGTTTGTACCAGATAATTCTCAGCCAAAAAACAAACCATTTTGTACCTGCCTCATAGGGTACTTTACAATTCTGGAAAATTAAATATTTTTCTGTTCCCGTGATAAGACGGGCTATATGCTAGTATTTAAATACTTTTTAAAATTCCTTATCCGTATTTGTTATGCCATATAAAAATAATACTTTACTCTGATACGTCACAACTCATTTGACAGTTAATTTGTGATTTAAATTACTTTAAGTTTAAAGAATACAGTTATGCGTTTTCGCATAATAGTTACTAAAGCAGGGGATTTTAATATTAACTTTAAGGAATTTAGTACATTAAAATCACAAGTTTTCTTTATAATAGCTTACATTAGATTCATTACCATATGAAACTATGTCTGTTTAGAATAATTTTATTTCTAAATCTTTAAAAAATTTGTAACATTAATTTTTTTTTAATTTT
>CM063501.1:73569485-73614485 GCA_032207245.1 Pardosa pseudoannulata
TACATCGATTTTAATAATTTGCATGCAGGCTGTCGTCTTAAAGGATGACACCACTCGTCATACTCTATGTAACATTAACTTTTTATCGGATCTTAAGTTTGAACACCTTTTTTGGCACCTTGCTGAACTTTGTTAACTTCACATAATGGGGATCAGTCCTAATTCCTTGTGTGGTGGCTGTCAAGGAGGAGACCGTTCGTCATATTCTATGCGACTGTAACTTTTTTCTCGGCTTTTAAACTTGAACACCTTGGCAACTACTTTTTTGAGCTTAGAGACTTAGCGTAATGGGTATAAATCATAATGCTTTGTATGTACATATATACGTATATTTACATATATATATATAATATATATATATATATAATATATATATATATATATATATACATATATACATATATATATATATATATATATATATATATATATATATATATATATATATATATATATATATATATATATATATATATATATATATATATAGTTTATCTATTTACGGAGGTAATATTCAAATATTTTCATGTGTTCAATATATTCAAGTGTTTTATTTTATTGTAAAATTTACCCTTTTATTGCTTGTGTCTAGTTCGTAAGGATTTACTATTGTCTAACCAAAGGAACAGTATATATTATAGAATATAATGCTTATATAATATTATAGAAAATGTATCATATAACAGCCAGGAAAGTTATGAAAATATATTTCTGTGTATATTTTTGTTCCTTTAGTTTTTATTTTAATGGAGAGGCTTTCGCATTTAGGAGTGTTTTAAAGAATGTGGTACATTACGAATTTAAATTGAAAAAAAAATGAGAATTTCGTTTATTTGAGGCCTTCTATTATCCAATATCTATCTTAAATTTATTTTCCATTCCACTTTTATTGAAGTACTAACAACCTAAAGTGACAGCAAAATTTATTAACGGTCTATGTAAATTATATTTAAATGGGTTTAAAAGTAATAACTACATCAAACTTACCAGTTTCACCGTCTCTTCCTTCAAGGCTAAGAAAAATTGGAAAAAAATACCAGAATGAATAGAGAAAGCAAGGAAAAAAGTATTATGTATTATTCTCAGACGGCATGAAAATATTTTGTCGAGTAGAATTTTTTATTTGCTTTTTAATATGGATATGATCCCTGCTTTATAAGTTTTTTTTCATTATGCGTTACTTTATCTATTTACGTAGGGATTACTTTCTATTTATGCTTTTTTATTTTATTATTAAAATCTGAATTCTTTTCGTGTATTTTCAGTTTTATTTAAGTTTAAATATTGCTTATTTAATACAACAGTAGAATAATAGTATATAATATTCAAAAACTTCACGTGTTGCTTTATCTATTTATATAAAAACTAATCTTACATGTTTGCTTTTTCTTAGTCATTGTATTACAATTCAAAGTACTTAAATTATATATTTTTTAAAGTTTCTGGCCAGTCGTACTAACATTTATATACTTACTAATTAAGAGGATAGTGAACGAAATATTATCCAACGATCATGACCGTTATTAAATATTTGTTTGACTAATGTTAAGCATTCATTTTTAATATGAACCTACTTGCTCACTAAGCATTTATTTATTATAGCCTGCTTTTTCTTCTTGAGTAGAAACAAAATGAAAATTTTCTTGTATGACTTGATATTGTATTATTATATTTTAACTGTATTATTATATTTACTGTTTTTAAAGTTTCTTTGGAATTCAATTTAAATATAATTTTTGTCTGCTTAAAGATAGAGTAAAATATAATTATAAGATAATAACTAAGAATGTGATGCAAATAGTTTTCTAAGTATAATTTCTTTTAAATATCGATAAACTCGATCATGTATTTTGAAAGAATGTTTCGCCTTTTCTATTTAATTAAAAACTATTCATGTCATTTTGCTTGTTTGGGATTATTTTTATTATCAAATATTTTTATCTATATAATCAGATTAACTTAAAAAGTGGTTAAGGAGTATGTAAATTACTATGGCTAAAAATATTGCCTATGTATGGTATAGAATATATGCCTGCATTAAACTTATACCTTTCACTTTCTTTTTCTCTATACATTCTTATAGAATACAGAACAAAATAAAGAAAAACAGAATAGAATGAATCTAAGGAGAAGAAAAAAATATTTTATTATAAGCAAGGCATCATGAAAATATTTTCTTTTTTAAAGGAAATTGACTTCTAAAATTAATTTTGTTTTTGTCAATATGTTTGAAATTTTGCTATGTTTGCAATATATATTTACAAGAAAGTACTTAAAATATCTGACATAGATTTCAATAATTTCAAATGTTATTTATTTTTGATTATTTTAAATTTGCCAACATTGAACATTTTCCAATCGCATTCCTTCCTATGAATAATATGGGCATTCTTATTCAGTTTAAAACCCTTTAGAACTTAAAATAAAGTTTAGTTGTTATCGGAAGCATTTGTTGTGAATATAGTTAAAAAAGACATATTAGCTAAAATATCTATTTTTTCTGTACAAAATACATAATATTTTATTATCAAAATAATAGATTTTTGCTTTTTGAAATTAAACCTATGAATTTAAACTAATTTGCATTTTATATGCAACAAAGTAAAAGTCGATAAATATTGGAAGTATATGATAGTTTGAGCAAGAAAAACATTACAAATATTCCAGATGCCCATCTATTCAAAATACTTCATTTTTTTCTTCTTTTAACTATTTAAACTAGTGTTTAGTAATAACTGAATAGCTTATTCTGATAATATAGATTTCTAGTGACTATAAAGTGATGTTTCATGTTTTATATTTTATTGACTATATAGTCATCGTCTTTTGTCCTTAATTTTAGTAATATCTCATTGTTTAATCAGATAGAAATGGATAATACTCAGACAAATTTCACTGAGCAGATAATATGATGTAGCCTTACCATAAATCTACCCACTCATTTATAATTTTTTTCATGTTATGTGTTTCTATACCGTTTAAAGTAGATGAGGACTTTTTTGTTTATTCCTTTATTAATAACTCATTTTTAAGTGTACTTCTAGTTCCACTTAGGGAATGGGAGTCTGTAAAAAACATTATATATTAACCAGGAACCTCTTATGTTATTTTATCAGTTTACCCAGAAACTACTCAAAAATAGTTTTTGCTTTCTTTTATTGCAAGGTGTATCTTTTTTAAACTTTACTTACAGTTCATTTTAAACTTAAATTTTGTCTTCTTTTGAGGATAGTAAAAAAGAAGTATTATATAATAACCAAAAATGATATGCAACATTTCACTGAGTATATATTTTTTTCCACATATTTTATTGCGAATCTTCTTATTCATTTATGTTTTTACCATGTGTTACATTGTGTATTTACGTAAAAGATTTCTAAAATATTTCCTTTTACTTATTTTATTTTTTTCTATCACATTATGTACATTATGTGTATTTCCAATTCTTCTTATATAGAAATATTGTCTAGTTGAGATGACAGTGGGCGTTATAAAGGGCGTCCATGCAAATTGTTCTTCATAAACGGGTATATAATTTAAACTATATTAAACTAGTAGTTTCAGCTTCTATTCATTAATATCCCATTTCTATGTGTATTTTCATTCAGGCTTGAGCAAAAAATAGGAAAGAAATAGAAGAAATAAAGAGGAAAGAAAAATTTATGTTATGTGATGAAATGTCAAACGAATATATTTTGATGAGTATAGGTTTAATTTGTTTCTTAATATAGATGGGTTTTTTTATTATGTGTTATTTTACCTGTTTATGTTATGAAATTATACATGGTGTACAGCAATAAATGGACAGATCTTAAGAGAGCTTTTACAATCGAACAATTATTAATGCATTTTATTTAAAACTATCTTAGATAAAAAATAAAATGACATATTTTAATTTCTACGATTCTAAATTTTCTCTGTAGCCCTTCTCTACAGAATTTACTCCCTTTTAGTTGTTAAAAAGTGTAAATAATATCAACTAAAAATTATGCCAGGCTTGTAGATCCTAAGCTAGCATTTACAATAGAATAACTGTTAATGTATTTTAAGCTATTGTAGATGAAAAGTATAATTATAGCTTTTAATAATTAGAATTCTATTTTTCTGTCCGTATGCCTTATATAAAGTATCCGCTCGCTTTGAGCTGTTAAAAATAGTAAATAAAATAAACTGGAAATTATGCATGGAGTATAGAATATAAATGAAGAAATCTTAATAATTGTTAATGTATTTTATTAGGCTATTTTAGAGGAAAATTTAAATTGCAGCTTTTAATAATTACTATTCTAGTTTTCTCATGTATGCTTTATATACAGAATCTGCTCAATTCTAATTGTTGAAAATTGTGAATAAAATCAACTAGAAATTATAGTGGTGTATAGCATATAAATGAACATACTTTAAGAGAACATTTACAATAGAATAATTGTTAATGTATTTTATTTTAAGCTATTTCAGATAAAAAATGAAATTACTTCTTTTAATAATTACCATTCTAATTTTCTCTCTGTATGTCTTACATACAGTATCTGCTCGCTTCTAGTTGTTGAAAATTGTAAATAAAATCAACGAGAAATTCTGCATGGTAAATAACATTTGAAGGCACAGATCTTAAAAGAACTTTTAAAATTCTTTAAATAATTCCTCGTTCTCTGCAAGCAATTAGAAGTCTCAAAGACACTTCCAAATCCGACGAAAATGACAAAAATATCCAAGATTTTTCTCTTTTGTGAAAGGATGAAGGGGGGAAAAGATTTGGTTTTTAAAAAATAAAACATTTTCACTTTCATTTACACAGAATTTGACAGCGCCAGATAAAAGTTGATTAATTATTCCGAGAGTTGTTTTCCAGATAGATTGCAGAGGAGGTAATATATTCTAGGGAAGAAATGACATTTTCCATTAAATGTCGCTGCAATTTTAGTGATGTGTACCAGCGAAATATATTAATGAATGTAAAAAACGGAATCCGGCAGAGAAAAACTATAATTCACTAAAATGTTTTAAAAATGGTTGTAGGAAGAAAATTATAGTGGTAAAAGTTAAGAGCTGTAATTTTACTTATCCAAATGGTTTAAAGCAATCTACTCTTAGTGCTATCATTTATGTATGTCCATTTGAACCTAATTTTCTAAATATTGACATAATAATTAATAATTCTGCTTAAACGCTCATGCTGTTTTTTTTTACAATTTTTTTCTATCAAGTTTTATTTTAAGTACCTTCTTATTGCAAAGAAAAGATAATCATCTAGAAACATCTCTGAATAATTAATCAGATTTTATCTCGCAAAGTTAAATTATGTGTAAGCAAAAGTGAAACTGGTTTATTTTTCTAAACCAAATCATTGCCCCTCCATCCTTTCATAAAGAAAAACAAAATCTTGGATATCTGTACCACTTTCGTCTGATTTGAGGCTGCCTTTGAGACATCTGACTGCTAGTAGATAACAAGGAACTTTTTTAAAAATTCTTCTATGATCTATATAACAGACGAATTATTCACTGTATATCAGACGAAATTCATAAATGAATTATTTTTTTACAATTTTTCACTACTGAAGATATGGAAACAGATATAAACCATAACTAATTCTTTGTTTTAGTTATTACATAACAATATGTTACGAAAATTATTAATTGATAAGAACTTATGGTTATCTTTCTCGATGATTCACCGCAAAACACAGTACCAATACGGCAGAAAAAAATATAATTCAATAAAATGTTTTAATATGGTGTAGGAAGAAAATTATAGTGATAAAAGTTAAGTGCTGTAATTTTACTTATCTAAATGGTTTAAAGCAATCTACACTTAATGCTATCTTTTGTATATGTCCATTTGAACCCAACTTTCTAAATATTGACATATTAATTAATAATTCTGATAAAATGCTCATGCTGTATCTTGTTTTTAACATTTTTTTCTATCAAGATTCATTTTAAGTAACGTCTTATTGCAAGAAACAGGTAAGTAATCATCTCGAAACATCTCTGAAAAATTAATCAGCTTTTATCTCGCAAACTAAATTATATGTAAATAAAAGTGAAACGGGTTTATTTTTCTAAAAGAAATCATTTCCTCTTCATTCTTTTGCTAGGAAAAACAAAACCTTGGATATTTGTACCACTTTCATCTGATTTGAGACTGCCTTTGAGACATCTGACTGCTGATAGGTAACAAGGAGCTATTAATTTTTGAAAATTCTTCTATTATCTATATTTTGTATACCAGATAAAATTCATAAATGAATTTGTTTTTTACAATTTTCACTACTGAAGATATAGAAAAAGATATGAACAATAACTAAATGTTTGTTTAGTTATTACATTACTAAATATTACGAAAATTATTAATTGATAAGAAAATATGGTTATCTTTCTTGATGATCCACCGTAAACAATCGTACCAATACCACAGAAAAAAATATAATTCACTAAAATATTTTAAAAATGGCTGAAGGAAGAAAATTATAGAGGTAAAAGTTAAGAGCTGTAATTTTACTTATCCAAATGGTTTAAAGCAATTTACGCTTAGTTCTATCTTTTGTGTATGTCCATTTGAATCTAATTTTTTAAACATTGAGATAATAAATAATAATTCTTCTTAAACGCTCATGCTGTATCTTGTTTTTAACACTTTTTTTTCAAGATTCATTTTAAGTAATTTCTTATTGTAAGAAAATGTAATCATCTCGAAACATCTCTGAATAATTAATCAGCTTTTATCTCGCAAATTTAAATTATGTGCAAGTAAAAGTGAAACTGGTTTATTTTTCTAAACCAAATCATTGCCCCTTCATCTTTTCACAAATAAAAACAAAATCTTGGATATCTGTACCACGTTCGTCTGATTTGAGGCTGCTTTTGAGACATCTAACTGCTAGTAGATAACATGGTACTTCTTTTTATTTCTTCTATGATCTATATATTATATATCAGACGAAATTCATATATGATTTTTTTTTACAATTTTTCACTACTGAAGATATGGAAACAGATATAAACCATAACTAAATGTTTGTTTTAGTTATTACATAACTAAATGTTACGAAAATTATTAATAAGATCTTATGGTTATCTTTCTTGATGATCCACCGTAAACCACAGTACCAATACGGGAGAGAAAAAATGTAATTCACTAAAATGTTTTAAAAATGGCTGTAGGAAGAAAATGATAGTGGTAAAAATTAAGAGCTGTAATTTTACTTAACCAAATGGTTTAAAGCAATCTAAGCTTAGCACTATATTTTGTGTATGTTCATTTGAATCTATTTTTCTAAATATTGACATAATAATTAATAATTCTGCTTAAAAGCTCATGTTGTATCTTGTTTTTAACAATTTTTTTCTTTAAAGATTCATTTTAACTAATTTCTTATTTGATGAAAAAGGTAATCATCTCGAAACTTCTCTGAATATTCAATAAACTTTTATCTTACAAAGTTATATTATGTGTAAGTAAAAGTGAAACTGGTGTATGTTTCTAAACAAAATCAATGCCCCTTCATCCTTCACAAAGAAAAACGAAATCTTGGATATTTGTGTCACTTTCGTTGGATTTGAGACTCCCTTTGAGACATCTAATTGCTTGTAGATAACAAGGAGCTATTATTTTTTGAAAATTCTTTTATCATCTATATATTGTATACCAGACAAAATTCATAAATGATTTTTTTTTTACAATTTTTAACTACTGAACATATGGAAACAGATATAAACCATAACTAAATGTTTGTTTTAGTTATTACGTTACTAAATGTTACGAAGATTATTAATTGATAAGAACGTATGGTTACCTTTCTTGATGATTCACCGCAAACCACAATACCAATACGGCAGAAAAAAATATAATTCACTAAAATGTTTTAAAAATGGCTGAAGGAAGAAAATTATAAGGGTAAATGTTAAGAGCAGTAATTTTACTTATCCAAATGGTTTAAAGCAATCTACGCTTAGTGCTATATTTTATGTATGTCCATTTGAACCTAATTTTCTAAATATTGACATAATAATTAATAGTTCTGCTTAAACGCTCATGCTGAATCTTGTTTTTAACAATTTTTTTCTATTAAGATTCATTTTAAGTAATTTCTTATTGCAAGAAAAAGGTAATCATCTCAAAATATTTCTGAATAATTAATCAGCTTTTATCTTGCAAAGTTAAATTATATGTAAGTAAAAGTGAAACTGGTTTATTTTTCTAAACCAAATCAATGTCCCCTCATCCTTTCACAAAGAAAAACAAAATCTTGGATATTTGTGTCACTTTCTCTGATTTGTGACTCATTTTGATACATGTAATTGCTTGTAGATAACCAGGAGCTATTATCTTTTGAAAATTCTTCTATGTTCTATACATTGTATACCAGACAAAATTCATAAATGAATTTGTTTTTTTACAATTTTTCACTACTGGATATATGGAAACAGATATAAACCATAAAAAAATGTTTGTTTTAGTTATTACATTACTAAATGTTACGAAAATTATTAATTGATAAGAACTTATAGCTGTCTTTCTTTATGATCAACGGTAAACCACCGTAACAATATGTTAGAGAAAAAATATAATTCACTAAAATCTTTTAAATAACCTAAATATATATATATATATATATATATATATATATATATATATATATATATATATATATATATATATATATATATATATATATATATATATATATATATATATATATATATATATATATATATATATATATATATATATATATATATATATATATATATATATATATATATATATATATATATATATATTATATATATATATATATATATATAAATATATATATATATATTATATATATATATATATATATATATATATATTATATATATATATATATATATATATATATATGTGTGTGTGTGTGTGTGTGTGTGTGTTTGTAATGTGTATGTGTTTATATTACACTTTATTGAATTATGAGATATAAAGATACGTTTAAAGTATGTATTAAATCTAGATCCAGTTACGTTACTGTTAATGAAGTCTTCAAATGTTTCTGTATTTAATGTAATGTTTTTTTCCTGTATTTATAGTAGTTTTTTACTATAACATTTGGAAACCTCTCAACGAAATTATACATATATCTTTTACAGAACATTCTGTTAGTACTAACGTTACACTGAGCTAATACGTTACATTGAGCTATTTCTTGATACCAATGTAGTTAACATTCGAGAAAAATTCAATGAATTATAGTATAAAAAAATGGTAATAGGTATAAGATATAGGTAAGCATGTGCTGTCTGAAATGAGACACCAATTATACTCGTTAATTGTCACCGTAAATAACGAGAAACTGTTTATACTATAAATCAATATAACATATATATGAAGAGATTCCTTTCTGACCTTCTAAAGTATCACCTAATCCTACAAAGGAGTATATATTCAGCTATTTTATACTATATATTTTTTCTCATTCAATTTCTCTTCAAAATTCTTTACGTGATTTCAGAGATGACTTCTTTCAGAATAAGAGTTTCTGAGGATTGAAATCAGGAAAATCGTTGCCAGATTTTCACCTGAATTCATCGTATCGTATGATATCATAAGAATCGATAGAGCTATCCTCTCGGCTCTTCCAGTCAGAAGTGGAGTTTCTATTATTCCATTTCTCTATTTTTTTATTCTCTTTTTCTATGAAAGGTACGAGTTTTTGCAAGGTGTGAGATATGTCGCCTATGATATATATAAATGCTATCCAAGTCACCCACACGGAGAATATATTTTTTGTCAAGGGCTAAAGTTATCAGTAGAAATTCAGAGGAAATAAAATTTCCGTATTTCGTATAATATATATGGGAGACAATCTTTTCTGCTATTTATAATCTGTTTTATAAAAAATATATATATTTAACTGTTATATGTAAAACTGAGATATAAATTCTTCATTAATATTAAAATTACATTGCACAATATTTCTGTAAATTATCATAAGTACGTAAATTTCCGTATTTCATATAATATATATGGGAGACAATCTTTCCTGCTATGCATAATCTGTTACATAAAATATATCTGTTTAACTGTAATATGTAAAACTGAAATATAAATGGGTCATTAATATTAAAATTACATTGCACAATATTTCTCTAAATTATCATCAGTACGTAAATTTCAGTATTTCGTATAATATATATTGATAATCTTTTCTGCTGTGTATAATCTGTTTCATAAAATATATCTATTTAACTACAATATGTAAAACTGAAATATAAATGCGTCATTAATATTTAAAGTACATTGCACAACATTTCTGTAATTTTTCATAACGTAATTTCCGTATTTCGTATATTTCCGTAAATTTCCGTATTCCGTATAATATATATGGGAGACATTTTTTTCTGCTATGTATAATCTGTTTCATAAAATATATTTATTTAACTGTAATATGTAAAACTGAAATATAAATGTGTCATTAAAATTACATTGCACAACATTTCTGTAAATTATTATAAGTACGTAAATTTCCGTATTTCGTTTAATATATATGGGATACAATCTTTTCTGCTATTCATAATCTGTTTCATAAAATATATCTATTTAACTGTTATATGTAAAACTGAGATATCAATTCTTCATTAAAGTTAAAATGATATTACACAACATTACTGTAAATTATCATAAGTACGTAAATTTCCGTATAATATATATGGGAGACGATATTTTCTGCTATATATAATCTTTTTCTTAAAATATATCTATTTATCTGTAATATGTAAAACTGAAATATAAGTGCGTCATTAATATTAAAATTACATTGCACAACATTTCTGTAAATTATCATAAGTACGTAAATTTCCGTATCTTGTATAATATATATGGAAGACAATCTTTTCTGCTATGTATAATCTGTTTCACAAAAAATATATCTATTTTTCTGTAATATGTAAAACTGAAATATAAATGCGTCATTAATATTAAAATGACAGTGCATATCATTTCTGTAAATTATCATAGGTACTCAAATTTCCGTATTTCGTATAATATATATGGGAGACAATCTTTTCTGCTACGTATAATCTGTTTCATAAAAAATACAGCTATTTAACTGTTATAGGTAAAACTGAAATTTAAATTCGTTATTAATGTTAAAATGATATTACACAACATTTCTGTAAGTTATCATAAGTACGTAAAGATCCGTATTTCGAATAATATATATTGATAATCTTTTCTGGTATGTGTAATCTGTTTTATAAAATATATCTATTTAACTGTAATATGTAAAACTGAAATATAAATGTGTCATTAATATTAAAATTACATTGCACAACATTTCTGTAAATTTTCATAAGTACGTAAATTTCAGTATTTCGTATAATATACATGGGAGACAATCTTTTCTGCTGTGTATAATCTGTTTCATAAAAAATATATCTATTTAACTGTAATATGTAAAACTGAAATATAAATGCGTCATTAATATTAAAATGACATTTCACAACATTTTTGTAAATTATCATAAGTACTCAAATTTCCGTATTTCGTATAATATATTTGGGATACAATCTTTTCTGCTATGTATAATCTGTTTCATAAAATATATTTATTTAACTGTAGTATGTAGAACTGAAATATAAATGCGTTATTAATATTAAAATGACATTGCACAACATTTCTGTAAGTTATCATATGTACGTAAATTTTTACGCATTACAGATTGAGGTATAGCTAAATTTATAATTAGGTTTTACTCAAAACTAGAATAAATTTTAAACAATTCAAAATTTGGAAATTTTTTTCAAAAAAAATTTTATGCTCCTTGAGAGTAAATTTCATTTATAATAATTTTTATTTGGATTCCTAATAAAAATTAAACAACTCTTATGATTAATTTTGATAAATCGGTTGAAATTCAATTTATATTTTGAAAAATAAACATTTTTGGTGAAAATTCCATATGCAGACATAACATTTTATATAAATTAATTCTTCAATTCTGAAAACAATATCCAATTAATATCAAACTGTAGTTCTAAGTGATAATAAGGAAAAATCAAGAAATATATGAAAATTGAAGCTAAATATAAGTTTTAACTCTTTTGTGTTCAATTTTTGTGTTTAGATAAAAAGAGGTTTTGGTTTGAGACACATATGTAGAATGTACTAAAAGACACACTGTACATTTTATTTTTAATTTCAACATACAGTATGTATTTTAAGATATGTATTAATAATAGGATCCTTATAAGGACCTTATAAGGAACCTTATAAGGAACATCACTAATTTTAAGATAAAAACATACATCAAATATTATATAAAGTATGGTTCTTAGTGTCAATGTTTCTTAAATAACATTAAAATTTAAAAATATACCTAATAAAAATACATACATACATACATAAGTTTATCTAATATCAAATGCCAGAAAGATCATTATTTTTCTGGACATTCATTGGACATAAGCTAAATCTTCAAAGGGTTTTTCCAGACAAATATAAACGTCTGTTAGACATATAATGTCGAAATAATTGTACTATCCTCGGTCTAATTATGGGGACAACTGGCATGAATAAAATTTTTCATTTCCTTTGAAACACATTATAAAGGTTAATTTAAGTAAAAGCCTTTAAATTACATTACTTTCCATTACACGCAAGTGTATATGACATATGCATTATAAGAGTGACAGACGTCAAATATTAATGCTTCAAAAAATTTTAAAATAACACATAGTGAGCTTAAGGCTACAGCAGAGGTTCAGTTAGGCTAAATATATCTCAAAATTCGGTAGAAAATAATGAACTATCTGACAACTAATTCAGATTTTGATAATTAAATTATGTTAATTAAATAGATTTCAAACAAAAGTTTACCCATTGAAAAGTGCATTGAAATACTCCAGTTGAAATTCTAACTGTCATATTCTCTCTCGAAATCCACCGGCACTTTAACTTATAAAATATAAATGATAAATAATTGAAATTTATTAATTTGAAAAGAAAATATCTATGTTTAGTAATTAAACTGAGAATAATTTAAAATATTTTGATAAAACAACACGTAGAAGAAGAAAGTTGCCTGGACAGAACTGGTTGGAACCCTCATGGCATCGCCCGAAGAGAGGACAGAAGTCAAGCATCGAAATATTTTTGCTTTCTCCCAGACATGGTAAAGGAAAGAGGTTAAATTAAAAAGACCAACACAGAATTCTTCAATATAAGTAAACGATGAAAATTCTGCAGCATTATGAGATTATTCTTCCAGGAATTCCGAGGGAATTAATTTTTATAGATGATTCTAGAAAATTTTGGTTTCGATACATTATCACATGGAACGTGAGATATACCTTATTTTACTAAAAATTCATACCCACATGTGAGCTGTGGAGATCTGTTGGACATTATATACTGAAAATTTTAATTTTTGTGAATGAGTCTGAGAAAAAGAACTTTCGTGCTTAAATAACTATTTTGTTGAATTTCATCGTGCCACAAACACATATACCTAAGATATATAGATAATCATTTTTTATATACTCATAATTCTTCCGGAATGAATAATTTCCTTTCTAATTATAGATATTTTCTATTTTCTTCTGTTAGAGAAATAATTGTCAAAGGCTGTATTAATCACCACTAAATTTATAACATACATTTTGTACGAAAATACTGGATTATTAACCAGGGTCGAAACTAGAGTGAGGTCTAAAGTAGGTATTTGCCACTACGCATCAGTTTTTAAGGGCTGAACTAAGCGTAAAATTTTGGATAAAAGTGCTAGACAATGGAAACGTAATCCGAAAGAGGAGAAAGCACCTCTGCATTGAAATTGCGTAAAGTTGAAATACAATTTCCAAGATTTCATAATTTTAGATAAATCTTATGGTTAAAAAAGAATAAATAGAACCACTCAAAATGTAGCCGTAGTAATTTACATTTATACTTATCAAAATATATTTCAATGGTCTTAAAGCTTGTAAAAGACTATAAAGAAGCTTTAGAAATAACTCATCAGCTTGAAGTAGAGAATACATATTTAAATTTAGTAACTGCTTTGAGAATTCTTCTATGCCTGCTTTTAACGCGAGTTTCATGTGAATATTTTTTCAGCAATTTGAAAATGATAAAATCATATTTACACTTTTTATTGGGACACAAATACCAAGAGATTAAGTCTACACTGAAGAAGAAACTATATACAGCTTGAACTGTTATGAAGTCATCATCTCATTCGTAGAATCTAAATCTATAAAAGCAATGTTATTATACTGTTCATTTTATGTAATACATAAAGTTGATAGTTTCTTAATATGTGTGTTCATTCTTCTGCATACATTATATATAGAGAAAGTATGTTTATTTATTTTCCTCACTATATTTGATGGTAGGATCACTGAATGGGGAAAACTAGTTTTAGGCTCATTCACCAAAAATCAAGTTCCTGCCCTGTTGTTAACTATTATTACTTTTTTCCAACTATATTTCCAAAAAAAGTTTACGATAGCAACTAAGTTTAATTTAATGCCTTAATGCTATCTTGCAAATAAAGATCATCTTATACCAAAAAACCAAGTTCATACTCAGTTGTTAACTATTATTACTTTTATCCAACTATATTTCCAATGAAAGCTTACGATAGCAACTAAGTTTTAATATAATTCCTTAAAGCTATCTTACAAGTAAAAATTATCATCTTTTACCTAAAATAACCCAGTTCTTACCAAGTTGTTAACAACAATTACTTTCTTCCAACTATATTTCCAGTGAAATCTTACGATAGAAACTAAGTTTTAATTTAATGTCTTTAAGCTATCTTACAAATAAAATTTATCATCCTATACCTAAAACAACCAAGTTACTGCCCAGTTGTTAACTACTATTACTGTCTTCCAACTATATTTCCCACGAACGATTACGATAGCAACTAAGTTTTAATTTAATGCCTTAAAGCTACCTTACAAATAAAGATCATCTTATACCAAAAATCTTTGTTTCTGACCAGTTTTTAACTGTCATTACTTTCTTTCAACTATATTTCCAATGAAAGCTTACGATAGCAATTAAGTTTTAATATAATTCCTTAAAGCTATCTTACAAGTAAAAATTATTATCTTATGCCTAAAATAACCCAGCTCTTGCCAAGTTTTTAACTATTATTACTTTCTTCCAACTATATTTCCAATGAAATCTTACGATACCAACTAAAATTTAATACAATGCGTTAAAGCTATCTTACAAATAAAAAAAATCATCTTATACTTAACAGGAATGAGTATGGTTCTGTTTTAAATATGCTTCTTTTGAAATAGTTAATAAGTAATAAATTATAATAATAAGGAAATTTTACCTTAAAATTGTAATTCAATAATAATATATCGATTATTCAAGCAGATTATTCTAAAACAAAATAAATTAGATTTAAATTCCACAGTCCCATTAATAACAAATCAAATGACAAAACTAATAGTTTTAGCAAATTTTCTATACTCTAGGACAACAGGAAGCATATTATTTATCAATAAAGACAAAATAGAAGCAGATAGTTTTTGTTCTTATACTGAAATTTAGCATAATGTTAAAGACATGACTAACGTTCAAAGAAACAAGAAAAACCATGACAGCGAAAAATAATGAGATTTTTTTCTTTTTCGCTTTAAATTCCCACAAATGTCATAAACTTTCGTAAACACTTTCCTGTAATAACATGCATCTAATAATACTGTATCTTGAAGGATATATATTGAACCAAAAAATTAAAATGACAGGGTATGAAACATAATCTGCAATATAATACATCTATAAATAAAATTCCGCATTAAATACACCATAAATACAAAGAGCAGGGGAAATATATTTTGATTAGAACAAAACTATCATATGAATTGTGACCCCAGAGTAACTTAGAAGAGAGCAATAAAATTAAGATTTATTACTTTTGTAAGCAAAAACCTACACAGTGTGTAAAAGAATTTGCACATCATAAATTATTTTATGTTTTCATTCGGAAGGTATAAATTTTCGTTAGCTGTAATCAGCGTTGTTTGAAGAGCAGAGCGTATAAAGTATGTTGTGAGGTCCTCGCATATTTTAAAGGGTATTTTTTAAAGCGCTGAAAACAACTATCTTTTTTTATGAAGCCGTAAACTTTGTGCCGTAAATTTTGCAACCCTCTACTTAATCTTCTATTTATAGCCAGTGATATGATGCGTAAAACTTCTTGCCGCATGTCGTAAATATTATGCATTGAAGAATAATCAATAATAAGGATGGGACTTTTTACTTAGGTAATTGCATTTTTTTTATTTATCTTAATATAAAAGTACGTTGACGTGTAGATATATCAGCGGAAGGGTTGTTATGCTTTTTATTTTTTTCTTCTACGAAGTAAAGTAGCATTGTTATCAGAAAAAAATCGGTGCTTATATTTCAAGAGAAGTACAAATTTTTTCAACAACTCAAATTAATTTTAATTAACTTCGATTTTAGATATGTAGATGCGCATGAATAAAATTAAACTCTGAAACTTTAAATCTTCCTTGTGGTGACCGGGTGTGAAAGAATAGTCCCAATGTAGATCATGCATGTCGTAAGAGGCTACTGAAATGAGTAAGCAGTGTTCGGGGGTATAGCTGAGAGTACCCTGGCCATGGGGATTATTTCAGGGGACTGGTCCTCCAGGTTGGGGGTTGGGCATAAGGCTAAAAACCTCATCCCATGAAAAATTTAACTATCAGAATTCTCAAAAAGTAAAAACCAGACGGAATGTCTAAATATTCCGTGTGGTGACCGGGTGTGAAATAGTCCCAATGTAGCTTATGTATGTCGTAAGAGGCGACTAAAATGAGTACACAGTGATAGGGGATTTAGCTGAGTACCCTACCCTTGGGGATTATTTCAGGGGACTGGTCCTCCAGGTTGGGGGTCGGGCATAAGGCTAAAAACCTCATCCCATAAAAAATTCCCCTTTCATAATTCTCAAAAAGTAAAAAGCGGGCGGAATATCTAAATCTTCCGTGTGGTGACCTGGTGTTAAAGAATAATCCCAATGTAGCTCATGTATGTTGTAAGAGGCGACTAAAATGAGTACCCGGTGCTCGGCGGTATAGCCAAGTACCCTGCTTCTTGGGGATTATTTCAGGGGACTGGCTCTTCCGGTTGGGGGTTGGGCATAAGGCTAAAAACCTTATCCCATAAAAAATTCCAAGTTCAGAATTCCCAAAAAGTAAAAATTGGACGGAATATTTAAATCTTCCGTGTGGTGACCGGATGTGAAAGAATAGTACCAATGTAGCTCATGGATGTCATAATAGGCTACTAAAATGAGTACACAGTGCTCGGGGGTATAGATGAGTACCTACCCTTGGGGATTATTTCAGGGGACTGGCTCTCCAGTTTGGGGGTTGGGCATAAGGCTAATAACCACATCAAATAAAAAATTCCCTGTTCAGAAATCTTAAAATGTAAAAACGGGACAGAATATACCCAGGTGACTCGGAGGGAATAAGGATATGTAAATAGGCTTTTGGAATGTGGGCACTTTATATAAAGGAGGATTATTAGGAAACATAATTGATGTGGTTATATGGTTGAGAAAACGCTGCATGAAAATGGAGTCAACCAATGGAGAATTGTGGCGGTGGATGGTTCCAGACGGAAGAAACTTTTAAAGACAGCCTTGGCCACTGGAAGGCTGCAGTGCTATATAAAAAGAATCTTTAAATATCCGTCTTAACTACCCTGAATGGAATTTTACTAGCTTCGTCATGACGTCTTTCTGTACATATATATGTATATATCACGCATTAGTTAACCGCAGGATGTTGAAGTTTAGTTTTCAGGACTGTTGAAACATCTTAGTGTGTGCCTCATTTTTTGGATTGCAATCTGCATTTTGTACAGTGAAAAACATCAATATGCGGATATTGGCACAGCCAGGCATAACTTAAATGCAGTGATTCTTTCAATGGTGGGATCTTGGAAAGCCTTGGGAGTTGAATCAGCAAAGGCATCGATAACGAAAATTGAAGAGATGTGAGTTTGAGGCTCTGGCTGGCCGAATATCTATCCGTGTTCAATAGTGGTTGCTAGCCACATAAAATAAGTTCGGGCTGAAATTTTCTCCAAGTTTCTAGATGATACTTCTGGATGTGGCTTTAAATTGTGTTCTTTAAGTAGATGTCTAGAAGTGGTAATTCTATATATTATTTATAATTTACATATATGACGTATATAAATGAAAAACGGAACTTTTAATAGTTTTGAAAATTATTAACGTTAATCGTCCAGTCTTATAAATAATTTCATGTTTATTACAAAATTACGATAAATATGGTTTAATTACATAGTTCAGTAATTATTGATTATTCAGTTTATTAAAAAGCTATTGATGTAGCGTATAAAGGAAAATGGGAACTTTTAGTTGTTTTGAAAATTTTTAACGTTAATCCTCCAGACTGGTAAATGGTGTTATATTTATTAAAAATTACCACAAATATGGATTAATTACATAGTTCTGTAATTCTTGATTATCCAGGTTAATTAAAAGCTACTGACTTAGTGTATACCAGGGAAAGATTTTGAGTGTTAAACTCTTCCCACGAGTGAATAAACTGAAAAAAAACAGTACTTTTTAATTTATAACACAGAAATATCCCCCGTGTTACAAATTTCTGTTATGTTTCTGTTAAATTACAATATAATATGCACTTACATTATATTACAAAATTGCAGGTTATTCACAAAAATTTACTTGTCTGTGAAGACTTTGCCAAGATTCCCAGCGATTAACTCTTTAAGAGAATGTCGAGATTCTTTAGTTAAGTTTTTGAGCCCTCTTTTTGAGCTATTTCTTTAACATTGTAATTTTTATCAACGGTGTGAAGGAAAGAATAATGGTTATATTTATTGGGATAGTTACAAACACAAAAATGGTAATAGATATGATTGATAAAATATCTCAAACCCATTTCACATGATAGCTGAAAAGACAGCCATGTGGAAAGGTAATACATACTGCAGATTTTGACTAAGTCCGTACTTTTAATAAAACTCGCTCCGCTTGGTGGAAATATCTAACAACCATCTGTTAAAGTTTAATAAAGTCTCAGTACGACATTTAGCTGTTGTTCAGACATTTTCAAAAGTTGAACGCATGGATTTCCACATATCAGTAAGAGCTGAAATTAGTATTCAGAGTACAAACAGTTCCATCGTAGAAAAAATTACATTTTCATTGGTTCTTAGCCTGACGTGGTAAAATTCTCGCCTTGTATAATCCAGTAAGGTTAAATTCATATATAAAATAGTATTTGTCAATGCTATTAATTTATTTTAAAGAGATTTTTGCTCTACTGCAATTTCTCCGTTTTCTTTGCAAATGTCTAATAGTTCCTATAGACAAAAAGTTAACAACCGTCTATAGACAACTATATACAAATGTCTAAATTTATTAAATAATTTTCGCTATTTCTATATTTTTTAAATCACACATAATACAAAGCCATATATCTGTTTAATAGTAATACACAAAAATACAAAATGCATTATTTTATGATGAATGACATTCCATTAATTGGTCAGAACGGAAATATCATGGTTCGACGGGTTTGTGATTGCGCGGATGAGAACTTTTGGCTAGATTCGACTAACTACGTAGCCTTTGACACTAGGCATTGGACTGACAAATCGATTGCCGTTCAGAGGAGATTTCTGATTTGATATGGATAGCCGACAGATGGTCTAGTGACCCAGAGAGCCAGGTGGGGTCAACAGACCACAGAAAAAGTAAACAGGAATATATGGGAAATAAATTTATTAAATAATTTTCGCTATTTCTACATTTTTTAAATCACACATAATACAAAGCCATATATCTGTTTAATAGTAATACACAAAAATACAAAATGCATTATTTTATGATGAATGATATTCCATTAATTGGTCAGAACGGAAATATCATGGTTCGACGGGTTTGTGATTGCGCGGATGAGAACTTTTGGCTAGATTCGACTAACTACGTAGCCTTTGACACTAGGCATTGGACTGACAAATCGATTGCCGTTCAGAGGAGATTTCTGATTTGATATGGATAGCCGACAGATGGTCTAGTGACCCAGAGAGCCAGGTGGGGTCAACAGACCACAGAAAAAGTAAACATTAATATATGGGAAATGGATGGATGTATAAATTGAATTTGGAAATTTCGCTGAGGTTAAAAAATGGCTTTGAATGTAATATGAAAATATTTTTGGAGTAAGAAGAAAGTTTATTGGATGGCCTTAAACTATATATGCGTGTTTGTGACTGTGTAATAAAAATTAGCCCGAGAATTTATTAAATTTTAAATTAATTTTTCATCTTGATTTAGAAATTTATTCACAGTAATAAATACTTAATGTGTTAATATAGGTGCATTTCGCATTAATCTTTCGAAATTGTCTTAATTCTATCTCTTAATACGTCTATTATGATTGCCATTAGTTATATGTGTTTTGTATAATGATCATATTTGATAAATCTAAAAATAATATTATAGTAATTATTTATTAATTGTATCAATATCTTACAAACATGCACACACACACACAGATTTCAAAGTCTTTTATACTTGCATTGTAGATTTCGGTTATTGAAAGTTTCAACCACAGTTTAAGGCAAATTGTTAACCCTTTAATACCCAAGTCATTTCTGCCGATTACATTTCAGAGCCTATCTTAAATCTAAGTTAATATATTATATATATATATATATATATATATATATATATATATATATATATATATATATATATATATATATATATAATAAATATATATATAAATATATATATATAAAATATATAATATATATATATATATATAAATTATATATATATATATATATAAATATATATATATATATTATATATGGTATATATAATATATTTATAATATATTATCATATATTATATATATATTATATATATATATATATATAATATATATATATAATATATATAATCCAAATAATTATTATATATATATAAAATAAATAAATATATATAAAATATATATATATATATAAATATATATAAATATAATTATATAAACAATCTAACTATATATAAAATATATATATATATAAAGTAATATATATAATATATATATATAATATATATATACATATATAATAAATCTATAATTTAAAATATGCAACAAAAAAATAAGCAATTTATGAAGAGATTTCATTTTGCAAATTAGGCAGTCAGGGGGTTACAGAACGAAATAAATATAAAAAAAAGATCATCGAATTGAAGATCAAACAATTTTGAATATAAGAGCATGTCACGTTAGTGATCAGCTATCGTGTTAAACATAGAGTGACATTTATAAAAAAAAAGGAAAAAGTTCCTGAAAAAAGATTTATTTGATATTGTAGGTAAATTAATCTCTGCAAAATGCTGTAGTGTAATGGAAAAAGCAAATTTGTCATGATCTCAGTCTGTACCTGCTGAAAAAGTAAATTTATGATCGCTGATCGAAAAATTATAAAATCTAGATCTAAATGAAAAAAATCGAAATAATAGAAATTACTTGAAAATTTCGTAGATTGTTTATAAGATTGCCCATTACCTACTCTCAAAAAGAAAATTTGTTCTAAGAAAACATAAAAACTCTACAAGTTATTTTTTAGCCGTATCAAAAATGATATGGCAGGCATTAAAGAGTTAATTATACGAGAACATTTATCTGGTATAAATCTTATTTTAAAGGGACGTGTAAATTTAGGTACTACCGCACATGTAATTATAGAATTTTCAATGTAACAATAAGAACGATTTTAAGTTATAAAAATTAATACAAAAAAGTATTATTTTCTAAAATTGTAAGTGTTAGTAGACAAAAAAGGAATGTCATTATCCTTCGGTGTATTTTAGTTAAAATTTGACATTTACTGGATTTAATGAAATTTATTGTGGTTTATCTTCCTTAAAATGTCTTTAGACTTATAGTATAAAAATTGCGAAAATAAATGTATGCGCTTTACAAATATACTATTTAATGTAAATAAAAAATATTATACCATTGTAACATACAGAAAGATACATACAAGCAAATTCATTAAAAAAAGAAAATCTGTTTTTAATAAATTAATGTTTACTAATTTATTTCTTGTCTAAAATACTCTCTGTTTCTTTTTAATGTCCACACTCACAAACACTAAAATAGACCAAACCTGAAAGACTTTAAAATATTTACGATTTTGGACCGTTTCGTGGAAAAAAACTCTCTGCAGAAGTCGACAAGAATCCAAACTTGCTGTCTGATTTATTCTTCCCATCAGTGTTTACCTTTGTCTAACATTGACTCAATATCTCCCGTACTTTTCGACAAGCAAACCAGAGTCGTTTTTGTCCGTCACTTATTGTCCGAAGTAGATGCCTAAAACCTGTTGTTAGTCCCACACTCGAAACACTTAACTTGAAACTCCTAAGTCAGAAAACTTAAGGCTTCCCCCATCGCAGGATGACTATGAGGATGCAAGATTTCATATTCCATTAAATTATGGGTACGTCTAATGAGGAAAAAATGATGAACTCTAATTAACTGGCAATATACGCACGAAAAAAACGAACGGATTGCAAGCGCAAGGTATTTCACACGCAGTTATGTTTGTCATTTCCTTATTATACCGACAATAATGTTCTGCAAATACAAAATAATTTTAAATTTGCTTCCCTATTTAAAATTGTAACCGAAATACACGAAGGGTATCACATACGCGGTGGGTTATATTTTATGCATATTTAGAATTAATCATCTAAAGAATTTTCTACCTGATCTTTCCCTAACAAAGTCGTGAGTTTAAAGTCAACTACACAGATAATCCTAAGCTTTCTAAGAAAGGGGAGGGAAGAATGCTAAGCTATTAAGCAAGTGGATGAATATGCCATACTCCTCGCTAACATTTCCAAGTTAATAGTATTTTTTACTGAAAACATACTAAAAAATGTTATTTAATCTTTTGTGTACGGATGGTAGACATTTCGACCAGAGCGGGTTAGTCTCAATAGTACTTGCTTCGTTGAAATATGCTCCAAATACTTCATTCTCTCATTTTGCATGTTTGAAGGAAAAATTTTATATTGGTGGAAAAATTTCCTTTTTAAATTAAAATTGCTATTCTCTAAATTGCATCATGCCCTACACATCGTTTCAGAAACACACACAAGATTTAATAGTAGACAAATTTCATTTTTACAATAAATTAAATCAAATACCGTTACAAGAAGTCTGTTTAAGTGTCTTTAACATGTATAAATGTTGAAATAACAACAGTCTTTTTAAATATAGCAGTTAAACTTTTATACAGGATTTGCATAATTATATTTTTATGAAGTTTAATTTTATAAAAGGCTTATTAAATATAAAATTTGAAATATCCAAAACTATTAACTGATCTATAGCTGTAGTATTCAGTGCTGTTAATTAGTAATATACAATCATTACTGTATTTAACCAAGAACAAAATTTAAACTAATGAAAACTATTAAGTTAAAACACTTTTAAAAAATAGACTACAGAGAAAGATACATTATTTTGAAAATTTATTAGAACTTTTTCTTGAGACTTTGGAATTGTATAAAATTTTACTCCATCATATGTAAGCATAAACTTCATTTCTTTAGTATTTTTACGAAAGATAATTTGCATTTTTTCCGTATTTTCCTGGATTTATAATCAATAGGCTGCGAATTAACTATCTGAACTATTTTAAATTAACGATAAATATACTAAAATGTTTGAGTAATAAATCTTTAATACTGAACTATGCATTTAAGTCTTGAAGAGATCATTTATTTTATTATATGTATGAATAGTGTACTACGTACGTTGAAAAATCCCAATACAATTGTTGACTATGAATACCTTATGACATGTTGAATAAATCTTCAGGTTTACAACTGTACATTTCTTTAATTATACGTTTTAACTTATTATCATTTAAAAACTTTGAAAGAGTAAGAATGTTAAATATTTAAATAATGCGGTATGACTTATTCTGCATGAAATACACAAAAAAGTTCTCTTTCAAAAAACCTAAAATATAATTTGTTTTGTAACTGATTAGAATGCACTCTTAAGATTTCGTGTTGTGAAATCGGTAATGAATGTTTTTAAATCATATGTAAACAGTAAAATCGCTTCATTATTTACAATATTGCTTGAAAGAAAATTCGCCTTTTGTTTAGCATTTTTGTATGTCTCAGAATAAATGGGCTGTTAATTATAAGTGATTAAATTAAAATTTCATTTGAACTAATAAATATTGCTTTCGTTCAGTGGTGACTTCCTTTGTTGAAATGCTGCTTAAATTTATTTGATAAGAATACAATTATTTGGAAGTGATTCAAGAAGGCTTTATTTCTGCTCCTATTGCTTTGAAACTTAATTTTGCTATTCTTTTGTCACTCGAAATTCAATTTCCTTTGAATGTGCAATCCATAGTATCGTGGATAAATAAAGACTTTATCAGAAGTATACAAGCAACGATAAGTTCAACCCCATATATGTAAGAAATTCTTTTATTTAATTCAAACGAATAATCACTGTGTACAGTAAATTAAGTTGTTGTCATTGCGTAAATAATAGAAACATTTCTTTGAAAATAAATATTTTGAGTTTTCTTGAAATGAAAAGAGTTTTTAAAGTAAACAGAGTTAAAACTGAATGCAGGCTTGTCTGGGGTTTCATTGTGCTTTTCCCGATAAAAACAATTTTAAGACCTTTCATAAAACTTAAACTTTCTTGATTTTTATGAAATTTGTATTTTAAACAATTGTGGATTTTTTTAAACGTATATTTATGTATTCCCTCAATCCTTTAATTAAGCTGTAATAACTGTATTACTGATAAGGATTACATGTAAAACTGTAATTTACTAGACTGTAATCTGTATAGAGAATTTCTTAAAAGTGACATTGATCATCAACAAGGAGTAATGTAAGTGCTCACTTTTTTTATATTTGTATATAAAATATAATGTAGCGAATATAATCACTGAGTATACGTAAAATTGTGAATTGCGTCTACTTATATTATCAAATGTTAATGAAACTAAGGCAATTAACACATCAGACATTATCTCAGCATCAGAACACCTTACGAGCATAATTTTGTTACATCGCTCGCTTATGAACACTTACCATAGCTATTATTATATTAACTCTCTCCTGATATTTAATAATATAGATAATTTTAAGGTTTGCATAATGAAACGTCATATTAATTATACGATAGGTAATAAAGGAGACGAGGCCGTGCGTAGAAGCAGAGAGCGATTAATCATGCTGGATGTATTTATAACAGCTTCTACCTAAGAATTATGTATGTGCTTAGATTTGTTTATCAAACACCACTATTTCACGAGTCTTGGAAACGTCTGATCTGTTTTAACTGTTGGAAAATTTGACATTATTTGCACTGTATAATTTTTCTATAATTCCAGAGTTAGTAAAAAAATAATTCAGAAAATTAAATTTTTACTTAACTTTACACTTCTGTAATTTTTTGTTTGTCTTATTAGAGAATTTCTAAATTTTAAATTGTATTAAAAAATAAAGCTGTAAAAAAGCTTTATTTAAAATTTTTAATACTAACTTAATCAGTTGTTTTAGTTTAAAATAATTTATAATTTTGTTTTTAACAGGTTGATTGCCATGGGGGGCACCGGTGACCGGCGAAGCAGCAAATAATAAAAGTACATAATTATAGTAAATATGGATAGTGATAAATTTTTCAATAATACCATTGTTATTATAATGGTTTGAAAAATTTAATTCAATATAGAAAATAGAAAACTAATTTTATTAGTACGTGAAAATATACATTTTATCAGTGCATATTGAGATGAGTTAGATTGAAACATTCAAGGCAAAGAAAAGGTGAATCAACGCAATCGGAACAATATGTCATCGCTTTTTTAGTCAGATTCTTTGTTCCAGTTCTTCCTAGCTGCTTTGAATGCTAAAGAATGAGAGTAATCCCTTAGGAATTGAAGCACGATTGTTTGCCAAAAAGGACAATCATAACAATTGCTTACCACGCCGTGGGAGTCACCGGCTACCCTCACCATGAAAACTGCTTCAAGCATGATTTTATAACTCATTTTATCTGCTGCGATTAATATTCCAACATATGCATAGCATAATGAAAAGTTCACGTAGGCGCCGTGGGAAAAACCATTGAAAATGCGTCTGGCAGTCAATGTGTTAATTTCGAATTTGGGATGTTATTTTTAATTAGATTTATTTATAACTAGAGCCTTGCTAGATATTTATAATGGAATTTACAAGGATAATTTAGTCAACATTTGTCGTTTTATTCATTTAGAGGCATTTAAAACAAAAGTAGACATAATAACTATTACAAAATATTCAGTTTGATTCAGGCGTAACTATATAAAATTTATCGCTAATAAAGAAAATTCGATTCAATTAACTTAATAAAACAGCTTAGTTATTCTCAACAGATTTGTTTAATACAAGTAATTTTCAAATTGGTTTGCATAAGTAACGCTTTGAATGAATTTTCTCTTTGCTGAATAATTATCTACAAAGCAATTTAATTGTGTTTTACTTACTCATGATCTTACAAATACGAAATGGTTTTCTGTTTAAACGTAATTGAAGCTTTACAAAAATAAGATGAGTCAGGAAATTAATGCCTATAAGAGTTTTACTGGGGGATTTTATAGAATTTCATCGGCATTTTACAAATATTTTAAATCATGCTACACTGTAGACCAATAAGTATTTGGACACCTGTGATAGAAAAAAAAATATTTAGTAGAGCCTCCACAAGAGGCAATTACAGCGTGAACCCTGCAGGGCATACTTTCCACAAGTGTTTGCATTACAGCTAGTGGCATTGTCTTCCACTCAGCTTGGAGTAGACACACAAGTTCCTTCACATATTTTGGACAGGTAGTGCACCCCTTCATTCGGCGACCTAACTCGCCCCAGAGGTTCTCGACAAGGTTCAGGTCTGAGCTCCAGGCAGACCAGTCCATTCGATGAACTCCATTGACACCATACCAATCTTTGGTTAACCTCGAAACATGGCATTGTCGTCTTGAAAGTAACATGGGTTCAACCCCGTAAAATTGCCACAACGTAGGAAGCAAATTGTCGTTCATAAAAGTGCAATAGGCTTTGGCATTGAGCTTAGCATGAATGGGGACCAAGGGCCCCAGTCCATACCAGTAGAAACACCCCCAGACCATAATTACACCTTCGCCGAACTTGACTGTTGGCACAATGCATTCTGGCAGGAGATTATCCAGACAGATGCCAGACGCAGACCCTGCCATCCGAATGGTAAAGGATGAATCTTGATTCATCGCTCCAAAGAACCAGTTTCCACTGATCTACGGTCCAATTTCGATGTGCTTTGTACCACATTAACCGAGCAGCGCGGTTTTACTTTATGATCAAAGGCTTATGGCCAGCAGCACGGCCATGGAAACCAAGCATATGTGCTTCCTTGCGGATGGTATTCATTGAAACAATACTCTCGGATGCCTGTTGAAACTTCTCGCGAATGAGGGTCATCTGAATTTTTTTGGACAACACTCGTCGGTCTCTATCTCACAGTTTCATGGTTTGCCGACTCGGAGCACATTCCGACAATCTCCGCTCACCTTCCACTTCTTAATCATATAGGCTACTGTCGATTTTGGGTACTTCAGATAGCTAAATATGTCCCTTAAGAATCGGCCACATTTGTGATACCTAATAATTATACCTTTCTCGAAATCAGAGAGCTCCAAACTGAACGACATTTTGCATGCGACTAATGCCGATGCTGTTTCCAACACGATGTGTACCGGAGGAGGCCGAGATGTACCTTTGGACAGCAGATATCGTTATTTGCATAGGTGTCCAAATGCTTATTGGCAGACAGTGTATTTATATTCCAAAGGTGTGTATGTGGACTGTTGTAATCTGCCACACTGGTTACACAATACTGGCACACAGTAAAACAGACATATTGTAACACATTGTGTAGCTGAGGAATTGAGTGCAACTTTTTCTTACCAAAATAGCATACTTCTGTTCTTCTATTATAGACACATGAAAACTATTCTATACGTCTTCAAAATAAATTCGCAGAATGATGACCGATTGGTCAGGGTGCTGGCCTTCGGTACCGGAGTTCGTGGGTTCGAATCTCGCAGTGGCATGGATGTTCGTAGCCGTTCGGAATCGGCTTTAAGCGGTAGTTCCCTGTCTCATTAGCCCTCGTGTTGCAAAAAAGTAGATCGTAGCACTCCAAACCAAACCAAATCAAAATAAATTCAAAATATGATTTTCCGTTATTTTTCTAATATCCGTGGAGCTATAAATCTCCAAGTGTTCTAACAGAAAAACAACGTAGTTCTCAAGCGGGAAATACATTGTTTTGATACCTAGCCTGTATCATCATATAATCCAAATTTTTTATACTATATATATATATATATATATATATACATATATATATATATATATATATATATATATATTTATATATATACTTATTATATATATATATATATATATAAAATATATATCATATATATATATATATATATATATATATACATATATATATATATATATATATATATATATATTTATATATATACTTATTATATATATACTTATATACTTATTATGTTTGATGTAGATGTCAATGAAAATTACCACACTGAAACTTAAAAAGTTTGGCCTTTTATTTAAAATAGTATGTTATGTTACAAAGAAAGAATAAAAAAAAATTTCTGACCTTAATGAGGTAAAAATTTGAGAAATATAAAAAGTTATTTTTTTAACAATGTAAGGAATTTAAATTTCAGTTTGTTCAAATATAATAAATTCTAATGTTTTTCTATGGAACATAATCATTGGTTTCTAATTTTCTACATCTTTCTATTTTGCATACCACAGCTAATCAATATATCAATCACTGATGATTAAAATATACATCTGATCAAATTTTATTAATCTTTAAACCTGGAAACAACATTAAAAATCATTAACTCAAAATTATTATCATTAAATTACTCAACATGAAATACTTCCAAATTAAAGTAAAATTATGTTTCCTGAAATTAAAATTTTTTAATTAATCCGAAATGCGTTTTGCGAAAGAGGTTTTTTTTGTTTATTTCAGCAGATAACCAAAGAGATATAATTTGCAACATTTTGTGCAGTGTTCGCATTTTTGAACTTAAAATAAATTGAAGCTTTTAATTTTATGTCTTACGTCACAATTCAATAGATATAAATCTTTTAGATTTTTATGAAACTAATAAGCATGAAATAGTAAAAAATAACTTTAAAATACTAATTGGTTTGTTACATAATACAATAAGGTTAGAAGAAATGCCTCAACAGTGAGACTTTTCTTGTATAACTATGTTCCTTGTTTGTAGAAATTTATGTAAATAAAATTTCAGTTTGCAATAATTAAGGATTTAGCATACTGTTTGTGCTTAACCCCTTCCGGTAAAATGACGAGTCTACCTCGTCATTAGTTTTTCATTCCATACCGCACAATGACGAGCTGCACTCGTCATGCAATTAAAGTTACTGTTAAATATGATAATTAATTTAGTTTAAAATTTCTAGTGTACTGAATTTGGCAACACTTTTATCACTTGTGAAAAGCACAAGTCACTATTGCATATTGTTTACTTAGAATTTCTTGGTACAAGCCATTGCCAACTTAATGAGTCAGAATAAAAGAAAAAATACTAAGAAATGCCGTGTGTGTTACAAGAATCGAATTAAAAGTGAGACTACTTGGAGGTGTAAACAATTAAGAATTCCTTTGCACTTTGTTTTGAAAAGTACCACTAGCTTGAAGACTATTATCTGTATACCTTATTAATGTTTTACTTTGATATTTTCTTAATTTTACTGTTTCTGATATTTTTAACACTATGTAAAAAGTTAATTTTAATTAAGAATATGTAAGAATTGTAAAATGAAACAAGTTTTTTAAATAAAATTAAATGGTTATTTCATGCACAGTTTTTCATTATTAAATCATACCGGAAGGGGTTAAGCATAAAACGGATAACTAAAAATAAAGCAAACATTATTTGGAGTACAATAACACACTGTAAAATATCTATCTTTCATCCTCACACAATTAATAGCAATGTCTGATTAGCTGTCAAAGTTGATGATAGCTAATCAAGGACTAAGCACCTTGTAATTTCGTGGTAGTTAATTGAAAATTCGCTTTAGTTGACTGTTAAAGTCGGACAACAACTCTCTTTAAACAATGTTAAAGAGAATCATCAGTTAACTACTATTTAATTATAGAGAAGTCAAACGTCAGTTACTCTCATAAAACTTTGAGGAACTGTAATTTTATTTTTTTATATATTACGTAAAACATAAAATATTAACACATAAAAAACTGGAAAAGTTTTCCTTTTTTCCTGGAAAAATCTACGAACAATTTGAAATATTCAAACTGAAATTTTACAGTAAGATTATAAATTATTTTAAAAAACATAATACAAATGATTATATTTTTTGAAATAACAGATAAAATTAATTTCAAATACCCAAGAACGAATAGGGGGATAGAATAGAGAAGAACAAATTGATGTTACGATGATTTAAATTTGGATGGTTTCTCAATATTCACAAAAGTGTTCGAGAATTGACGAAAACAGTTATTTACAAGATTATAATTACTTAACAGTTCTGAAACTGCAGCATTTATATTGTTGAAAGAAATCTAAGTCTGTTACTTATAGACAAACATAGCTAAAGGTGATGATAATTTACTCTAGAATCATTGAACTGGGAATGATCGCGTAAGGATTGATATACATATTGTCTCTCTTAATTTAATTTTCCTCCATCCCCTTTTTTGATAGAGAATGATTCCCCGTCTAGCTGACTTTAAAATTATAACCTTGGTGGGGAAGGGTCAACTGGAAAATTCTTTGAATACATATTTCGGAAGAGCCACAGGGTATTACCCGCAGGGTTTGTCATGCCTTCCACGTGTATTTGTGTTACATTTCAGGGTATGGAAGTCCTTTTTAAATTATTGAGTTTTTATGGCATGTTAGCGTAGTTATAAAGATGTAATATAAATCTATGACGACGCTCACCTAGCTTCTGAGGCTCGATCGTTATAAAAAAATTCCATACTAAATTCCTCAATTGAAATAAACTTTCAGCAGCTGTCTTATAGGTCAGAGAAATAAAAAGAAATGGAAAATTAAAAAACTTAGTATTTATATTTCAAAGTTAAAGTAAATTAATTTTGTTATTGCTTTTTATACCATAATTTCTGTAGAAAATTTATTCGTAAAAATATTTCAACGTACAAGATCTAAAGCAGAAGTTTTTCTTTTTACTTTTTCACTATTAAGAACTTAAAAAAACAATTATGATTATTCAAAATATGTTACTCATTTCACAGTTTATGATCATAATAAAACAGAGATCTATAAATGTTGTAGAATAATCTTAGCATAAAGTAATCGAGATGTATATGTTAACTATAAAACTTCACTTTTATATGGAGACAATCAATTTTAGTGTGAGAAAGAATAATGATATAGTGAAACGGAGTTACATATAACTGAAGGTAGTGTAAGTTACCAAATTCCTAACTGTGTGATAAACATTTACGCTGGATGTAATGTATCACTTTTAAGAGGAAGTCCATTGGTGAAAATTTATGTGTAAATTTACAATAAAGCAGAAGCTGAAATGGATTTGTTAACTATGAAACTATTTTCACATGCGGATAAACAATTACATTTTACATTATGATAAAACATACATTCGGATAAACGTACAACTATTGGCTAAAAGGTATGAAATTACTAACTGTATGATGAGATATAACGTATTTTGTAATGTATCTCTTTTGAGATAAAGTGCATTAATGAAAATTTATACATAGATTTACAATAAATTAAAGGGTAAAATGTATTTGCTAACTATGAAACGATTTTCACATGCGGATAAACAATAACAATTTACGTAATATTTAAATTTAAATTGGGGTAAACGTATAATTATCGGTTAAAATTGATGAAATTGCTAACTGCATGATGAGATATACATCTTTTTGTAATGTATCACTTTTAAGAGAAAGTGCATTAGTGAAAATTTATTTATTTGTGAACTATGAAACGATTTTCAGATACGGATAAACAATTACAATTTACGTAATGATAAAGTATAATTGGGATAAATGTACAATTATTGGTTAAAAGTTATGAAATTACTAACTGCATGATGAGATATACCCTGTTTGTAATGTATCACTTTTTAGAGAAAGTGTCCTATTACATTCTTTCTTTTCCTTACCTCTACATGACATTTTTGGCTCTCCTCACCTAAATTTAATTTATTCCGAGTAAAGGAAAGAAATTTTCTACAGGCCAGGAAAAAAAATTAACACTCCTTTAGTCTCGAATTTTTTTTCTCTTGTATTCCTTCCAAAATTTATTTTTTTCCCTCCAAAAGACAACTGTTAAGTATTTAATAACGAGGTTTCGCTTTTTAAGCTTGTCATGTGCAAAGATAAAGTCATGCTTTTCTGTAAGAGCATTTTTTAAAGGTTTTTAGCTGTCGGAAAGTTTTTTAATACCGTGACACGCACGAAAAAAAAGAAGCAGAAAAGGGCGAGGAAGCTGAAAAAGCGATGGGTTTTTGCTCCAGCCAACTAAATATCTGAAAGAAAACATATTTCAATAGACAAGGGAAAAAAACGGCGCAAAAAAGGAAGAGTAGGCTGAAAAAGCATAAGACTCTTTACCCTTTCTGGTTAAACAGACTGAAGAATGTATGCAAGACTGACTTTATACCTCTTTCCCCGCATAAACAACCATTAGACTGAAAAAGGAGAAAATGAAGGTACCGGTATGGCTGAATATTTTATACGGGAATGTATATATTTCATCTTTCATATTAAAGAGAGGTTAAAAACTTGTGTTTTGTGCAGAAAATGGATTTAGTTTAAAAGCTATATGCTGCATAGTATAAATCATCATTTGACTTTTTGCTTTTATGTATGTCAAATAGTTAAGAGTGTACATGATTTTTTAATCCTGTGAAAGGATTCATAAATATCTGATTCTACTTAATATATTTCTTAAAATGAACTTAAAAATGTCTTATACGATATACATCTAAATAATGCATTCTAAATTAAAAAATACAATTTATGCATACGAAAATTATATTGAAATCAAAGGTTTGTTGAAGCATACATAATATGCTACCAGAAATAAAAAAAATGTAAAACACACACTCATCATATAATTAAAACATATGCTTATATATGATTTGGTTTGGAGTGCTACAGTCTATTTTTTGTGACACGTGGGCTAATGAGACCAGAAACTACAGCTTAAAACTGATTTCGAACCTCTATGGACATCCATGGCACTACGGGATTCGAACCCACGAACTCTGGTACCGAAGGCCAGCACCCTAACCAGTCGGCTATCGTTCGCCGTGTTCATACAAGAAAAAAAATTAAGTTCAATAAATTAATGAAACATTTACATTTCTATTAAGACCAAATAGTTAAATGCAGTTGTATATATATATATATATATATATATATATATATATATATATATATATATATATATATATATATATATATATATATATAATATATATATATATATATATATAAAATGTTATAAAATATATATGTATTTATATAATATATATATAAATATATATAATATATATTTATATATATATATATATATATATATATATATATATATATATATAAAATATATCAGAAAAAATAAAATTGTAATAATACAGAAAAGAGTGGTACTTGTTAGATTTTAGAATATATAGAGGTGAATATGTAGTTAAAGCTTTATTAATATAGCATATAGAGATTATATGTAACAGTGTGCATAATTTCAAGAATTCTTAAGGTAGAAACTTCAGTATCAGAGTCATATATATAAACCGTAATGTTCCTTTTGCCGTACTCATCTCACTGTTCATCATATTTTAACTTCATGTACTGCTTTAAAACGTTTTTATTATATATATTTTAAAACTTATCATCCTACATTGAATGAACTTTTAGGCAAAACTCCTAATCCCAAACTCTTGAATTTCTCATCTGCATCAATGTTTTAAACCTCAATTAATGCTTTAAAATTGTTTAATGTAATCCTTTACCTTCATCGTTTATAGCTTGTTTTTTCTTAATTTTTGATTAGTAATTTCTCTTACTTTTAAATTGACTATCTTTGTTTTATGTGCTCATTTGTTTGGCGCAGCATATCCTCACTTGAATCTTGCGCCAGTAAACACCAACCAACCAACAAACAAAAAACAAACCGTAATGTAAAAATTTTATAGTTTAACAACTACAATGAATTTTTAATGCTGTTTCTTAATAAGCGAGCAGTAAAGTGTAAATATTTAGAATATGCTAAAAACTATAAATTGAATTTCTAAACGTTTAAATTCACTATTCCTCTTTAATTTCAACTAAAGGGGCATAGTACCTTTCTTACTGAAATCTTTTTACTATAGCAACTTACGTTTGATTCAATATAAAATGAATATTTTTGCTCTATTTAAAACAATTATCTTTCTTAATCATTATAAAGGTTCCAACTTAATAAAAAATTGTTTGGTTTTGTTCTATCAATCAGTAATTTTTTTTAAACTATATAACATTTATGCTAATTGAAAAAAAAATTAAATCCATCTTACAAAAAAAAAATTATAAATAACGAAGTATTAATTTTTATAACAGATAGAAGTTAATCACTAATTATATTCTGTGAACCTCAATATATCCTAAATATTTAGAAACAAGAAATCCAGTAATGGCTTAGATACCAAATGGCCCATTTTTAGAGTACAAATATAGAAAAAATTAAGTACAGAAATAGTATGTCTAATATTTACATGTACATTAACTATATGCACTATTCCTCTTTAATTTAAATTAAAGGGGCATAGTACCTTTTTATTGAAAGCTTTTCACTATAAAAACTTATGTTTGAATCAATATAAAATGAAATTTTTTGCTCTATTTAAAACAATTATCTTCTTTAATCATTAAAAAGGTTCAAACTTAATAAAAACTGTTTAGTTTTGTTGTATTAATTCTTTTTAAAACTATATAATATTCTTACCAAATGAATAAAATGGAAATCTATCTAACAACAAAAATTTATATATAAGAAAGTATTATTTTTTATACCACATAGAAGGTAATCACTAATTATATTTTCTGTTCCTCGATATATCCTAAATATTTAGAAGCAAGAAATACAGTAATGGCTTAGATACCAAATGGTTCGTTTTTACAGTACAAATTATAGAAAAAATTAAGTACAGAAATAGTATGTCTAATGTTTACATGTACATGAACTATAATTAAAATATATTTAGAAGCAAAAAAACCAGTAATGGCTTGCGAAATACCAAATGGTTCGTTTTTAGAGTAAGATATAGAAACGAGTACGATTATAGAAAAAAATTAAGTACAAAAAATAGTATGGTTTCGTGTTTACATGTACATTAACTACTATATGCACTATTCCTCTTTAATTTAAATTAAAGGGGCATAGTAACTTTTTCACTGAAAGCTTTTCACTAAAACAACTTATGTTTGATTCAATATAAAATGAAAAATTTTTTTTCTCTATTTAAAACAATTAGCTTCCTTAATCAGTTAAAAAGGTTCTAACTTAATAAAAACTGTTTAGTTTTATTCTATCAAACAATAATTTTTTAAAAAACTATATAATATTCTTTCCATATGGCCAATTCAATAAAATGGAAATCCATCTATAACAACAAAAATTTATAAATAAGGAAGTATTGTTTTTTAAACCAGATGGGAGATAATTACTTATTATATTCTCTGAACCTCAGAAACAACGCTATGCAAATATATCCTAAATATTTAGAAGCAAGAAATACAGTAATGGCTTAGATACCAAATGGTTCGTTTTTACAGTACAAATTATAGAAAAAATTAAGTACAGAAATAGTATGTCTAATGTTTACATGTACATGAACTATACGCACTATTCCTCTTTAATTTAAATTAAAGGGGCATAGTACCTTTTTACTGAAAGCTTTTCACTATAACAATTAATGTTTGATTCATTATAAAATGAAAATGTTTGCTTTATTTAAAACAATTATCTTCTTTAATCATTAAAAAGGTTTTAACTTAATAAAAAATGTTTAGTTTTGTTGTATTAAGAAGTAATTCTTTTTAAAACTATGTAATATTCATACCAATTGAATAAATGGAAATCCATCTCATAACAAAAATTTTAAAAAAGAAAGTATTATTTTTTAAACCAGATAGAAATTAATCACTTATTATATACTGTGAAACTAAATATATCCTAATTATTTAGAAGCAATAAATACAGTAATGGCTTAGATACCAAATGGTTCGTTTTTACAGTACGAATTATAGAAAAAATTAAGTACAGAAATAATGTGTCTAATGTTTACATGTACATTAACTATATTCACTATTTCTCTTTAGATTAAATTAAATGGACACAGTACCTTTTTTACTGAAAGCTTATAACTATAACAAATTGTGTTTGATTTATATTTAGAGCTTATCACTATAACAAATTGTGTTTGATTCAATATAAAATGAACAATTTTGCTCTAATTCAAACATTTATCTTCCTTAATCATTAAAGAGGTTCTAACTTAATAAAAACTGTTTAGTTTTGTTCTTTTAAGCAGTATATATTTTTAAAACTATATAATATTCATACCAGTTGAATAAAATAAAAATCTATCTAACAACAAAACGTTATAAGTAAGGAATTATTATTTCTTATACCACATAGAAGCTAATCTCTAATTATATTCTGTGAACCTCAATATATCCTACATATTTAGAAGCAAGAAATACAGTAATGGCTTAGATACCAAATGGTTTATTTTTAGAGTACGAATTATAGAAAAAATTAAGTACAGAAATACTATGTCTAATGTTTATATGTACATTAACGATATGCACTATTCCTCTTTAATTTAAATTAAAGGGGCATAGTACCTTTTTTATTGTATGCTTTTTACTATAACAACTTATGTTTGAATCAATATAAAATGAAATTTTTTGCTCTTTTTAAAACAATTATCTTCTTTAATCATTAAAAAGGTTCAAACTTAATAAAAACTGTTTAGTTTTGTTCTATCAAGCAGTAATTTTTTTAAAACTATATAATATTCATACCAGTTGAATAAATAAAAATCCATCTAACAACAAAAAATTATAAATAAGGAATTATTATTTCTTATACCAGATAGAAGCTAATCTCTAATTATATTCTGTAAACCTCAATATATTCTAAATATTTAAAAGAAAGAAATACAGTAATGTCCTAGATACCAAATGGTTCATTTTTACAGTACGAATTATAGAAAAAATTAAGTACAGAAATAGTCTAAATAGTCTAAATATGTCTAATGTTTATATGTACTTTAACGATATGTACTATTCCTCTTTAATTTAAATTAAATGGGCATAGTACTTTTTTTTACTGTATGCTTTTTAATATAACAACTTATGTTTGAATCAATATAAAATTAAAAATTTTGCTCTATTTAAAACAATTATCTTCTTTAATCATTAAAAAGGTTCAAACTTAATAAAAATTGTTGAGTTTTGTTGTATTAAGAAGTAATTCTTTTTAAAACTATATAGTATTCATACCAAATGAATAAAATGGAAACAACAAAAATTTAAAAATAAGAAAGTATTATTTTTTATACCTGATAGATAATAATCACTTATTACATACTGTGAAACTAAATATATCCTAAATATTTAGAAGCATGAAATACAGTAATGGCTTGGATACCAAATGGTTCATTTTTACAGTACGAATTATAGAAAAAATTAAGTACAGAAATAGTGTGTCTAATGTTTACATGTATATTAACTATATGCACTATTTCTCTTTAGATTAAATTAAATGGGCACAGTACCTTTTTTACTGAAAGCATTTCACTATAACAAATTGTGTTTGATTTATATTTAGAGCTAACACTATAACAAATTGTGTTTGATTTATAAAATGAATAATTTGCTCTAATTCAAACATTTATCTTCCTTAATCATTAAAGAGGTTCTAACTTATTAAAACTGTTTAGTTTTGTTCTAAGCAGTATATATTTTTAAAACTGTATAATATTCATACCATTGAATAAATAAAAATCTATCTAACAACAAAATTATAAGTAAGAATTATTATTCTTTATACCACATAGAAGCTAATCACTAATATATTCTGTGAACCTCAATATATCCCAAATATTTAGAAGCAAGAAATACAGTAATGCTTTAGATACCAAATGGTTCATTTTTACAGAGCGAATTATAGAAAAAATTAAGTATAGAAATACTATGTCCAATGTTTACATGTACTTTAACTATATGCACTATTCCTCTTTAATTTAAATTAAAGGGGCATAGTACCTTTTTTTTTAAAGCTTTTTACTATAACAACTTATGTTTGAATCAATATAAAATGAAATTTTTTGCTCTATTTAAAACAATTATCTTCTTTAATCATTAAAAAGGTTCAAACTTAATTAAAATTGTTTATTTTTGTAGTATTAAGAAGTAAATCTTTTTAAAACTATGTAATATTCATACCAATTGAATAAATGGAAATCCATCTCACAACAAAAATTTATAAATAAGAAAGTATTATTTTTTATACTAGATAGAAGGTAATCACTTATATACTATGAACTTAAATATATCCCAAATATTTAGAAGCAAGAAATACAGTAATGCTTTAGATACCAAATGGTTCATTTTTACAGAGCGAATTATAGAAAAAATTAAGTATAGAAATATTATACCTAATGTTTACATGTAATTTAATTATAAATAACTTTTTATAAGCTAAATGGGAGTAGTTGATGCAGTTTGAAGGAATTCTGTTAAAGGGAAATTTAATACTAGGTTATTTTAAGGGATTAAATTAAGAAAATATTGCTAGAAAACACAAGACTGTATATTTATATACAGTCTGTCCCATAAGAGCGTGCCTTCTATTTCTCTGAAAATACAAACAAATTAGTTAAAAAATACCTTTGTACCGTGTAGTATACGTATGAAACTGAAATACATTTCACCTAATAAATTGTCGAGTCCCTATTATTATCTATTATGCAAGAATCACTTTATCATTCGATTTTGATGTTGAGTGGCGTTTAATAGGTCGTCAAATTTTGTATATAATTACCCACTTCTTGACGAATATATTCTCATGTACCGCAAACGCACAAGACATTTTGTTTTTTGTTACACAGAAACACTGCCTAAAACGGCTGGCAATACGACGATTTGCAAATTATTTAAACACAGCAAAACGAACCGAATAAAGAATATAACCATAAAGCATTTTTCTCCAATGTTTGAAGAACACTTGCAATTTAGCTGGTATCTGCTATCTATTGACGAAGTTATGATCGACCAGCTCTTGTGGACCAGACTCTAAATGACTGAGTAAATTTTAAATTTATTTTAAAATTCCAATATGTTTAAAGCAAGATTTAACTAAAATATATAATTAGATCTAAGCTATTTGATTTTCATTTTAAATTAATACAGCTTAATTAGAGATAATTCACGGAATTCATGGAATTATATTCAGGGGAATGAAACTCTCAACCTAAGCTGAAAATTGAATCTATTAAGATATGAAATAAAAGTATTGACCGCGAAACTCACATTGGCTGGCTTGGTAAAGGTTAAAATTATAATTGTATATATTCAATTTGAATCTTACACTGACTCTATTGACTAGAATCTGATAAAATGGCGGTGTAAATAAATATCGATAATTGTTTCCTACTGCATCAAAATAAATTAAACATATATTGAATATATTAATAATTTATCTCCTCACTATTCTGTTGAGGTCCGTAACATTTATTTATATATTATAATTCTGAAGTGGTATTGAACTTTCAAAAGTTCTTTGTTTTATTTTTTATCAATCTCTTGTAATATTAGTAAGCTGTTAGCAATATATTTATGTATAACTGGTTAATATTTTAAGATTTAATTATTTAAAATTATTATTAACTTTGTCAAATGTAAACAAAAGATATTTAAAATTAAAAATAAAATTTATTCATTTAAATTTCAGATGCACTTAAAAACGATCCACCTTTTTTTTACCCGAAATAGGGTAAATTTTTTATAGAATAGATTTTAGAATAAAACTTTATTCTTACCAAGAATCCGTAAAATGTTTTTAGTGAAAAATAACGAAAATAATAATAATGTGTATTATTATTTTCGTTTAACTTTCGTTAATCTCTTGTAATATTAGTACGCTGTTAGCAATATATTTACGCTTAACTGGTTAATATTTTAAGATTAAATTATTAAAAATTATTTGAAAATTTCCAAATGTGGACAAAAATTATTTAAAATTCAAAATTAAATTTATTCATTTCAATTTCAAATGCACTTAAAAACTGTCCACCTCTTTATTTTACCCGAAATAGAGTAATTTTTTATAGAATAGCTTTTAGATTTTAGAATAAAACTTTCTTCTTGCGAAGCCTTCGGAAAAAATTTTTAGCGAAAAATAACGAAAATAATAATGTGTATTATTATTTTCGTTTAACTTTCGTTAATCTCTTGTAATATTAATACGGTGTTAGCAATATATTTACGCTTAACTGGTTAATATTTTAAGATTAAATTATTAAAAATGTTATTTAGGAAATTTTTTCACAAATGTAAACAAACATTATTTAAAACATTCAAAATAAAATTTATTCATTTAAATTTCAGATGCACTTAAAAACAATCCATCTCATTATTTTACCCGAAATTGAATAAAGCTTTTATAGAATAGCTTTTAGATTTTAGAATAAAACTTTATTCTTACCAAGCATCCGTAAAAAGTTTTTAGTGAAAAATAACGAATATAATAATAATCTGTATTATTATTTTCGTTTAACTTTCTTTAATTTCTTGTAATATTAGTAAGCTGTTAGCAATATATTTACGCATAACTAGGTAATATTTTAAGATTAAATTATTTAAGATTATTATGAAATTTTTCAAATGTTGACAAAATTATTTAAAATTCAAAATTAAATTTATTTCTTTAAATTTCAAATGCACTTAAAAACGATCCACCTCTTTATTTTTCCCGAAATAGGGTAAATGTTTTGTAGAATAACTTTTAGATTTTAGAACAAAACTATATTCTAAATAAGCATCCGTAAAAATTATTTAGTGAAAAATAACGAAAATAAACAAAAATGTGTATTATTATTTTCTTTTAACTTTCGTTAATCTCTTGTAATATTAGTACGCTGCTAGAAATATATTTAAGCATAACTGGTTAATATTTTAAAATTTAATTATTTAAAACTATTAGGAAATTTTTCAAATGTAGACAAAACCTATTTAAAATTCAAAATTAAACTTATTCATTTAAATTTCAAATGCACTTAAAAACGATATACCTCTTTATTTTACCCGAAATAGAGTAAATGTTTTATAGAATAGTTTTTAGATTTTAGAATAGAATTTTATTCTTACCAAGCATCCATAAAAAGTTTTTAGGGAAAAAAAAACGAAAATAATAATAATGTCTATTATATTTTTCGTTTAACTTTCGTTAATGTCATGTAATATTTGTACGCTGTTAGCAATATATTTATGCAAAAGTTATTAATATTTTAAGATTAAATTATTTAAGATTATTACGAAATTTTTCAAATGCAAACAAAAGATATTTAAAATTAGAAATAAAATTTATTCATTTAAATTTCAAATACACTTATAAACGATCCACCTCTTTATTTTACCCAAAATAGGGTAATTTTTTTATAGAATAGCTTTTAGATTTTAGAATAAAACTTTATTCTTACCAAGCAACCGTAAAAAGTTTTCAGTAAAAAATAACGAAAATAATAATAATGTGTATTATTACTTTTGTTTAACTTTCGTTATTCTTTTATAGTATTAGAACGCTGTTAGAAATATATTTACGCATAACTGGTTGATATTTTAAGATTAAATTATTTAAGATTATTATTAACTTTTTCAAATGTAGACAAAACCTATTTAAAATTCCAAATTAAATTTATTCATTTAAATTTCAAATGCGCTTAAAAACGATCTACCTCTTTATTTTATACGCAATAGGGTGATTTTTTATAGAATAGCTTTTAGACTTTAGAATAAAACTTTGTTTTAATCAAGCATCCGTAAAATGTTTTTAGTGAAAAAATGAAAACAAAATAATAATGTGTATTTTTCCTTCACTAAATGTGACTAATATATTTATAAGTACAAAATATTACGTTTTGAATCATAATAATTTAAAATTTATTTTATAAGATAAAAGTTACATAATTGAAACATTTGAAAGCAATAATGTTGAAAATTAATTAGTCCTTAGAATTTATAATGTATTAAAATAAAACGGCGGTTAAAAACACAAGGCTATGTATTGAAATAAGTATTCACAATTATAAATTTCTTAAAATAATTATAGTGATATTATAATTCAATTATAAACATTTCATTCCCTTTCATGAATTCGTGTTCAAAAAAGATAATTAATAATTATTTTATATATTTGAGCCAGGATTGAAGGACTATTTTATAAGATAAACTTTAATATGAATAAAATATAATCTATTAATTCTGAAGCATTTAATAGGATAACTTTATTTTTATTGATATATAAAGATGTATATTTGCTTGGTAGAAAACTTTTAAATAACATAAGCAACGCTGTTGTTTCGGCAAATTTAGTAAGCAAAAAGTGCAAAGTTTTATCTCTACATTACGTTGACATGAAATTCCCTATTTATCGACATTTTACACAGAAAAAGTCTCTAAAGAAGGAAAAATAAATCTAATAAATTTTATCTTCGTGATTGCAACATTTTTTTTCCTTAATATTTGTCCACATGGTTCCAGGAATTCAATGTACTTAAAAAAAAGCAATAACGTAATGTACAAAACTTTTAAATAACATGAACAACCCTGTTGTTTCGGCAAGTTTAATAAGCAAAATGTGCAAAGTTTCTTCTCTGCATTACTTTAACCTGAAATTCACTATTTATCGACTTTTTACTCAGAAAAAGTCTCTAAAAATGGAAAAAAATCTAATAAGTTTTATCTTCGTGATTGCAACATTTTTTCTTAATTTTTGTCCACAAGGTTCCAGGAATTCAATTTACTTAAAAAAAGCAATAGCGGAATGTACAAAACTTTTAAATAACATGAACAACGCTGTTGTTTCGGCAAGTTTAGTAATCAAAAAGTGCAAAGTTTCATCTTTGCATTACGTTGATATGAAATTCCCTATTTATCTACTTTTTACACAGAAAAATTCTCTAAAAATAGGAAAAAAAATCTAATAAATTTTATCTTCGTCATTGCAACATTTTATTTCTTAATTTTTGTCCACATGATTCCAGGAATTCAATTTACTTAAAAAAAAGCAATAGCGTAATGTAGAAAACTTTTAAATAACATGAACAACGCTGTTCTTTCGGCAAGTTTAGTAAGGAAAAATTGCAAATTTTCATCCATGCATTACTTTGACCTGAAATTCACTATTTATCGACTTCTTACACAGAAAAATTCTCTAAAAAGGAACAAAAATCTAATAAATTTTATCTTCGTGATTGCAACATTTTTTCCTTAATTTTTGTCCACATAGTTCCAGGAATTCAATGTACTCACAACAAAGCAATAGCGTAATGTACAAAACTTTTAAATAACATGAACAACGCTGTTGTTTCGGCAAGTTTAGTAAGCAAAAATTGCAAAATTTCATCTCTGCATTTCTTTGACATGAAATTCACTATTTATATGTTCTTTACACAGAAACATTCTCTAAAAAAGGAAAAGAAATCTAAAAATTTTATCTTTGTGATTGCAACATTTTTTTTATTAATTTTTGTCCACGTGGTTCCAGAAATTAAATTTACTTAAAAAAAAGCAATAGCGTAACGTACTAAACTTTTAACTAACATGAAGAACGCTGTTGTTTCGGCAAGTTTAGTAAGCAAAAATTGCAAAGTTTCATCTCTGCATTTCTTTGACCTGAAATTCACTATTTATCGACTTTTTACACAGAAAAATTCTCTAAAAAAGTAAAAAAAAAAACAAAAAAACTAATAAATTTTATCTTCGTGATTGCAACATTTTTTTTTCTTAATTTTTGTCCACATAATCCAGGAATTCAATTTATTTAAGGGAAAAGCAATAGAGTAATGTACAAAACTTCTAAATAACATGAACAACGCTGTTGTTTCGGCAAGTTTAGTAAGCAAAAATTGCAAAATTTCATCTAAAAATTGCAAAATTTCATCTCTGCATTTCTTTGACCTGAAATTCACTATTTATATGTTCTTTACACAGAAACATTCTCTAAAAAAGGAAAAGAAATTTAAAAATTTTATCTTTGTGATTGCAACATTTTTTTTATTAATTTTTGTCCACGTGGTTCCAGAAATTAAATTTACTTAAAAAAAAGCAATAGCGTAATGTACTAAACTTTTAAATAACATGAAGAACGCTGTTGTTTCGGCAAGTTTAGTAAGCAAAAATTGCAAAGTTTCATCTCTGTATTTCTTTGACCTGAAATTCACTATTTATCGACTTTTAACACAGAAAAAGTCTCTAAAAAAAGGGAAAAAAATCTAGTAAATTTTATCTTCGTGATTGCCACATTTGTTTTCTTAATTTTTGTCCACAGGATTACAGGAATTCAATTTACTTAAAAAAAAGCAATAGCTTGATGTAAAAACCTTTAAATACCATGGAAAACGCTGTTGTTTCGGCAAGTTTAGTAAGGAAAAAGTGCAAAGACTCATCTCTGCATTTTTTTTTACCTGAAATTCACTATTTCTCGACATTTTACACATTCTCTAAAAAAGGAAAAAAATCTAATAAATTTTATCTTCAT
>CM063501.1:73619485-73654485 GCA_032207245.1 Pardosa pseudoannulata
GATGTGAAATGTGTGTTTATGGATTGGAGAAACGCTAAAGATTAGAAATTAAGGATTTCCTCGCGCTCATGCCGATATTTATTCAGAAACTAATCAGCTGTATCCTAATATCCTTCGTGAAGTTAATTTATAATCGAAATGAGATGTTAAAGGACTCCATGTAGAGTCATAATATTCGTCTTGATAAGTAAGGAAATGTTTTTAGTTTCATGTTTTTAATTCATATTTTAATTTAAAGTTCGTTCTTCTTGTTTTTAGATTTTGTGCTTAGGTCTTCAACCTAAACATAAAAATAAGATTGGCTTATAGTGATTTTTTTAGGAATTTTTACTTTTAACAAATTCAGTTTAACGAAAGGAAAAAATTGGCTTAGGAAATGACATCAGAAAACAAAAGAATTCATTCTATAGTAGAAAAAATAAGAATAGCAGCTGCTGTAAAACACTGTTCAGTAAAAAAAAACGCGTTTTAAATAATATCAGGCCATATATTTCTTAACACAATATTTTGAAATTAAAAGACATAGATATAATCTAAAACAATTGAATAACGACCTTCAAGTATTAAATAATTTCGATTTTACTTTAAACTTCGACATTTGCGAAAACAGAACTTCTTATTTTTTTTTGTAGAAAACAATTCATTTTAGCCACAATTATACAATTCTACATTTCCCTCTTATTCATTTTAACATTTAGCAATTCAGGAAAATATGGAAGAACGAAGAAAAAAAGACTTAAAAAAAGGAAAACATTAAATTTAAAGTGAGAAGAATAAGGATAATAGCTGCTATAAGTCACTTTTGAGCGAAAAGAGCAGCATTTTAAATAATATTGGGGCATACATTTCTTAACACAGTATTATGAAATTAAAACACATATCTAAATTAAAAGTATGGAATAAAGACCTAGCGTTAAACAACTTAAATTTCACTTTAAACTTCGATATCTACAAAAGCACAAGTTCTTATTAATTTTCTAGAAAATAATTTATTTTAGCCGCAATTATATTTTTCTACATTCTCCAGTAATATCCATTTTACCCATTTAGCACTTCAGGGAAGTATGGAAGGAAGAAGAAAAAAAGGGGTGTCGGAAGTGACTAAAAAGAATGAAAACATTCATTCTAAAGTGGAAAGAATAATCATAACAGTGCTACAAGCCACATTTGACCGCACAAAGTATTAAACAACTCAAATTTTACTTTAAACTTCGAATCCTACAAAAGCACAAGTTCTTATTAATTTTCTAGAAAACAATTCATTTTAGCCACAATAATACTTTTCTACATTCTCCAGCAATCCATTTTTCCCATTTAGCACTTCAGGGAAATATGGAAGGATGAAGAAAAAAAAAAGTTGTCGGAAGTGACGTCAAAGAACGAAAACATTCATTCTAAATTGGGAAGAATAAACATAACAGCTGCTATAAGCCACTTTTGAGCTAACAGAACCACATTTTAAATAATATCGGGGCTTATATTTCTCAAAACATTATTATGAAATTAAATCACTTATATCTAACTTCAAAAACTACCGAAAAAGACCTTCTGGTTTTAAATAACTTAGATTTCACTTTAAACTGCAACGAAATCTGCAAAAACAAAACTTTTATTAGTTTTCTAAAAAACGTTTTAGCCACAATTATACTTTTCTACATTTTACAGCAATCCAATTTTCTCATTTAGCACTTCAGGAAAATATGGAAGGATGGAGAAAAAAAAACAGGTATCGGAAGTGATTTCAAAGAACGAAATCATTCATTTTAAAGTGGGAAGAATAAGCATAACAGCTGCTAAAAGCCACTTTTGAGCAAAAAGAAAAAAGGTTTTAAATAATATCTTTGATACATTTCTTAACACAGTATTATCAAATTAAAACACAGAGATCTAAATTAAAACTATCGAATAAAGACCTTCTAGTATTAAAGAAATTAAATTTCACTTTAAACTTGAAAATCAACAAAAGCACAAGTTCTTATTAATTTTCTAGAAAACAATTCATTTTAACCAAAATTATACTTTCCTACATTCTCCAGCAATCCATTTTTCCCATTTAGTACTTCAGGGAAATATGGAAGGATGAAGAAAAAAAAACACGGTGTCGGAAGTGACTTCAAAAAACGAAAACATTCATTCTAAAGTGGTAGAATAAGCATAACAGCTGTTATGAGAGAGGGAATATATTTCTTAACACAGTATTATGAAATTAAAACACAGAGATCTAAATTAAAACTATCGATAAAGACCTAGCATTAAACAACTTAAATTTCACTTTAAGCTCCGAAATCTATAAAAGCATAAGTTCTTATTAATTTTCTGGAAAACAATTTATTTTAGCCAGAATTATACTTTTCTACATTCTCCAGCAATCCGTTTTTGCCATTTAGCACTTCATTGAAATATGGAAGGTTGAAGAAAAAAAACGGTGTCAGAAGTAAATCAAAGAACGATAACATTCATTCTAAAGTGTTCAGAATAAACATAATAGCTGCCACAAGCCACTTTTGAGAGAAAATAACCACATTTTAAATAATATCGGGGCATACACTTCTTAACACAGTATTATTAAATTAAAACACAGAGATCTAAATTAAAACTATCGAATAAAGATCTAGTATTAAACAACTCAAATTTCATTTTAAACTTCAAAATCTACAAAAGCACAAGTTCTTATTAATTTTCTAGAAAACAATTCATTTTAGTCACAATTATACTTTTCTACATTCTCCAGCAATCCATTTTTCCCATTTAGCACTTCAGGGAAATATGGAAAGATGAAGAAAAAAAAAACGGTGTCGGAAGTGACTTCAAAGAACGAAAACATTCATTCTAAAGTGGGAAAAATAAACATAACAGCTGCTACAAGCCATTTTTCAGCAAAAAGACCACGTTTTAAATAATATTGGAGCATATATTTCTTAACACAGTATTTTGAGATCAAAATACAGAGATCTAATTTAAAACTATCGAATAAAACCTAGTATTAAACAACTTAAATTTCACTTTAAACTTCAAAATATACAAAAGCACAAGTTCTTATTAATTTTCTAGAAAAAATTCCTTTTAGCCACAATTATACTTTTCTTTATTTTTCAGCAATCCATTTTTCAAATCTAGCACTTCAGGGAAATATGGAAGGATGAAGGGGAAAAAAGGTGTTGGAAGTGACTTCAAAGAACGAAACCATTCATTCTAAAGTGGAAGAATAAGCATAACAGCTACTGTAAACCAGGGAATATATTTCTTAACACAGTATTATGAAATTAAAACACAGATATCTAAATTAAAACTATCAAATAAAGACCTAGCAATAAACAACTTAAATTTCATTTTAAACTTCGAAATCTACAAAAGCACAAGTTCTTATTAATTTTCTAGAAAACAATTCATTTTAGCCCCAATTACACGTTCTACATTTTCCAGCAATCCACTTTTCCAATTTAGCACTTCAGGGATATATGGAAGGATGAAGAAAAAAAGGAGTCAGAAGTGACTTCAATGAATAAAAACATTCATTCTAAAGTGGGAAGAATAAGTATAACAGCTGCTATAAGCCTCTTTTTAGCTAAAAGAAATGTGTTCTAAATAATATCGGGGCATACATTTATTAACACAGCATTATGAAATTAAAACACAGATATCTAAATTAAAAGTATGGAATAAAGACCTAGCGTTAAACAACTTAAATTCCACTTTAAACTTCGAAATCTACAAAAGCACAAGTTCTTATTAATTTTCTAGAAAACAATTCATTTTAGCCACAATTATACTTTTCTACATTCTCCAGCAATCCATTTTTCCCATTTAGCACTTCAGGGAAATATGGAAGGATGAAGGAAAAAAAACGGTGTCGGAAGTGACTTCAAAGAACGAAAACATTCATTCTAAAGTGTTAAGAATAATCATAACAGCTGCTATAAGACACTTTTGAGAGAAAATAACCACATTTTAAATAATATCGGGGCATACATTTCTTAACACAGTATTATGAAATTAAAACATAGAGATCTAAATTAAAAGTATGGAATAAAGACCTAGCGTTAAACAACTTAAATTTCCCTTTAAACTTCAAAATCTACAAAAGCAGAAGTTCTTATTAATTTTCTAGAAAACAATTCATTTTAGCCACAATTATACTTTTCTACATTCTCCAGCAATCCATTTTTCCCATTTAGCACTTCAGGGAAATATGGAAGGATGAAGAAAAAAAACACGGTGTCGGAAGTGACTTCAAAGAACGAAAACATTCATTCTAAAGTGGGAAGAATAAACATAACAGCTACTACAAGCCACTGTTTAGCAAAAAGAACCGCGTTTTAAATAATATCGGGGCATACATTTATTAACACAGTATTATGAGATCAAAATACAGAGATCTAATTTAAAACTATCGAATAAAACCTAGTATTAAAACAACTTAAATTTCACTTTAAACTTCAAAATATACAAAAGCACAAGTTCTTATTAATTTTCTAGAAAAAATTCCTTTTAGCCACAATTATACTTTTCTTTATTTTTCAGCAATCCATTTTTCAAATCTAGCACTTCAGGGAAATATGGAAGGATGAAGGGGAAAAAAGGTGTTGGAAGTGACTTCAAAGAAAGAAAACATTCATTCTAAAGTGGAAGAATAAGCATAAAGCTGCTATAAGCCAGGGAATATATTTCTTAACACAGTATTATGAAATTAAAACACAGAGATCTAAATTAAAACTATCAAATAAAGACCTAGCATTAAACAACTTAAATTTCACTTTAAACTTCGAAATATACAAAAGCACAAGTTCTTATTAATTTTCTAGAAAAGAATTCATTTTAGCCACAATTACACTTTTCTACATTTTTCAGCAATCCATTTTTCCAATTTAGCACTTCAGGGAAATATGGAAGGATGAAGAAAAAAAAGGAGTCGGAAGTGACTTCAAAGAACGAAAACATTCATTCTAAAGTGGGAAGAATAAGCATAACAGCTGCTATAAGCCACTTTTTAGCTAAAAGAAATGCGTTATAAATAATATCGGGGCATACATTTATTAACACAGTATTATGAAATTAAAACACATATCTAAATTAAAAGTATGGAATAAAGACCTAGCGTTAAACAACTTAAATTCCACTTTAAACTTCGAAATCTACAAAAGCACAAGTTCTTATTAATTTTCTAGAAAACAATTCATTTTAGCCACAATTATACTTTTCTACATTCTCCAGCAATCCATTTTTCCCATTTAGCACTTCAGGGAAATATGGAAGGATGAAGAAAAAAAAAACGGTGTCGGAAGTGACTTCAAAGAACGAAAACATTCATTCTAAAGTGGGAAGAATAATCATAACAGCTGCTATAAGACACTTTTGAGGGAAAATAACCACATTTTAAATAATATCGGGGCATACATTTCTTAACACAGTATTATTAAATTAAAACACAGAGATCTAAATTAAAAGTATGGAATAAAGATCTAGCGTTAAACAACTTAAATTTCACTTTAAACTTCGAAATCTACAAAAGCAGAAGTTCTTATTAATTTTCTAGAAAACAATTCATTTTAGCCACAATTATACTTTTCTACATTCTCCAGCAATCCATTTTTCCCATTTAGCACTTCAGGGAAATATGGAAGGATGAAGTAAAAAAAAACGGTGTCGGAAGTGACTTCAAAGAACGAAAACATTCATTCTAAAGTGGGAAGAATAAACATAACAGCTGCTACAAGCCACTTTTGATCGCATAAAGTCCCCCGCTTTAAATAAGATTCAGGCAATCAAACGAAACAAAAGTATGCTTCTTTTAGAAATGCCTTTATGATGAGGGTCATTGTTAAACTGCTTCATCTTCAGCAATGTTCAGTTACTTCCCCTGCTGACTGCGATTTTCCTGTGTCATCTCCCTAAAGTCGTTCTTCAAAGCAAGGGTTCCGCCCACTACCCTCTTTGTGATCGACCGTGAGCTAGATGATGTATGGGATGCCCTAGATATCTGAAATAGGGTCGTTTTCAAATGCTCTTTAATCCTTGTAAAGTCAGTCTCTTTCTCTCTCTATCCTTTTTTTTTCAATCCTATTTTGGATGACAAGCGAATTGCATTAACCTATTTTCGTATAAAAGATAGAAGAAAATTATTTCATTTTTGTATTTAAATGAAATTTCCTGACATTTAAATGAAAATAGATTGATATGGGCACTGGATATAGTTTCTAATTATTTATTTTTTGGCGTATTGTGGTGGCTTTCGTTGGACAAGTTTGTTTCTCATTTTTGTTTTCAAATTTATAAGCCCCATCTCTCAAAAGAAACTGACAACAGTGAAAGCATGTTACATTTAACCAGATTTCAAACTATAAACTATATATTTTAAAGTTTATGAGCTAGTCTGAAAGAACCATAATATTAAATGTATATGTATGATAAATTCTTCTACATTAGGATCGCAATATATAGTTTCTGCATAAAACCAGTTCCATTGCTTTCTCTCTCATTCTCTGAAACAAACACATACTCTCTCTCTCTCTCTCTCACACACACACACACTCACACACACACACACATTCACACACACACACACACACACACACACACATATATATATATATATATATATATATATATATATATATATATATATATATATATATATATATATATATATATATATACATATATATATGTATGTGTGTGTAATACATTAAAATTATTTAACTTTAATATTTCCTTAAAAACCTCCTCCTATTATAATTCCTTAAAAATCTTTTCCCGAGCCTCTAAATTTCTTAATCAAAGGAGCGCTCCCGACTTAAATTTCTTTTGATACATTTCCCAAAGCTTTCTATCCTATAGATGTAAATTTTCTGTCTATTCAAGACATTTCTCAGCTGTCGCCGGCAAATCGCTCCTCTTTTTTCCTGATCTTACACTTAAACTCGCTGAGTAAGTGTGAAAATTCTTTCTGTTTTCGCTCTTGGGTGCACCTCTGTTCGAGCTGAGCGTTTTTTGGGTCTTTCCTTTGTCTCTCGTTGACTAGTAAAGATTTCCGTTTTAGCAGCTCTAAAATAAAGTTTTAATTAGACTCGTGCATTATCTTCAATGTGGCCAGACTGCATCGTTCGTTATTACTGCTAGCTTATTAGCTTTCTCTTTGCCTAGTAGCCAGGGCAAGTAAAAATAATACTGGCTACATAATTATTGTGACCATAGGAAATATTTATTACATATATATATATATATATATATATATATATATATATATATATATATATATATATATATATATATATATATATATATATATATATATATATATATATATATATATATATATATATGTCTGTGTTTGTGTGTGTGCCTGTGTGTATGTTTTCCGATTATTATTAATTTAACTTTTTAAAATATTTTAAACGAAAAATGTAATATTTAAATATAAAAATTCTGGAAGCATAGTGATTACTATTTAATCAAAGATATCAAAGAAAGGGAGGGGTGCATTCGGCATTATATATTAAACTAAAATCTAAAAAATATTATCACGTCTTTTAAATTGAGTTTGAAACACTATGGTAAAAGGATATTACTGCCTGAACACATATTGTTCTTATTCTACCGACATATTCCTACGTAAACAGATATGGTATAGTTTAGAGCACAGATACAATTATAAATATATGTAATCATTCTTTATACGTCACCCCTGTCGTATAATGATCTAATAGCCACAATGAAGTTAACCGAAAGCAATACGTCTATATGTTGGATAATAGGTTACTGTAGCTACACAGGAGTTAAGGTTTTCTCCCTGGCCATCTTTCTAAATGTAAAGTTGCCAGAAAACAAAATAAAACAACAATAGATGTTTTATATATTAAACGTTTTAAAAATTTAAATAAATAATTATCTTGTTAATATAAAACGAAGATACATATGAATGACCTTCTTTATTTGAGTTACACTTTTGTCCTAAAACGTAAAAAAGAAACTAATCCAGGTAATCACTATGGTGCCAGTAAATGCCCATAATTTAAGGGAAAAATGGTTAAACCACAAATTATTTCGGGATAAAACTTTTGATATAAACATATTGAAAAAAATATTGATGAAGTATAATAAGAAATAAATTCATGTAATCCCGCTTTATTAAGTGATTTTTATCAACATTATTCTTAAAACGTTTAGACACCTACATACTTGTGGCAACAGGAACTTAGACTCATGAACAGTTTTTTTCATTTTCGGTTTTCTAACTTTAAATAACGTGATCTCTGAAATTACAGAATTCAGAAAAACACATTTGGAGTAATCCATCTCCCAAATCCCAAAAATAAATTTTGCCCCAAGTTACTTGCTGCAGGGTCACCACAGGGTAAATCTACAAGTGAAGTAACCCTTAATTTGACAAGATGTTTTTTCAAATATTTTTTTTATTTCTGTTATTTTCCCATGTCTCTATAGACATTAATATCTCTGTAAAATAAACAAAAAAAATATATCATTTTCCATTTTTGAGATAATTAATGTCCGCTGTGGCGAACACTGATAATTACGTTATATAGTAGTTATAAATATACATGTGCTGTGTAGCGGCCAGACTAAGAAAAATTAAGGGTTAATTTTGAGGCAATAAGGCACTCTATTTTTTTTTTTTTTTTTTTTTTTTTTACAGATGGTGATCTGACATTGATGATATCAAGCTGAGCTTCTACGTCAGCCGCACGTATAAGTGAAGTAGTCGTGAGAAAATACAAAATTGAAAAAAAAAAATTCCTCTTGCTGAATTTTGTTTAATTTGAATATAAATAAAGTTGTAAATAGAAGATAAAAATGAGTATTAGGCTATCATGCCAAAGGGACCATACTCGATCAAAGATTTTACCAACATGGCATCTTGGTCTTAAGAAGAAAATGGAGTTAGAACTCCGCAGAATATTTTGAGTTCCACACTCCTTCCTTGCCTTCTCTCTCTTTAAAGGGGGACCGCAGACTTCCGAAAAAGTTCGTTGGGCAGCTTTGCCTAGGCCGAAGATGGCTACTCCGCGGTTAGCAACCCCTCTTGACCAATGGGGTGGAAGGAGGGTCCTCACATCACTTTCGCCTCTAGGTCAGTTTCTCACTGGCGTAGTAGAACTGTAACTCTTTGTTACAGGTGATATAAGTCAATGACGCTAAAAATGGATTTATGAAAATTGACATATTGATTCTTCTGTAAATCTATTACTTGAAACTATGCATAACAAATTGATACCTCATCTTTAAAACTCAGCGCTACATCCCCTTTATATGCTGTTGGCTACTAAAAATGCATTATTAATCCCTTTAAAAGTAGCTTTTTATTAAAATATTTCATGCATATTCGTTTTACAGATGGTTTGACATAGATACAGACATGAAGTAATGTCGTGGCACCAAAGAGCATCAGCTCAATAACTACAGTAGCAATTTGTTAGACGTGGTGGATTCCTTAAGATAGTGATTTTAGTTAACTTAGTATATAAAAAATTATAAAATTATTGTAAAAAATTATTATTATTATTATTTGATTAAATAAATTTTAAAATGTACAAAGTTGGAATTTAAATAAATCCAACTCAAATAAAGTAATATTAAAATTTTTTATTTATAGGCTATTTTTATTTATAAGGCTATTTTTTATATTACCTTTTGTACCATAAAATAAAAATAAATAAATAGATTTATCCTAAAAATTCACAAAAACAGTAAAAGTAGAAATATCCAATGTTCCTAATCATAATGTGATAATTTTTAGATCTATCTAAAAATTATCACATTATGTATTTCAAAACACTAATTCCAACTAACTTAAGTGGTTCAATAATTTCACTTTTGTAAATAAAATAGCAATCTAAAATCAGTCCTTTAAAAATATTTAGTGACTAGGTAACTAACAAATACAGAATTAAAAAAATATGAATAAAAAGAAAAAATGTTTTAGAACGTCAAAATCTATCTTATATATAGCTATACATTTGGCTCTGTTGTGGTCGGATAGGAATTCGGAAGAAAGCCAAATACTAAATAAACACCTTCCCAATTTTTTCTATGGTCACTTTGAATGATATATATAATTTAAGAATTCTACAAAAGTTTTACGTCACCAAAAAGCTATATATATTCAAAAGTATTAAGCATATAAATGTGAATATGTCACACTAACGACATTTTCACCGTTTTCTGTATATTGTAAACTTTTGTCTTTGGACGCAATGTGTGTCCTACGACACACAACCAGGTGATAGTTTAACTCGTTCTCTACATTTTATAGGATTTCCCTGTAAATAGCCATCACTTCAGCATTTATCTTTTACTTATGTTCTTCTCATGTTTTTTCGACAGTGAAGTACATAAGAAAGATCCAACCTCAATTAGACCCAAAAGGAGACAAGGTATTTATTCTGTTGGCATGAATGGAAAAGAGAGTAAAGGGAAGAAAGTCGTCACCAACACTTGCCCGACACCAATTAGGCGATGAAGAACATACAATATGACGAACATGACACTTATATATAGATATATTTATAGAATGCTCAGAAAATTTAGTGAATTGTGGAAATTTTACTCATATTTTTGTGTAGTTCCACTGAATATTGAGTGTTTCAAAAATGAATGAACTTTATGTGTTCATTGCATTGTACATTGCGAATAAATAAATAAAGATAATTTTTACTTTCAAACCTAGTTAAACAGGAGAGTCTGCGCAAAGTATTTTGAGAAAAAATGACATTCAAATCCTAGCCATCTGGGGGTAGGATAATATTTATATATATGCATAAAAAAATATATGCCTGTACTTACTCGTCTTCAATATAGAACATATGGCTATCAGCAGCTAGGCATTTCCCTTTGAACGAGAAAGTGTCTTTTTCTATCTTAACTGGTGGATGGAATCCTTTTTGGAACCACGTGCCTATCCATCTGGAGGGAAATTCACAATCTTGTGATGCTGAAAAGTAGAACAGAAAATGTGTAAATACATTTAGAATATATTTACATTTAGATACTATTCATATTTGCATTATTACATTTAGAAAATATGCTAAACTCTGATGTGGGAACCGGATGTTTTTCTTGATTGTGTATAAAATTAACCATCTTTTTTTTTTTCGAATGATGCATCATCATTGAACATTCTTTAAAAGGTTCAAAATTAATTTTTTTCCCAAGGTAACTGTGTTTTCTGAGTAGTGTCAAGTATTGACATCTGGTGGAGGTCGTAGACATAATATTCATCACGTTGTGATTTTTAACATAGATATTTAGTTATACACCTAACTTTTTCGTGATTACAATAAAATTATATTTTGTAAATATAGTTTTGTTTTCCAAAAAAAAAAAGGCTTTTAAAGAATTAATCTCTCTGAAAAGCATTGTTACAAGTGGATATAAATAAGTCGATAACATCATATTGCATTGCTGTAGGTCAGTAACGTTAATAGCAATTATAAAAAGATTTTTTGTTATTGTTTCTGATGTCACTTGGACAAACCAAGCACGATTCAGCCATATGCTATTCATATTAAGGCAAAAGTTTGGGCATATCGTTTCAATGAACCCCATTAAGGTGGTAGAACGACTTTGCTCAAGTGAGTTCTCGTAAATTTGAAATAAGAACCAAGCAGAAGACCCATAGACTTGGGCTACCACCCCCAGAGGTATTGATTGAGAACTTGAAGGAAGAAATATCTTCGTGGTCATTGGGACCACGAAGATATTTTACGTTCCCCGGTCACCCTTAAAGAAAATTGCATATATTAAGCCGACTAGGTGGTTCCGAACCCGCAACCTCTCAGTTACGAAACCGTTGTCTTTGCCGATTGAGCTACCATGGTTCATAACAAGATTTACCATTGTATAGAGAGCGGATAGCAATCAAATACACACAACTAGACAGTATAACAATCTTAAATAAAATTAAAATATAATTATTGGCCTCGAATAAAAAAAAACCCTCATTGCCAGCGTGTATGATATACTTCAGAGTTAAATATAAAATTGTTATCTCATACGTCTAATCATTTTTGACTTATGTGAGTTACATAAGTATGTACAAACGTCCCTATGGAATTAGTCAAAATAAGATAAAAATATCACAGTTAAAATGTTTTGTGCTTACACACAGATGTAGCATTAATAAATCCTATCAAAACCGATTGATAGCCAAAAGAAATGTTTCCGTTGAAATCCGAGCAATTAAAATTCGATTTTCATATTTATTATAGTATTTGGATATTTCAAGGTATCTGACACCACTCACGGCAGCTTTATTTTAAATTAATATTCAACTAGGGTATAAAAACCAAAAAAGTATAGAATTATATTGTAAATATGTATTTTCCGATTGGAAATTCATATAGTACTTTTAAATTGTATGAAAAATTTCTTAACCCGAAAACAGTATGTACTATAATGATTTGTATATTTTCACACCAAATGTATTGATTTTTCATTAATAAACATTATTAATAATAACATTTTTATATAAAGAGTTACTGTCAATCAAACAATTTAAAGGAAATAAAGTACAGGGAAAAATATAAAGTTCCTCCAAAAATGACTATAATTTATCTATAAATGAATAAATTTAAAGTATTTTATTCCAATATATATATATATATATATATATATATATATATATATATATATATATATATATATATATATATATATTTATAAGAACATTAAAAATATGCAATTAAAATAGATTAAATTACATAAATTATTATAACAGCAATGACCTTTTTATATATCAGTGTGACAAAACGCTATTATCATCCATGATCAATGCCTACAGCCCCACCCTATTGGACAATTTTATGATCTTTGTGAAACAACTCAACCCTATTCAGTTCAAGTTTCGGTGGCATGGCTCAACGTGACTTTTTTTAGTTAATAATTTTCATTTTTTTTCCGTTAATAATTCTTTTCCTTTTGTAAAAATTTTACTTAGTGATTGTGTTTTATTAAGTTCATTTGTACTTGTACATCTTTTCTATTTGGATAGTTGTGTTGCTTACTTGATATTTTGCAAGCCTGTTACGCATTGCTATGTCAATATCAATTTTTCTTTTCAAAAATTAAAAATTAAGATTAAAATCTATGAGTCAAGAACCTTAGCATTTCAAGAATTACCTCAAAATTACCCATTACGTAGCATACACTACATTTCTTTAATTTGGTTAAACATCTTTTTTTTTTCTAAATGAAATTTCCTGAATTAATTTAAGTGGGATTTCAAAGTAGGATTCAAATGATATTAAATCTAACAATACAACATATAAAAGTGAAGGGGGTAAATAAAAACTGAAAAAAAAATGCTTGGAAATATATTAGCAAACTTTATTTTCTGCTTAATATTATAAATTACATTATATTAGCAAAACTTATTCTAAAAATTGTAACTTATCACACATTTTTTATTAAATTTTAGAAACGTTATTCATCGAAACAATCCTTAGTAGCATTTGACTGATGCTTGAAAACATAACGCTGTTTAATTATATCCTTAAATAGATGCAATACAAATCATCTATTTAAATGAACAGATAATGGATTCCTCGATACCAGGGTTAATTTATTTAAAATATTATATTAATAGATGGTCAATGTAGCAAATTTTAGGAAATTTAAGGTGATATATTTATCCTTTTTTTTAATCTTATGAAGTTCTGACACATTTTCAGCACTTTAATTAAAAATGAAATTTTTGGATTCCTTTAAAAGAATTCTTAAATAATAACAATAATAATTACTATTATTATTATTATTATTATTATTGGTAAATAATAATAATAATTTAAATTCGTATCGCAGCAAAACCAACTGTTAAAGCTGTTTTTTCTCTTCTGTTTAAAGATATATAAATTATTCTTTGGATTTTCTACTCTTTTGACAATTTAAACTATCAATAGATGGTATCACATTACATAATTTATTTTTCGCTTTCAAGTATACATTTTAAACCTTGCTTTGCTTTAAACAATCAAGAATTCTCTTTTCTTCTTTTAGAACCTCAAATAAAAGTACTCACACAAAAACAACACGCATAAATTGTTTATATACTTATTTATTGCATCATATAAATGATAATTACTTATTATTCTCCCAATATAATTTAAATTTTAGAGAAGTATTATTTTCATTCCGTATGCGGGGAAGGTTTTAAAGTTAAACCGCTCCTCACATAACTCCTGAAGGAATTTTTTCCCCTAATTTAGCATTATAATGTTCATAGATAACATTATAAACAATTTCCATTCAATGCCAAGGAATTTCTAATTGTGAATTTTAAAGGGTTAAATTTTGAAATTTAACACAAATTAAAAGCAAATGTAGTGTACTTAATATGAAAACAGTACTATCTTTATTATTACATTAAAAATACATCTCAATACTCGAAATTAAATGGATGTATATATTTAAAATAAGAGTTACACTTATTTTACTTATATCGACTTTTAAATTTTCAAGTTAGTTTTATACTTAGTAGTATTATAAAATATGAGAGTGTTATTCTGTAACAAATGAATAGTAAACGATATGTTATGGAGATCGTGCATAGTAAAACAATTCTAGAGATTCTGTACAATTCTGTACTTAATATGCAAAAAGTACTATCTTAATTATTACATTAAAAATACATCCTAATACTCATAATTAAATGGATGCATATATTTAAAAGAAGAGTTACCCTTATTTTATTTATATCAACTTTTAAGTTTTCAAGTTAGTTTTATACTTAATATTATTATAATATATGATAATGTTTTTCTGTAACAAATGAATAGTAAACGATACGTTATGGAAATCATACATAGTAAAACAATTTTATTTTCGTCTTTTACAACCTCAAATAAAAGTACTCACACAAAACAACACATATAATATTTATAATTTTTATATATTTATTTATTGCATCATATTAATGATAATTACTTATTATGCTTCCAATATAATTTAAATTTTAGGGAAGTATTATTTTCACTCTGTACACGGTGAAGGTTTTAAAGTTAAACCGCTTCTCACATCTACAACTCCTGAAGAAATTTTTTCCACTAATTTCGCATTTATAAGGTACATCGATAACATTATAAACAATTTCCATTAAATGACAAGGAATTTCTAATTGTGAACTTTAACAGCCTTCCTGATTATCTCGAGTTACCTCGGGTTCATATATATTGCAGCTAATTATTATCCCGAGAAAACTCGGAGGAATCAGAACTTGTTAGTATGATTTGTTTTACTACGGTTTTACTCATTCTGGAAGAAATGAAAGAAAATATTAAGCTTTGATAGGTAATTTGCCAAGTTTTGTTTGTTTCGCGGTCCTTTTGGCGGAACTGGTCAAGAGTTTTCCACTGAGTAAAAAATTAATTTCAGAAAAAAATCCTCATGACGAGTTTTCTGCCACATCAGGAAGACCCAGAATTAGTCCTTTACCACTCAGGTTAATTTCAAAGCACTTTCCTGATGTTATTTCTACTATGCAAGAAAAAAAATCAAATCCAAACAGACAAAGTATTCTGTGTTAATGTAAAAATGGATTTCAGAGGTAAGACTACGAAAACTACGAAACTACTAGGAAACTACGAAAAGTGACCAGATACCTGTGTGCAGAATGTCAGGTATCACTTTGTGCTGTCCATTGTTTAAAAAACTATCACACATAGACTAATGTTTAACATTTTTCCTTTTGCCCGAGATAACTCGGCATAGAAAACATATTAAAATTAATGTTTTTACACGTGTAAAAAATTATAAATTCAACTTAAAACCTACATACTTTGTTTTGTTTTTTCCTTGTATTTAATAATAAAATAAAAAAATGAGATGATTTTTAGAAATTAAAAAAATTATAAGGGAAGCGATTAAAAGATTAGTATTCAAGAAATATCATTCGTTGAAATATACTGGAATAGTGTATCACAGATCATTATTATCTCCTTAGCAAAAGGAAGAAAAATCCTGTTGATATCCAAATAAATTGATAATGGATTTTCTGATGCCAGGGTACCAGTATTTAAAATACCATTTTTGTAATTGGTCAATTATACGTCAACCGTTTTATTCCCCTCTGTACGACCACTGTGTCAGGCACTTTATGAATGAGTCTACAACACCGGACCCTCGGAATAGGTCTCGAACAAAGGGCATTCCATTTAAGCCATGATAGTAAATCCTGCCACCGAGGGAGGCCCATTTGATTGCGTTCTTGAAAGGGGAGAAGCACAATTGAGTCTGATTCAGAAGTTAGAGTTGTTGTGGGTTCGTACATAAAAGAATTAAATGGGATATTCTTCTCCGGGAGTGCCTGGGGGCTATACCATTACTGAAAGGTCTAGATAACAGCAGTGCATTGATTGGCAGAGTGCGGCAAAGAATCAGCCCTCTTCCCCCATGTCCCTACTTTTTAAATTTACCAAACAATAAAACTTACATACGTTGGGGAGTACTTCACCGATGGGGAGGACGCACAAAAAGAAGAAAAAGGTGAAAGAAAAACTTGCCCCTGCAATCCACCTGTAAGCTTTTTTTTAGGTAAGTACTATGATTAATAGTATATATGTCATGAGTACATTTATCAATACAAATACATACACTACACAGCAGGAATATTGTTGGGTTGAGTGATTCTTTTTCTTCAGTAACAAAAAGTTTTAAATTGTGTGGGTGTATATCTATGTTTCCGTGTATGCCGAACTGAAGACACAGAAGAGTGACTAGTTAGTGTTTCTTCTCTAATTTAAGCTCATGTATATTAAGCCAACTTTAACACATACATAATATATATATATATATATATATATATATATATATATATATATGCATGTATAGATATATGTATATATATATATATGTATGTATATATATATATATATATATATATATATATATATATATATATATATATATATATATATATATATATATATATATATATATACATATATATATTATATATATACATATATATATAATATATATATAAATATATAATATATATATATATATACATATATACATATAAATAATACATATATATATATATATATATATATAATAAATATATATATATATATATATATATATATAAATATATATATATATATTATAAATAATATATTTATATATGTATATAATGCAAATTTAAGCATTTTATACTTATTTTTTTAAAAGTAAGTATATATTTTACATTATTGACAATAAGTTACAAATGCGTCACCTATATTTTTTGAGCTAATTTCTTTTGTGGAATAAAGCTGAAGTGGAAAATTAATCGCAGCATTAATTAAAGCATCAGTGATGATCCCTGCCAATATTTTGAATTCAACATATTTTAGTGTTCAATAAATATGGTGAAAGATACAAATTTCAAACAAAAATATTTCAGTGAAAAATAGCTACTGAATTGTTATGTGTAATATTATCACTCAATATTTATTAAATGGAGTTTAAAATCTTTCCAACAAATGTGCATATAAAAAAAAAAATAAGATAACTACAACATTTTTCAGAGCGCAGTTTTTAAACCTATGTAATTAGGTCAAGTATTTGTTTCTTTAATCTTGCTTTGAGTACTAAAATATTTAAATCAAGCAAAATTTCAAATTCATTTTTGAATACTAACCCTTTGCTGGGGCAATATATCTATGCGCATGTATAGAAAAAATCTTTAAAATTTACTTTACTTCTGTTTTAATTTAATTTTTTTAGGTGTGTTTCAGAAGAGATCAGATATTTTTAGTAATCAGCTATTTTTAGTGATATTTTTAGTCAATAAAAAAACGTTGAGAAACACTAGTATATAAACTGGTGGTAGAAAGTACATACGTAACCAGTAAAACTGTTTTTAACTATCCCAAAACAGCCCACATTTGTAACTGTCAAGATTTTTTTTAATGTAACTTTTTACTCAACTATTATATCATTGAAGGCACTCAGTAACACTCTAAACTCAGGTTTAATACTCATGAAAAATATTTATGTTTTATAGTAAATTTCGAAACAGATGATCAAGACTTGCACATACAGAACGTGATTTTTTTTTCTTTAATATGCAAAAATTACCGTTCTTGGAGAGAATCATGTGGTTAGTTCCTCATGAAAGATAACTTTAAATAGTGATTTTGCAGTGGTCTGAATAAACAACTGAGGATTCAAAAATGCATACAGCGACATAAAGTTTACAACAATCTGCAGGTTTTCCTGGGAAATTGACATCTGGTTTATCAGGTTAATTACAGACATAATGTACGATATCTAACGATGGATTTAGTAGAATTTAAGCACTTCATTTTTTTTATATTTAAGGTCTTTGACTATTTTTCAAAATTGTTGAAACTGGTACTTGTCAGTTACACAGCAATTACCAAAAACTGATGTATTTCATTTTTAAGGATACATTCCACATTCGAAATACTTATCTCTTCTAAACTATTCCCAGATAATAATATCCGTTAATAATATGTTTAATTACTGCTCTTCCAACTGTCTCTCAGAGTGGAAATAATATTAATTGCATTTAAAATCGCAAAATTTAAGATCGTTGACATGTGACTAGCTTGTCAAATAGTTGAAACTAGTACTTGTCAGTTAAACAGCAATTACCTAAAATTGCCATGTTTCAGTTTTTAGGGAAACATTCCACATTCGAAGCACGAAAACGTATCTCTTCTAAACTATTCCCAGATAATAATATCCGTTAATAATATTTTTAATTACTGCTCTTACAAATGTCTCTCAGATTGAAAATAATATTTTAATTGCATTTAAGATCGCGAAATTTAAGATCTCAAAATTTAAGATCGTTGACATGTGACTAGCTTGCCAAATAGTTGAAACTAGTACTTGTGAGTTCAACAGCAATTACCAAAAACTGATGTATTTCATTTTTAAGGATACATTCCACATTCGAAATACTTATCTCTTCTAAACTATTCCCAGATAATAATATCCGTTAATAATATGTTTAATTACTGCTCTTCCAACTGTCTCTCAGAGTGAAAATAATATTAATTGCATTTAAAATCGCAAAATTTAAGATCGTTGACATGTGACTAGCTTGTCAAATAGTTGAAACTAGTACTTGTCAGTTAAAGAGCAATTACCTAAAATTGCCATGTTTCAGTTTTTAGGGAAACATTCCACATTCGAAGCACGAAAACGTATCTCTTCTAAACTATTCCCAGATAATAATATCCGTTAATAATATTTTTAATTACTGCTCTTACAAATGTCTCTCAGATTGAAAATAATATTTTAATTGCATTTAAGATCTCAAAATTTAAGATCGTTGACATGTGACTAGCTTGCAAATAGTTGAAACTAGTACTTGTGAGTTCAACAGCAATTACGTAAAACTGCTGCATTTCATTTTCTAGGGAAACATGCCACATGCGAAATACGAAAACTTATCTCTTCTAAACTATTCACAGATAATAATATCCGTTAATAATATGTTTAATTACTGCTCTTCCAACTGTCTCTCAGAGTGAAAATAATATTAATTGCATTAAATGTCAAAACAACAAATAGTCTGGTTGAAAAAAGAAATAGAAATAAGAGCACAAAAATGATATTCATGAAAGAGCGTCCAAAACGAAATTTTGTTTGTTGGTGTCAGAATTTGTCGAAGACGGAATAATTGCATTACGCGTTTTAAGCGAAGCCCGTTTTGTGAGTTGAAGGGAGGATTATTTAATATCTCACTATGTGAAAAAAGGATGGCAATTACTGGCACAAGGGAACCCAAAAGTATAATTAGCATCTCTTCATCACTTAATTTTCAACCCAAAAATAAAAGCAAATTATTATGGTTTTCCCTTCACTGTGTGTGTCACTAAGATCTCTCTTTACTTTTTTTTTCTTCGTTTAAGGCTTCTAATTCTCGGCGTGTTAAAGCGGGAAAATAGCTGTCTTAAAATTAATTGGGTCTCATTGTATAGCACTACGGAAGCTTTATATTTTTTCTCCTTCTGAATGACAATAACCAGAAGCATCTTCATTAGCAGATCCAGGTGAAGTAGTTATTTTTTTTCCTTCTCCTTTTACAAGCAAGGTGCTTTAATGCGATTTAGCACACAGCCACGGGAAAATGAGAGACTTAATATACACGATTTTATTATTCTTCAGAAAAGTTCAAGCAAATTGGCTTATTAATTCAACAGTGTCACATCCTGTGCGTAAAAGAAGGGGCCATAATTGAATGTATAGCTCAGTATAAATAATATTAAATGTAAATAAAATGCTTTTAAATAAATCTGGAAGAGAAGCTCATTTATCCTTTGCTTCTAAAGAAAAAGCACGACCTGATTTGAATGTAGAAGTTAATTGGCAAAGTGCTTAATATTTTATTCATCTGGGGAAAAGAAGATTATTTGCTAATGAAGATTTTTGAGAAATGTGAAAGAAAAATGAAGCTGATATAAATAATGAATGAAATGATACAGAGATGGGTAGGATTTCTTTTATTTAAAAAAGAGCCTCACTAGGAGAATTTTCCCATTCGTATGGAAAAATTATAAATTAAAAATCAAGGATGAAATGATTTAAATAACGAAAATGTTTTGGGCGGAAGAACAAAAGAGGATTCTGAATTTACATACCAAGAGTAAAGATTACATACGTTGATATTGAAATGTGTTAACTTAATAGCTTCAATCATCTGACTATTTTGCATTACAAAAGATAAAATATGATGAAATATTTTGTATTAACTTAGTTTATAAATAGTAGTAGTAGTACTTTACACATAACCACCGAAACATGGTTGATAATATCTTTTTGATGAATCCATGACATTGTACCCAGATGCATTTAAATTTCATATTATTGTATAAAAAAACCCTTGTAAATGATCGCAGTTAGATAATGCTAAGCATACTAAAACATGTAACTGAGTTAATGAATATTATTAGAAAGAAAAATGTTAAGAATAAGTTACGAGCCTATATTTTATTACATATAAATGTGTTTAATTGAATTACTAAACATACTAAAACATGCAACTGAGTTCCTGGAGATTACTAGAAAGAAAAATGTTAAGAATAAGTTACGAACCTACATTTTATTACATATAAATGTGTTTAATTGAATTGCTAAACATACTAAAACACGTAACTGAGTTCCTGAATATCATTAGAAAGAAAAATGTTAAGAATAATTTAAGAAACTATATTTTACTACATATAAATGTGTTTAATTGAATTACTAAACATTCTAAAACATGCAACTGAGTTCTTGAAGATTATTAGAAAGAAAAATGTTAAGAATAATTTGCGAGCCTATATTTTATTACACATAAAATGTATTTAATTGAACTATGAAAGGGTTAATTAATAATCTAACAAACCAAGCAATATTAACATGATACTTTTCAAGTCAAATTTTGTCTTGATAGTACTTTGGAATTCAAATCCCGTTTTCAAAAGAGCTTCCCCGTAAGTCTTAACTTAGCAGCCTGGGCATAATCCCGTTGTTTCAATGCTGTCATTGTGAAAAATATACTTCTTGATATCATATGTCTCTCGAATCATAACATATACACGCTTAGTTTGTATGGAATCCAACAAACCAACTCGTATTAGCATGATACTTTTCAAGTCAAATTTTGTCTTTGTAGCCTTGATAGTACTGTGGAATTCAAATCCCGTTTTCAAAAGAACTTCCCCCTAAGTCTTAACTTAGCAACCTGGGTATAACCCCGTTGTTTCAATGCTGTCATTTTGAAAAATATAGTTCTTGATCTCATATGTCTCTCAAATCATAACATATCCACGCTTAGTTTGTATGGTTTAGTTATAAATATATAAAGAATATGTTATCCAGGCAGTGAGTTCATGAATTTCACTTCTAGAATGTTGTAAATGGGACAGATATATTTGAATCTACAAAAATCTTTGTAATTGTTTCATGATTAAGGTTTACTGCTACAGTCTGCTTGAAATGTAAGAAAACATTACAGTAGAATCATAAAGATAACATTGTTACTTACTATTTCTAAATGATTTGATGGCGTACTGGTCATTATTGCGCTACACATAAGTAGAAAAATATAGTTCTTGATCCCATATGTCTCTCAAATCAAGCATATTCACGCTTAGCCCTCATGGTTTAGTATACATACGTGAAGAATAAGTTGTCCAGGAAGAGAGTTCATTAAATTCCTACTAGCATATTGTAAATGGAATAAATATGTCTGAACTTACAAAACTCTGTAATTTTTTCATGATTAAGTTTTTCTGCTGGTGTCCTCTCCAAATATATGAAACAATTACAGTAGGATCATAAATATAACATAGTTACTTACTATTTATAACTAATTTACTGACGTACTGGTCATTATTGGGTTATACATATATAGAAAAATATAGTTCTTGATTCCATATGTCTCTCGAATGAAATTAATCCACGCTTAGCATTTATAGTTTAGTTATACATACGTAAAGAATACGTTGTCCAGGTAGGCAGTTCATTAATTACCTACTAGAATGTTGTAAATGGGATAAATATATTTGAACCAAAAAAACTCTTTGTAATTGTTTCATGATTAAGGTTTTCTGCTGGTGTCCGCTGCAAATGTCAGAAACAATTACAATAGAATCATAAAGATAACGTTGTTGCTTACTATTTATAAATAATTTGCTAACGTTCTGGTCATTATTGCTTTACACATATATAGAAAAAAATAGTTCTTGATCCCATATATCTCTCGAATGAAATTAATCCAAGCTTAGCATTTATAATTTAGTTATACATACGTAAAGAATACGTTGTACATTAAGAGAGTTTATGTATTTCCTACTATCGTGTTGTAAATTAAATAAATATATTTGAACCTACAAAACTCTTTATAACCGTTTCATGATTAAGGTTTTACTGTTGGTATCGCTCCAAACGTAAGAAACAATTACCGTAGAATCATAAAGATAACATTGTTACTTACTATTTATAAATAATTCGCTAACGTAATGGTCATTATTGCTTTATACATATATAGAAAAATATAGTTCTTGATCATATATGTCTCTCGAATCATATTCACCTTTATCACTCATGGTTTATTTATACATACATGAAGAATAAGTTGTTCAGGAAGAGAGTTCATTAAATTCCTACTAGCATATTGTACATGAAATAAATATATCTGAACTTACAAAACTCTGTAATTGTTTCATGATTAAGGTTTTCTACTGGTGTCCGCTTGAAATGTAAGAAACAGTTATAAAAGAATCATAAAGATAATATTTTTTCTTACTATTTATAAATGATTTGCTGATGTACTGATCATTATTAAATTATACATATATAGAAAATATAGTTCTTGATCCCGTATGTCTCTCGAATCAAACATATCCACACTTAACCTTTATAGTTTAGTTATATATACGTAAAGAATCAGTTGTCCAGGAAGAGAGTTCATTAATTTCTTACAAGCATGTTGTAAATGGGATAAGTATATTTGAACTTGCAAAACTCTTTGAAATTGTTTCATGATTAAGGTTTTCTGCTGGTGTCTACTCGAAATGTAAGAAACAATTACAAAAGAATAGTAAAGGTAAAATTGTTACTTACTATTTATAAATTATTTGTTGGTGTACTGGATATTATTGCGTTATACATAAATGGTAAATACGTAAAATCTCAAGGAAGCTGATACTTTTAGCAAAAAAGAGGAAATATGGGTCAATTATTTATTTTTTTTATTATTTTTATGGGTAACATCATTTGTACCAATTTAAATACATCTTACTTCAGCTCCGAATCAAAGCTCAAAATAGCAGATAGCAAAATCTACATGAACCGAAATGATTTGTATTTCATTTTTATAAGTAATTCTTAGAAAGGAATCATGCTCATCCTATTGTATGTTTGAAACTAGACTTTAACTCATAAGGTTTGGTTTGGGAGTGCTAAGGTCTAATTTTTGCAACACGAGGGCTAATGAGACCGGTACCTACTGCTTAAAGCCAATTCCGAACGGCTACGAACATCCATGCCATAGTGGGATTCGAACCCACGAACTCTGGTTCTGAAGGCCAGCACCCTAACCGTTCGGCTGTCGTTCGGTTTAACTCATAAGAGAATTGTGATTTGGTTACCCTTTATTGGACGGAAAGGGAATTTTTGTCCTGACCGCACAGTCTCCATTTTTTCATGCTTTTAGCTTTTTAAAGTTTATTCCTATATTTTACTGCTGTTCTAAAATGGTTTTAAGACACTTTTAATCATTCCTGTTTAAATTAGTATAAATTAAATTGGTTTATGTATGTTTTATGTTTTTGGTGTGAGTAGCCTAATTCGTATGGAATAAGTTCCAATTGGCCATATGTAACAAAAAAAACTTTTTACATCTACCAGCCATCTTTTAACTTTACGAAATAGGATTTAGAAGCAAGAGACTCAAAATTATCAACAAATGTTCTCTATTTAATCTTCTCAAAAGTGCTTGAAACAATAATAAATTAGATTGAAGAATTATACAATGGAAAAATAAAAGGTTTTCACTGAAATTAATTACATATGAATATGTAAAATTAAATCATAACATGCATATTTAATCAAGCAATCTCAGCAATTCTAAAATTAATACGCTTAGCAAACTTAAAAAAAGAAAAAAAAATCCCAATATCCCTATTATTAATTCTTCTAAGACATCTTTATTGATAATTTTAAATTTTTTATACTTTTAGCTGTTCAATTTTTTGTTCCTATATTTTACTACTGTTCTAAAATAGTTTTAAGACATTTTTAGTCATTCCTGTTTAAATTAGAACAAATTAAATTGGTTTAATTATGTGTAATGTTTTTGGTGTTAGTGGCCTAATTTGTATGGAGTAAGTTCCAATTGGCCTTATGTAACAAAAACAACCTTTTTACACGTACCAACTCTCTTTAAACTTTACGAAATAGGATTTAGAAAAAGAGACACAAAATTATCAAGCAATAGTCTCTATTTAATCTTCTCAAAAGTGCTTGAAACAATTACAAATTAGATCGAAGAACTATACAATGGAAATATAAAATGTTTTCACTGAAATTAATTACATAAGCATTTGTAAAATTAAAGCATAACATGCATATTCAATCAAGCCCTCTCAGCAATCCTAAACTTAATATGTTTAGCAAACTTAAAAAGAAAAAAAACTCCCTATTATTAATTCTTCTAAGACATCTTTTTTGATAATTTTCGATTTTTAATGCTTTTAGTTGTTCAATTTTTTGTTCCTATATTTTACTACTGTTCTAAAATAGTTTTAAGACATTTTTAGTCATTCCTGTTTAAATTAGAACAAATTAAATTGGTTTAAGTATGTGTAATGTTTTTGGTGTTATGCTTTATTTATATAGTAAGTTCCAATTGGCCTTATGTAACAAAAACAACCTTTTTACATGTACCAACTCTCTTTAAACTTTACGAAATAAAATTTAAAAGAAAGAAACACAAAATTATCAACCAATATTTAATCTTCTCAAAAGTGCTTGAAACAATAATAAATTATATTGAAGAACTATACAATGGAAAAATAAAAGGTTTTCACTGAAATTAATTACATATGCATTTGTAAAATTAAAGCATAGCATTCATATTCAATCAAGCATACTCAACATTCCTAAACTTAATATGTTTAACAAACTTACAAAGAAAAAAAAACTCCCTATTATTAATTCTTCTAAGACATCTTTTTTGATAATTTTCGATTTTTAATGCTTTTAGTTGTTCAATTTTTTGTTCCTATATTTTACTACTGTTCTAAAATAGTTTTAAGACATTTTTATATAGTTTAAATTAGAACAAATTAAAATTGGTTTAAGTATGTGTAAATTTTGGTGTTAGATATTAATATTTATATATAATTCTAATTGACCATATATAACAAAAACAATTTTTTACACGTATATTCTTTAAACTTTACGAAATAAAATTTAAAAGAATGAAACACAAAATTATCAACCAATATTTAATCTTCTCAAAAGTGCTTGAAACAATAATAAATTATATATATAACTATATACAATAAATAATAAAATATTTATGAAATTAATTACATATAATATAAAATTATAAAAGCATATAACATATATATTCAATCAAGCACACTCAACATTCCTAAACTTAATATGCTTAGAAAACTTACAAAGAAAAAAATTCCCTATTATTAATTCTTCTAAGACATCTTTATTGATAATTTTCGATTTTTAATGCTTTTAGTTGTTCAATTTTTTGTTCCTATATTTACTACTGTTCTATATAGTCTTAAAGCATTTTTAGTCATTCCTGTTTAAATTAGTACAAATTAAACTGGTTTAAGTATGTACAATGCTTTGGTGTTAGTTGTAATTGTGTGGAGTAAGTTCCAATTGGACATATGTAACAAAAACAAATTTTTATACCTACCGACAATCTTTGCTTACGAAATAGAATTTGAAAGCAAGAGACACAAAATTATCAACCAATATTCTCTATTTAATCTCCTCAAAAGTGCTTGAAACAATAATAAAATTAGATGAAAAACTATACAATGGAAAAATAAAAGGTTTTCACTGAAATTAATTACATATGCATATGTAAAATTAAAGCATAACATGCATATTCAATCAAGCACACTCAACATTCCTAAACTTAATATGCTTAGAAAACTTACAAAGAAAAAAAATTCCCTATTATTAATTCTTCTAAGACATCTTTATTGATAATTTTCCTCTTTCTCCGAAGCTTCACAATATTTCCATCATAATCAGAACTTTTCAGTTATTTGTGTGCGCTTCCCACCAAAATTTCCAACCTAACTTTTACAAAATATATATATAACGAATAAAACTTATATCGTATATATATTATATAATAGCATATATATATATATATAAAAAGATGCATAATATATATATATATAGAATATTTTTATATATTATAATATATATAAATATATATAAATATATATAATATACTGCTAATATATATATATATATATATATATAATAGAATATATATATATATATATATACATATATTTATAATATATATATATATATATATAAATATATAGTATATATATATATATATATAACATATAATATATATACATATACAATATATAATATATTTACCACAAAGTTAAATATAGGTAGAGTCTAAATATTTCCCATCCTCGCGTTCTAATGCATTTATTCATTTCTCAGATTGTGCCTCAGAGTACGGCTTTCCATGCGGTTGCCCCTGAATGTGCATTATTTATCTGGAAGTTTGGAGTTTGGGGGATTTTAGAATTCGCAGCGACTTAAGGTATTTAAGCAATTTATCTCCATGGATTTATGTTTCAACCGCTACGAATGTTTGCTAGATAAAGGCTATAAAGAAAAAGAGAACTTGAGCTTTGTTTGGTGCTTCGGTTTTTCAGTGCGGATGAATTGGTTTTTCTTCAATAAGAAATTAATGGATCCTTGTCTCACAATTTCTTTTCTTTCGTTATCTATTTTTATGGAAAAAAGAGAGATCCTTTCTTAAAGTTTTAAATGTTTAATATGGAACTTTTTTCAAATATTGTCCTTTGTTTTCAGTCTTGTGACAGTCAGATGCTAAGTTCAGGTTTACTTTAAACCTATTGAAAATGAACTGAAAAATCTAAGAAAAGGGTAAATTTTCGAATTCTGAGGATTAGATATTACAGTAAACAATACATTTGAACTTTGTAGAACCAACAGATCTTCATTTTACTTATCTGTCTGGTGTTTTATGTAACTATACAGCATTGATATAGTAACCCTTTAATGAACAGATTTTTTAAAAAGTCCAGCCAAAAAATATTCAATTTTTTATGTAAAAAAAACAAACAATTTAAAACGTTGAATTTAGAATATATGTATATGTATGTATATATATATATATATATATATATATATATATATATATATATATATATATATATATACATATATATATATGTGTATATATATATATATATATATATATATATATATATATATATATATATATATATATATATATATATATATATATATATATATATATATATATATATATATATATTATATATATATATATATATGTATATATATATATATATATATATATATATATATATATATATATATATATATATATATATATATATATATATATATATATATATATATATATATATATATATATATATATATATATATATATATATATATATATATATATATATATATATATATATATATATATATATATATATATATATATATATATATATATATATATATATATATATATATATATATATGTATGTATGTGTGTGTGTGTGTGTGTGTGTGTGTGTGTGTGTGTGTGTAGAGTCTAAATATTTCTCATCCTCTCGTTTTAATGCATTTATTCATTTCTCAGATTGTGCCTCAGAGTACGGGTTTCCATGCGGTTGCCCCTGAATGTGCATTATTTATCTGGAAGTTTGGAGTTTGGGAGATTTCAGAATTCACAGCGACTTAAGGTATTTAAGCAATTTATCTCCATGGATTTATGTTTCAACCGCTACGAATGTTTGCTAGATAAAGGCTATAAAGAAAAAGAGAACTTGAGCTTTGTTTGGTGCTTCGGTTTTTCAGTGCGGATGAATTGGTTTTTCTTCAATAAGAAATTAATGGATCCTTGTCTCACAATTTCTTTTCTTTCGTTATCTATTTTTATGGAAAAAAGAGAGATCCTTTTTTGAAATTTTAAATGTTTTATATGGAACTTTTTTGAAATATTGTCCTTTGTTTTCAGTCTTGTGACAGTCAGATGCTAAGTCCAGGTTTACTTTAAACCTATTGAAAAAGAACTGAGAAATCTAAGAAAAGGGTAAATTTTTGAATTCTGAGGATTAGATATTACAGAAAACAATACATTTGAACTTTGTAAAACCAACAGATCTTCATTTTACTTATCTGTCTGGTGTTTTATGTAACTATACAGCATTCATATATTAACCCTTTAATGCACAGATTTTTTTAAAAAGCTAGCCCAAAACAAAAACTTAATTTTTTATGTAAAAAAAAATGTAAAACGTTGAATTTAGAATATGTGTATATGTATATATATATATATATATAATATATATATATATATATATATATATATATATATATATATATATATATATATATATACCTCTGTTCGAGCTATATATATATCTCTCGTTGATAGTATATATTTCCGTATATATATATATAAATAAAGTTTTAATTATATATATCTTCAATGTGGCCAGACTGCATCATTCGTATATACATATATTAGATATATATATATATATATATATATATATATATATATATATATATATATATATATTAATATATATATATATATATATATATATATATATATATATATATATATATATATATATATATATATATATAAAATGTTTGAATAAGTAAGTGTTATAGCTTACAATCCCATGTAAATGATAAATACCAATAAAACGATATTTTTCTTTCACATTGTTATTTTCAATTCTTGATTGCATTAGAGTGTGAAACATTTTAGCAGCATAAAGTACAATGCCATTCGAATTATCTCGAGTGTGCCCAGTTGGACCAGTTTAGCCCTCTCGAGTTAAATCGAGCGTGAAAGGTTAAGAGGCTACAGGAATAACATTTCAGAAAGAAATATTTACGAAGTACATCTTAGGAGCTTTAAGTATATAATCCCCTATATATTAATACCCTGAGTTATCTGTAAGCCTGTAATCGAATTTATGAACCGGTTATACCTGGAATGATCAGAGGCATCCATATTTGATTCTTGATGAGTTAGGGTTAGGAAAATTTCAAAGCGAGTTCAAAAACGTTCGAAATCTACCCCTTTCCCCCTTTTCGGTCGTTTAATGCCATTATTTCAAGCCCTGTTGTACCCGGTTGAGAACAGGCGATCTTTAAATTCATCAATTTATAGCATTATAAGTAGATGAAAACAACATTTTTTTTTAGCATTATGACATCATTCCTTTAACCATCTCATTTTATCATATCTTATTTTAAATTATTTAAATATTGTCTGCATTATTTTCATACGTCATCATTATCACTGAACTTAGATATTATGTATATAATTTTCTTTTATATTTGGCTTAAATAATAGATTAGGTACATATGTGGTAATTTTAAACTTAATCATGGATTATTTTTTGTTGCAACAAAAATTTTATCACCAGTATTACAAACAAATTCTTTTCATAAAAATCTAGGAGTCTATTTTACGGACTAATAAATATATAGCGTTTAAGTTATATATATTTGAAAATTAAGAAGTTTGTTCGTTTGTATGTTTGTCTTTCATACATAACCACACGGTTTGCAATCGATTCGCTAAATTTTGGACATAATTCATATATACCACCAAATAATCACTGTCAACGTTAAAATCTTTTCTGTCCATCCTATCACGTAATAAGACAAGATAAATTAAGGTTGGCAACTAACATGCGACCAGTAAAAATAAATTTTTGAGCGTGTACCAGATAATTTTCAGCCAAATAACAAACCATTTTTATCTTCTTCATAGGGTACTTTACAATTCTGGATAATTTAAAATTTTAAAGATGCCGTCATATGACGTTCTATATGCTAGTGATAAAAATATTGGCTTGCTAATTTTGGCACACATTTTGCTCTGTTCTCTTATTTAAGCAAAATTACACCTATCTCTTCTTACTCATATATTCAAAACAGAATGTTGTTAGCTAACTGGAAGATCTACAATCTACTCTTTACTGTATGAAGGCTTTAACAATGATGCTTACATTTTAAAACCTATTAGAACCTACTACAAACATTTGTTCCTGCAGATAAATTTAATCCAGATTCCATATTTAGCATTCCCATGAACAACAAATGAACTGAGAGCCCATCATTTTAAGCCTATCACAAGGCTAGTTTATTCTCAAATTAAGAATTAACTCATAGGGTGAATTAAAGTAATGGGATAACAAAGAAATCATATTAAACAAACTACTATTTCAGTAATTAAAAAAACCTAACAAAACCAGGTTTTATATTGTTAAATTTTGATAGTAAATTCTAATTGATTATTTGATTGAACTTTAATTAGAACCTTTATGCTAAAATGAAGGAAAACCAATGAAGATTTTCAAGTTCTGGTCATAAATCCTTCAGACAAGAGCTGCAATAGAGGATCATTCCGTACATCTGACTACGTACTTATATTAAATAAACACACAGATTCATAATATTTGCAATTAAATAGAATGACAATTAGTTTCAAACTATAATTTAATGAAATCTAATGCAAGTGCATAACAGAATCACACTGCTGCTTATTATCCGAATTAAAATGAGATTGCCTGTCTCGCTAGTTTAAAACTCATTAATAGATCATCATAGGACCGATGACCATTAATGGTGATTGAAGCAATGAGCAGTTCACAAATATGAACGTTTATCAGGTTTAGTTCAAATTTAATTGCAGCCCTTTAATTTTAATTGTGCATAATAGGATGGTATGATTTCCATTTCTGGTTTTCATATAATTGACAGTTTTTCACCGAGTTAAAGAGCAGAATATCTGATTACATTTATATAAAAAAAATGTAGGATCAGGTAAATTACGAATATCGTAAGTTATATTAAATTTGGAATAATAAAGTATTGTGCCAGTATTTCATATATCTTAAAGGTTTAGTTTAAAGTTAATTGCAGCCTTTTAAATTTAATTGTGCATACTAGGAAGGTACTATTTCCATTTCTGGTTTTCATATAATTGACAGTTCTTCACCTAGTTAAAGAGCATAATATCTGATTAATTTTATAGAGAAAGATGTAAGATCAGGTAAATTACGAATATCGTAAGTTATATTAAATTTGGAATAATGAAGTATTGTACCAGTATTTCGTATAGTTTAAATATTTAGTTTAAAGTTAATTAAAGTCCTTTAATTTTAATTGTGCATAATATGGAGGTATGACTTCCATTTCGGGTTTACACATAATTGACAGTTCTTCACCGAGTTAAAGAGTATAATGTCTGATTACTTTTATAGAAAAAGATGTAGGATCGGGTAAATTACAAGTATCGTAAGTCACATTATTTCGTATACTTTAAATATTAAGTTTAAAGTTAATTGCAGCCCTTTAATTTTAATTGTACATAATAGGGAGGTACGATTTCCATTTCTGGTTTTCATATAAATGAGAGTTCTTCACCAAGTTAAAGAACTTAATGTCTGATTACTTTTATAGAAACATTTGTAAAATCCGCTAAATTTTGAATATGGTATGTTATGTTAAATTTGGAATAATAAAGTATTGTGACAGTATTTTGCGTAGTTTAAAGCTTTAGTATAAAGTTAGTTTCAGCCCTGTAAATTTTATTGTGCATACGATTTGAATTTCTGGTTATCACATAGTTGATAGTTCTTCACCGAGTTAAAGAGTTTAATGTCTGATTACTTTTATAGAAAAAGCTGTAGGATTAAGTGAAGTATGAATATGGTAAGTTATATTAAATTTGCTATAATAAATAATGTGCCAGTATTTCGTATATTTTAACGATTTAGTTTAAAGTTAATTGCAGTCCTTTAGAAGCATTATTTTAAATTATTTCTGCGAAAGAAGTTTGAAGACTGAGTAGATTACAAACATCATAAATTTGTGATAAAGGAAATGGAATCAAATTAATAGAAATTTTGCACTTGTCTAGAATTAAAACTATCTGTGAATGCAGGAAGAGTTAAAAATGTAAATTAGAGTAAGGAATTCTGAGAGTTATAGCTCATTACAAAACTCATATCTTTATTTATATAAAACTGAGTAAATATTTGCATATTTCCTTGTTAGTACATGTATTTGTCTTTTATACAAATCCACATGTTACATCATACACTCATCTAATTTGTAAGGGCATGTATAAGCAAAGTCGTTTAAAGGCTAACCACGATTAATCTCTGATTAAACAGATAATTGCATCCCACTATTAATTGTTGCCATGGGTTAATCGTGGTTAACCATTAAACAACTTTGGTGAGATCGTCCCTAAGACATGTTTTGAAAACAAACATAAAAATGAATGTTGCGGTTAAAGTATTTTGTTGTTTAAAAAGTTACCTTATTACACTTTAGATCTTCAATTTTGACATTACATTAACTTACAAACGTATTAGTTTTATAATATGTATAGAAATGTATACATGTTATATACATATATATATATATGTGTTTAAGATATATATATATATATATATATATATATATATATATATATATATATATATATATATATATATATATATATATATATATATATATATATATATATATATATATATATATATATATATATATATATATATATGTATATATGTATATGTATATAGTGATCTGATATTCGACCAACAAACACAGATGGTTGTTAACAAACATGAAGAACAAATGTTGCAGTAAAGACTGGATTCAAAAGGTGAAGTAAAATATAAGTATTGCATGAGTATTGGCTTCAAGCTCTTTCAGAATCTTCAACAACGTTGTAATGATTTCAGATTCAGCTAAAAAATACCAAGTACGCTTTTGATAGCTGCATCAGTGACATCAATGTAAGGATACATGAATCTTCCAACGTGACCAAAGAATATACATGAATTATATATATATAATTATTTCCCTCAAAACATTTATTTCTCCATATTTATGTTTCCACAATTTATCCATATTTATGTCTCCATAATTTATCCATATTTATATCTTACATTTCTGAATTTTCAGTTTTTCAGTCCCCCAAATGAAATGAGGGACATGCAATACTGAGATGGCATTCCTTACACACCTCTCAAAATTATAGTTAATTGATAACAACTAAGTGTGGACTTTCCTTCTTTAAAGCATTGTATGCAACCCTTAAAAAGTATTAAGTTTCACAGGCTATATTAGAAATTCTGATTTAAGTTTCATGTGAATGTATCCACATGATTTTCACTCTCATGAACACGGCATTTTCAGAAATCAGTAGTTGCATGGTTTTTACTTGCCTATGTAAATTATTTGCGTCAGTTTTCACACACTAAGATGAAAACAAAAGATTATTGAAAATTTTGAGTTGATATGAAATTTTAGTGAATTTTCTTCCACGATATGACTGCAACAAATTTGCATTGCCAATCTGGTTGATAAAAATTATGGGCTCTGTCTACCATGAAATGGGTGAAAAGTAATTTTTACTGGTTACATGCATGGATATATACTCAAACACATATGCATATGTGAATGTATACTTGTATATATATATATATATACATACATACATACCATGTGGCCATAATTAAACTAACAGTGCCCACAGAACCTCATTTGAATGCAATATAAAAGGTAATTTCCGTATTTATTTGCATTTGTTTACACTCTATTTTCTATAACACAGCACCAAATATTCAACTAGCGGTGAAATTTGGAACTAATTTATTGTTTCGCAGAATGCTTCGTTCCCCGTTTTGTTTAATCTTCCTACAAAATGTGGCGTCATTCTCGCAAATACATTGCGCTACAGGACACTGTGAGCACTGTCAGTTTAATTATGGCCACCCGATATATATATATATATATATATATATATATATATATATATATATATATATATATATATATATATATATATATATATATACATACATACATACCATGTGGCCATAATTAAACTAACAGTGCCCACAGAACCTCATTTGAATGCAATATAAAAGGTAATTTCCGTATTTATTTGCATTTGTTTACACTCTATTTTCTATAACACAGCACCAAATATTCAACTAGCGGTGAAATTTGGAACTAATTTATTGTTTCGCAGAATGCTTCGTTCCCCGTTTTGTTTTATCTTCCTACAAAATGTCATTCTCGCAAATAGATTGCGCTACAGAACACAGTGAGCACTGTCAGTTTAATTATGACCACCCGATATGTATATATATATATATATATATATATATATATATATATATATATATATATATATA
>CM063501.1:73659485-73669485 GCA_032207245.1 Pardosa pseudoannulata
TGCTTAATAATCCAGACCTTTAACGATGATATTTTAAACGAGATTGTAACAGTGAAATGGTTTCAATTTTTTTTTATAGAAAAAATTGCGTAGTAGAATATAAAAGTATATGAAGACCTTCGTATGTCCCAATGATTCTTAAAGAAGTATCCGCAGGGATCACATTATACATAAAACCATGCTCAGAAGGGATGCACACGGTGCAGTTAAATAAAACATATAGATCTAGACACAGGCATTTATTTAAGATAGTATGATGAATGACATAGAACTCTGGATATCAAACGTGACACAAGTTTACAATACCGAAAGTACATACAAGTTACATAAACAAACAGCAGCACTTTCGATGAAACCGAGCTCTCTACTACTGTCACACTGATTCTTATACAGGCAGACAACATATACACACATTACAAATATTTGCATATTTAAAAAATGTTGTGTTGTCACAAATAAAAATACGATAATTATAAAACTTTACTGATAACAAATATCAATACAGATCAATGAATTCATGTTACAATTATATGTGAAAATACATTACAATATAATATATAAAAGACACTATCTACAAAAACTGAACATTAATCAGAAATGATGCGCAAAACGCCAATCTTCGGCGAATCAAAATGAGGCAATGATTTTAGTTGTTATTGAGTAATCACCACAAGTATATAATAAAATGCTGCAATATATGATACCAATTAAGTATAAATAACTTTAGTACTTTTTTATATTATTATTTATAATTTATTTTTTTTTTATATTCTAGTGTCATTTCGGTAAATAATACAATCAAAAGCTTGTAAACAGTTGGTACTTATTAGTGTAAATCTGCGACGTAGTCAAAAGACTTTCAGTGAAAAAAAAATTATTATTTTGATCACTCCTAAAATTCACTTTTTTAAATTTGTGTCACTTACCCGTACCTCAAAAGTTTCAGAGTAATTTTTGTTTTTACACGAATACATACTATTCAAGTATTTTCCTTAAATATTATGTGACAATTCGTGCTTGAAAGAATAAATTAATATAACAAAACTTTTTTTAATAATTATAAAGACCTTTAAATACTATATTTTTCAAATGTGTCAGATCATTTTATTTACTTCTAAATTTATATCACAAGAGTTTTTTAAATTTCAGTATTATGTGCTTTCATAAAAATAAATTAAATATAATATCATAATATTTTTAATAATTTATGTTAGTTTGGTTTTTTTTTATGCTACGGTCTACTTCGAAAAATTATAGAAATACAGCTTAAAATTCAACGGCTACGAACATAGACTGTGGGATTAAAACTTAAAAGCATAAACAATATTTTTAATTAATATGTTAAAGAGAGGGAAAAAGGATGTCAGTTTTGTCAAGTTAATATCTGTTTATTGGTTAATTGGTTAAGTTATTATAAGAAACGATGTTTAAAATATTATAGCCAATAAAGCTTTTTCAGAGAAAATAAAAGGATGATAATTTCATTTTCTTGATGTGATTAATTGATAAAAGATATATAATTTTTCATTATTTAAGGTAATTGTCCTTTCTTTTAAAGCAATAACTTACATGCTACTATAAAATAATTTTTGCATGTGTTTTTAGAAGTAAAAATATAACCGAAAATTTATACTGGTGTGCAAAACTTAAGCAACATGTTTTTCAGTAATCACGAGAATGTTGTGAAAGCATCTCAAAGAGTAATACAGGCAATGCCCTTCATATCGGATCTTTTGTTGTAGTACTGAAAGTGAAGACATCACTCGAAATTAGTCAGCTTATTGATAGAAATATCGAACATTTATTTAGAAGCATTGCAACATTTACATTAAACACCCAACAACTCAAACAGATGCTGATTGCGGAAACATTCTACCGAAGAAATGTTGGAATGTTGATTATGCGGAAAAGAAGCAACCATGCAGTTAAAAGTATCCCATATTAAGGAAATCTCTGTTGTTATCATATAGACAATCATGAGTAAATACTAGTTCTAAAACTTGTTTTTTTGTTTCATAGTATGCATTAGATGCTTTTCAGCAACTTTGTTCATTTCAATTTCGTGTCTCTCAGATCATTTTGTAAAGTTATGGCAAAATACCCATTTGTTTAAGTTTTGCACACCAGTGTATGATGTGTATCAGAAAAGATATGCGAAGCAGATTCTTTAATTCTCAAAATGGAAAAATAGAGTTAATTGTGCTGACACATTACGCAGAGTCTTTAATAAACTGTTATAAATGAGTTGCTTTTAAAATTGAGAATCTTTTTAACGTTCAATATGTAGAGTTAAAATATTTTTCAAACTTTATATGGTGAAATAGATATTTATCTTTTTTTTGTCATACCCTACAAGTCATATCTTATATGATGTCTATCAGAAAAGATATGAGAAGCAGATGTTTTAATTCTCAAAAGTGAAAAATAGTGTTAATCGTGCTGACACATTACGCAGACTCTTTCATAAACTGTTGTAAAAGAGTTGCTTTTAAAATTGAGAATCTTTTGAACATTCAATATGTAGAGTTCAAATATTTTTTAAACTTTATATCTTGATGTAGATATTTATCTTTTTTGTTATACATTACATGACATACATTGTATGATGTCTATCAGAAAAGATATGAGAAGCAGATGTTTTAATTCTCAAAATGGAAAAATAGAGTTAAATGTGCTGACACATTACGCATGCTATTTCATAAACCGTTGTAAAAGTTTTCAAAATTGAGAATCTTTTAAATGTTCAATATGCATAGTTAATTTTTTTAACTTAATATGTTGATATAGATATATATTCTTTTTGTTATACCTTATTACATGTAGGCATGAAATTGTTAAATGAAATTAAATTTGATATCAGCTTTATGAAACTAGAGTGTCTATAAAATATATATTTTTCAAAAATACATTGTTTTATACCCAGGTAACTATGGAAACGTATTAGGATAAGAATATTGAGTCAATTAAACTGAAATGTTTTTAATAATCATCCAATAGGACATAATATAAACTCTCATGAATAGTTATTCAACACACAAAAAATAAAGAAAGCTAATCTATCATGAAACATTAGATGAAGTCATTGGATATGTTATTTTGCTTGGTAATTTTTGCATAAAGCATGTAAATTATTTAATGAATCATCTTTATCAGGCTTTTGTTTTCACTTATCACATAAACAGAAGTTCAAAGTCTTTTCAAGTAACTCAACATCATCAATCAAATGAGAAGATAATTATCATCAGATCGATTCATAGAGGAACTGTAAACGCAGTTTCTGGCACATTTGCAACGAACAGATAATAACTCATACATTTAAATGATAATTCTAAGACATATCATTAATAATTTTAAAAAATGTACTCTCTAAGATAGTTAAGAATATCCTGTTTTTAGAACTGATGTGATTTAAACTTATTTAACCTCACATTATTTCCGTAATTGTGTCTGCCAAATAATCAACAAATATATATTAAGCTTTGGTTTATACTTCACTGTATCTTACGCAAAAGTGGCAAATACAAATAAATTCCCCTATAAAAACAAAATTCATTTAACTTTTCATAATTCCAAAGACAGGTAAGAGGAAACAAATCCAGTTTATTACATCAAAATCACATGTAAAAAATTTTTATAGCTATTGATTATTTCCTATTCCTGGAATTCTACATTATTCATTCAACGAGACATTTGTTTGTAAGAATAGTACATATAATTTAACATTTAATAGATAATCATATAATTTATCAAAAGCCTCATTATGCGGTGAAGGAGAATATTATTAGTTTTCTTGAGTTATTAATGCATAGCAGTATATATGGAAAGTGTTAAATCGTTTACAACAGGCCTCTGATAAATTCATTAAACTGGTTTTAAGTACACTTTTCAAAAACTTTGGATTAATACACTAGCAGGATTCGTATAGGTATATATATATATATATAAATATATATATATATATATATATATATATATATATATATTATATATATATATATGTATATTTATATATATAATATATATATATATATAATATATATATATATATATGTATATATATATATTTAATATAAATATATATATATATATATATATATATATATATATATATATATATATATATACATATATATATACATATATATATATATATATGTCTGTGATATATATATATATATATATATATATATATTATATATATATAAATATATATATATATATATATATATATACATAAATATACATATATATATACATATATATATATATATATATATATATATATATATATATATATATATATATATATATATATATATATATATATATATATATATATATATATATATATATATATATATATATATATATATATATATATATATATATATATATATATATATATATATATATAATATATATAATATATATATATATATACAGTCTGAAAACACATAATAATTTACGAATGTATATGTATGTATGTATATATATATATATATATATATATATATATTATATATGTATATATATATATGTATATGTATATATGTATATATATATATATATATATATATATATTCAAAAGAGTTTTATATAACATTGTATAATTATTTATCCATACTGCATTTAGTATTAATAAACTTGAAATTTTCAAATTCTATATCATTTCGTTAAATACGCTTGCATGATAATTCACAAACATCCTTCTCTCTCAGTCATTATCCCTCAGCAAGGGTCAATCTCCACAAAAGAAACTCATAAGTGTAACAGTAGTCTTACTCCGTAATAGAAAAAAAAAACGAAACGTCATCGAATCGTAATGCAATTATCATGCCCTTCTCATCCCCTGTTTTCCCCCACCGCTTTCTTCGGCAAATTATGATAACGCGTTTCTTCTTCATCACTTTCTCACCCACCGCAATAAAACCTTATCCACCAGTCACAAGTTCCAATTACCGGGAAATAAACAAAACTACTCCTTTCCTTGCATTTGTTCTCTGATAACAAAGACCAAACTCGCCCACTTTGTAATTAGGCACGGATCTTTTATCAGTCGCAGAATAACCTCTCCTCCTCGAGCCCTCTGTAAATAACACCCATTGTTTTAGGGTTCGTGTGTTGGCTTTGTTCCAGGGAAGCTGAGTAATCGTTTAATCTATTAAATGAGAGAACCTCGGGCACTCCTATTCTTTTGCGTGAATGGAGAAAGTGAGTGATATTTAGGGGAAGGGCGAGTCCCTTTGTAAATTTTGTTTATTACTGGTATTGGTGGTGGAGAGCTGTGGATTTCATTTATGATCTCGAAAATGGCTGACCAAACTGTCAAAAAAAATTTTGCAAGATATATAGCCTTAAAAAACCTTGCTTTGCATAACGACGAAAAAATAGTTATTCTAGATAACATCTAGTTCTTTTTGGACGTTCTGTGTATCACATGGATAAAAAACTCACCAAGTCAGCTGCAGTCAAGACACCTCTCGGAATGCTGACATAAACGTTAAGAAAAAACAAAGGATTTAGTTATATATTATAAAAGAGACTGCTTTATCTTTAATCCACTTCTTATTAATGTAATACATTCAGTATTTTTATCTGCAATTTTATAGAAACAATATCTCAATACTCTGTACTAGATATCAGTAACTTAGTTTACTGGTAATGGTGGTGGAGAGCTGTGGATTCCACTTATGATCTCGAGAATGGCTGACCAAATACTGTCAGAAAAAAAATGTGCAAGATATATACCCTTAAAAAAACTTTCTTTGCATAAAGATGATGAAAAAAAATAGTTATTGTACATTCTAGATAACATCTAATTATTTTTGGACATTCTGGGTATTACATGGATAAAAAAACTCACCAAGTCAGCTCTAGTCAAGACACCTCTCGGAATGCTGACATAAACGTTAAGAAGAAACAATAGATTTAGTTATATATTATCAAAGATAAAGCTTTATCTTTAATCCCCATCTTATTAATGTAATTTATTCAGTTATTTTATCTACTATTTTCTAAAACCTATATCTCAATATTCTGTACTAGATGTCAGTAATTTAGCTTACTGGTATTTATGGTGGTGAGCTGTAGATTTCACTTATGATCTCCAGAATGGCTGACCAAAATGTAAGAAAAAATTGTGCAAGATATATAACCTTAAAAAAATTGATTTGATTAACGCTGATGAAAAAAATAGTAATTGTACATTCCAGATAACATCTAGTTCTTTTTCGACATTCTGGTCGTAACATGGATGAAAAAAACTCACCAAATCAGCTGTAGTCAAGACATCTCTCGGTATGTTCACATAAACTTTAAGAAGAAACAATGGATATAGTTATATATTTTAAAAGGGAAAATTTTATCTTTAATCCACTTCTTAATGTAATACATTTAGTATTTTAATAACCTGAGCTAAATACATAGGAGCGTTTTAGATATTTAGCACTGAAGAATTTTCACATTATTTTTTTTTCATACACACTATATTAATTTTTGCAATTTTATCCAAACAATATCTCAATATTCTGTACTAGATGTCAGCAACTTAGCTTACTGGTATTGGTGGTGGAGAGCTGTGGATTTCACTTATGATCTCGAGAATGGCTGACCAAACTGTAAAAAAAATGTGCAAGATATATAGCCTTAAAAAACCTTTCTTTGCATAAAGATGATGAAAAAAAATATTTATTGTACATTCTAGATAACATCTAATTATTTTTGGACATTCTGGGTATTACATGGATAAAAAAACTCATCAAGTCAGCTCTAGTCAAGACACCTCTCGGAATGCTGACATAAACGTTAAGAAAAAACAATGGATTTAGTTATATAATATAAAAGAGAAAGCTTTATCTTTAATCCACTTCTTATTAATGTAATACATTCAGTATTTTTATAACTTGAGCTAAATACCTTAGAGAGTTTTAGATATTGTGCACTGAAGAATCTTGACATGAGTGAGTCCCTTTGTAATTTTTTTTTATTATTGGTATTGGTGGTGGAGAGCTGTGGATTTCGCTTATGATCTCGAGAATGGCTGACCAAAATATCAGAAAAAATTCGCAAGATATATAGACTCCTATAAAACCTTGAATTGCATTACGATGACGAAAAAAATAGTTATTGTACATTACATTCTAGATAACATCTACTTCCTTTTAGACATTCTGGGAATGACAAGTATAAAAAAAAGTCATCAAGTCAGCTGTAGTCAAGACACCTCTCGGAATGCTGACATAAACGTTAAGAAGAAACAAAGGATTTAGTTACATATTATAAAAAGACTAATTTATCTTTAATCCACTTCTTATTAATGTAATACATTCAGTATTTTTATCTGCAATTTTATAGAAACAATATCTCAATACTCTGTACTAGATATCAGTAACTTAGCTTACTGGTATTGGTTGTGGAGAGCTGTGGATTTCACTTATGATCTCGAAAATGGCTGACCAAACTGTCAGAAAAAAATGTTCAAGATATATAACCTAAAGAACTTGCTTAGAATATCGATGACGAAATAAATAGTTACTGAACATTCTAGATAACATCTAGTTCTTTTTGGACATCCTGGGCATGACATGGATAAAAAAACTCACCAAATCAGTTGTAGTCAAGGCACCTCTCGGAATGCTGACATAAACTTTAAGAAGAAACATTGGATTTAGTTATGTATTATAAAAGAGAAAGCTTTATCTTTAATCCACTTCTTATTAATGTACTACATTCAGTATATTTATAAGCTGAGCTAAATACCTTCGAATGTTTTAGGTATTTTACAGTAAAGAACCTTCCCATTATTTTTTTCTTACATGCTCTATTAATTTTTGCAATTTTATAGAAACAATATCTCAATGTTCTGTACTAGATATCAGCAACTAACCTTACTGGTATTGGTGGTGGAGAGCTATGGATTTCACTTAAGATCTCGAGAAGGGCTGACCAAGTTGTCAGAAAAAAATGTGCTAAATATATAGACACCTAAATAACCTTGCTTTGCATAGCGATGAGGGAAAAAATAGTTATTGTACATTCTAGATAACATGGATTAAAAAAACTCACTAAGTCAGCTGTAGTCAAGACACCACTCTGAATGCTGACATAAACATTAAAAAGAAACAATGGATTTAGTTATATATTATAAAACAGAAAGCTTTACCTTTAATCCACTTCTGATTAATGTAATACATTCAGTATATTTATAAGCTGAGCTAAATACCTTTGAGTGTTTTAGATATTTTACACTGAAGAATCTTCCCATTATTTTTTTTGAAAATTTGATTTTTAGCATTTATATTTTTAAAATTTCTGGATATACCAGAATCTTTTAAAACAAACTCCGAAACAAAATACAGCTAAAACCTATACAGCTATAAAATCTTTGTGTTTATGATACCATACCTTTTAAGGAATGTATAAAAACTGTAAATGCATTTTACTGAAAATTGTGTTTTATTAAACTTATGCGCACTATAAATAAAAATAAAAATATTAATCATATTGATTTCAAAGTTTCACAGCAAATACAATTTAGATCTACGAATTAACTCAACTTTTTTAGCTGTTCGTTATTTCATTTAGTATTTAAAGTATCTGAAACGGAATTTTGAGATGAATCAAGATAAAATCAGAAAATCTGGGTAAATAAAAAATCAAGAACTAATGCGGATAATATTGTGTTTTTATGATAATAATTAAAAGAGGTATCTGATAAGTCTAATAATAAGAAAAACTATTTCATTCAAGGTGATGTGCCACCTTAATAAAATAACACATCGTATGTGGGACACGTACTAGTACGTTTTCTGACGATTGATACTTGAGTGCGGGCCACATACTAATACGGGTTAGTGTAACAACATGGTTTGTTTGTGGGTACAAAAATAACGGTATATACAGGAAAACGTAACCGAATGCTCTTGTCTACTACATAGATTCTGGGAAAATTTAGACAAATAAAAACTAGTTTTTACATCAGTCGATGCGGAACCAAAGAAAGGGAAAAATTAAAACGATATACTACTATTTCTATTTGAATTTTCATATTTCAGATACTATTACAAATTTATCCACTGAAAAATATATTTTTTGTTTAGAAAAATTTTTTGTTGTTATTTATATATTTGTTTATATATTTCAATACAAAGTACGAAAAGTTGGTTAAAAAATTAAATCCTTTTAGATCTATGGAGATCTAACTGAATAACTAAATTTACTCGCAAAACACCAGCTCCCGGTACAATTCCGCTGCGAAATGTACCAGCACACAAGGTGTTAAAATAACAAAACTAACTTAGACATTACTATGTTAGTTGGAGTATTATTAAATTATTCATTCCAAACTAAACAGATTTTGTTTTTCAAATTGAATAGAAACCTTTTGTAATAAAGATTTTAAATATCGAAAAGATCTATGTCGCTTCAAAATATAAATATAATCGTACACAAAATCCATCGAATAAAATAAACAATAACACCAGAGTATATAATGCAGAAACTTTAGTGCGTTACGTAATAGTTTCAACGTTGAGGAAAAAAGAATTAAAATAATATATATTTCATAATAAAACTTTCAAAAATATATTCTGAATTATTATACTTTCATTGAAATGTAAGCCAGTAAACAACATAATGTGTGTAGCAGAAAAGAGTAATCGTGAATTTTAATGAAACTGATAAGATCTGTCCAAAAGTGTAAACAACGGAAATTAATAATGAAAATATTTTAGTATTAAAAAGGAAAGAGATAATCTCAAAGATATGATAATTTTTCTTTTTAGAAAAGTCACAAAATAATCTTACTGCTGAAATAAGATGATGATATCAATGTTTATCAATGAAGAGGCAACATTTTCAGAGTTCTGAAATATTTTTTTCCTCTGGATTATAAAAGTTTTTCCAGTTTTATCTAAGCTATCTTCTCTTGTTTATATATTTATATTTTTTCTATTTACTCAATCCTTATGATGTATGATGATACTATTTATAAAATAAGATT
>CM063501.1:73676985-73704485 GCA_032207245.1 Pardosa pseudoannulata
AATAGTATCTGTGAATCAGAAATATCCTCAAATTAGAAATTTTGTAAATTTTTAACCCTTAATTTGACAAGATGTTTTTTTTCAAATATTTTTTAATTTCTGTTATTTTCCCATATATGTATAGACATTAGGATCTCTGTAAAATAAACAAAAAAAATATATCATTTTAGATTTTTGAGATAATTAATGTCCGCTGTGGCGAACACTGACAATTATGTTATATAGTGGTTATAAATGAACATGTCCGGTGTAGCGGCCAGACTTAGCCAAATTAAGGGTTAAACATAAAATTCAATTTATAAATTATTTTAATTGTTGGACGCTTAGTTCATTTTTAAGTCATTTATATTTCATTTTATAGTACTAGCATATAGCGTCATATGACGGGATCAGTAAAATTTTTAATTTTCCAAAATTGTAAAGTACTTTATGAGGCAGGTAAAAAAAATGGTTTATTTTTTATGGCTGAGAATTATCTTGCAACAAAAAATAATCGATGATTCAATTTAAAATTATCACATATGTCCCTAATCTATTATTTAAGCAAATATAAAAGAAAATTATTTAAGTAATATCTAAGTTCAATGATAAAACGTATGAAAATAAGGCATAATTTAAATAATTTAAAATAAGAAATGATTAAACGAGATGGTTAAAGGAATGACGTCATAATGCTAAAAAAAGGTTAATTTTACCTATTTATTATGTGATAAATTGATAAATTTAATCGCCTGCTCTTAACCGGGGAAAATAGGAGTTGAAATAATGGCCTTAAAAGCTCGAAAAGATGGGAAGGGGTGGATTTCGAATGTTTTAAACAAGGCAGTATTTTTCGTTGTGATATGAAGCATATTTATACCAATTTATTTTACAATCGGATCTATAGTTTAGGAGAAAATAAACATTACTCTCTTTGAATTTTGCTAACTACGGATGCCTCTATCCATTCCAGGTCCAACCGCTTCATAAAATCGAGGACAGACGTACAGATAACTTAGACTATTATTATATAGGGTTTTAAGATGATTTATTTTTGATAGTTAACAAGCAACTTGCAAGAAAGAAAAATGTTTATTTATATCTGAGACGAAACGAAGAGAAAAACAAACACGAATGAAAACTTAACAAACTGAACGATGAACCGAAAGAAAACAAGAAACATGCAAAAATCTTACCGAATTATGAAAGAAAAATTGTCAAATCCAAGAAACCATCCAACGAATGCGTATAATGCAGCTGTACCGAATATAATAATACCAAGTGGAAAAATTGAAATTAGAGCTATTATTTATAACAAGTGTAGTGCCATAAACGAAAGGAATGTGATACGAGTTACAATCTTTTAACTCATATCACATTTTGAACTTTAAGTATATATTACGGGCACAGTCACTAACTACGTAGACACAACAGCAACGTAGAACGCTTTATAATGCTTACTTTAGTTGAAATGCCTTAACGTCAGGAAAAGTAACGCTATCTCATTCCCCCTTTCTAATTTATATGAAGCTTCAGTGCGTGATGTTTGAGCATTTAAGAAGCACAGATCCGAAAGTTTAAAGGAGAATTAAAACATTTCTTCCATCTCAAGCATTTTTCCATCTAATTTATTTTCTACTTGTATAAATTCAAGAGACTAATTCTATCATTCCATCTAATTACTTTTAAAACTCACGCGGCCATTAAACAGCAAAGATACCCATGTGTCAGAGAACGAAATTCATGAGCTTTGCGAACAAGTTTATTTAAAGGCAGTGAGAGAGTCTTTATTGGACCCCTGGGAAAAGAATCGGTTGTTTCTTTATCAGGCTTCGCGAACACGCTATTAATCACCAGTGTATTAATGAAGCTTTGACCAAAATAATAGCGAGACTTTCACAGAGGATCGTATAATTACTCGCAGTTGACTTCTTGAATTCATTTGGAAATCAAATGACTTATGGGAGATAAAATTTGGAATAAAATTTTTCTTCTTGAGTCAACGATGAAGCAGAATTTATTCTTCGCAAGTTCATTAGTAAACCTCGTATGCCAGCTTTAAGATTTCATAAAAATACCACGACCACTACCTTCTCAAATATTTTTTTAACTGCCAGTAAGTTTTGAAAATTTCTTAATTTGTATACAAAATCGTCAAGTATCTTCTTTCATTTCATTGCATACATGTTATCCCCCCCAAAAAAAATAATAATAATTTAGAAGAAATATGAATTTCTATATATGCATATTATAAAATTAACGTGTACATAGCCAAAAATAAAATTATATATATATATATATATATATATATATATATATATATATACAGTTAAAACATAACAAATACAAATAATGTGTAGTATATGAGTTTGGTTCAGAGTATAAGTACAGAGTATAGTATATAGAGTATATATATAGCTATACCTACACACACACACACACACATATATATATATATATATATATATATATATATATATATATATATATATATATATGTATATATATACAGAGAGAGAATAAAGTGTAGTTTAAGTGTAGTATATGTATAGACTACATGTATATGTACTATATAGATGTAGAATATAGTATTTTTAAATGGATATAAATGTATATGTATGTATATGTAAATGTCTAGCAAATAATATTTAATGCAAATAATATCATATATGTATGTAAGTTATGCAAATGTGTATATAGGTAGATATAATACGTATATAGTCCCAAAATATAATATTCTGACCATATATATGGTAACCTTGAGTGAAGTATACATTTGAGGAATGAAAAAATTAGAAATGGATTGTAGTAGATTTAATTTATACGTAAATATAAAAGTTTTAACAAGTGTATTTGCCGTTTCTGGAATTAGAATGTTTTTATAAGCGATAGATTTGAAAGTATTAGTAACAAATCGGAACACTGAAGTGATTTTGTTCTTATACATATATACATATATATATATATATATATATATATATATATATATATATATATATATAATATATATATATATATATATATATATATATATATATATATATATATATATATAATATATATATATATATATATATATATATATATATATATATATATATATATATATATATATATATATATATATATATATATATATATTATATATATATATATATATATATATATATATATATATATATATATATATATATATATATATATATATATATATATATATATATATATATATATATATATATATATATATATATATATATATATATATATATATATATATATATATATATATATATATATATATATATATATATATATATATATATATATATATATATATATATATATATATATATATTATATATATATATATATATATATATATATATACATATATATATATATATATATTACAAATTTTAAAGCATATTTAAGAATATTAGTTCTAATTTGCTATATAGAAATGAAACACCAAGTTTATAATTGATAATCTTTATAAAATTATAGATTGTAATAAGTATATACTTTATTATTATAAAGTAAAAATTGTAGCGAAAAAAGTATAGGTATTTTTAATATTACAGTAGCATCTGCTATTTTTGCATTACGTGAAGCTTTATTGGAATGCGACATGACTTATATTTGAAAAAATGAATAGTAAAATCCAAATGCATATGGAATAAAAATTTCCATTTCAAGGTATAGCATGTGAAATGACATAGATATGTAGCCTCTTCGAATATTATTCTGTTAAGATTTGTCATGCTGAATATTACAAAAATATGTGAAAACCCAAAGTAAACTGTTTCTTGAGATTGATGTAGGGTTAAATATATCACATCTTAAACCCTGTGCTCCTATGCCGAGTTTAACAATACACAACGTCTTTCTTTTATATTAGGTACAGCTTCGAATGCAGCTCGACACTAATAATACATTGATATAACTCAAAAAATAGGTTAGTCCAAATTACTGGCAATGAAATATATTTGAGTGCGAATGGTCAAAGAAATAGTTTTATATTATCCTTTTTACTCAAATAATAATCTGAATCTGTAATTAAAAAACAGTAAAAAAGCCGTTTGTAGAGGTAAAAGTTATGTACATTTTTAAAGCATATATTATGAAATTGAATTTAAATTTAGTTTTTTAATGATTATAATCTCATTTTTATGGACAATTACTGTCAATTTAGAATTCAACTAACTGTGAAGAAATTGGTGTTTATTATTGTAATCTTGGAGAACTAAAAACCTAATTCTTGAAATTATGTGGGCTATCAAATTACTTAAGCTTATTTGTTACTTCTGATTTTTTAATCATGATGACTATTTATCTATGGCTAGTACTACCTAAAAATAGAATTTCAGATTAAGCGTTATTGAATTATTAAATTTGTTTACCAATTGAATTTTAATTTTGATCATTTCTCCACTGTCAGTATTTGATGGTATTATTTCCAAGTTTAAAAAGTAAATTCGCTCTATATTTATTGAATTATAGCTGATCAACGCAATCTATTGAAAATGAAATAACACTATGCACTGTATGGAGAAAGATTATACTTTAAATCCATAAGCCTTCTAATGTCCCCGATGTAGCACCTAAAAACACGTATCTCTGGAAATTATTTGATGTGATTCTAAAAAAAGTTATGATATGTAACTTTCAAGAAGTTGACTTAAACGGGTTATATTCCTTGGAGATTCCTACTAAAAAGTAATTAAAGTAATTTTACTCAAATTTGGATTATTACTGCATTTTTAAGAAGTTCAATTTCATCTAAATTTTCAAAATTATGGTTCATATTGAATTCAAAAACAAATAATTAAACTTCATACGGAAACATGAATAATAAAAAAAATAATACAGAAATTTAAAGCTAGATGCCAGCAAAAGAACTTTTTAAATATCCTTTCCTAAATGCTCTTTAAATATTTTTCTAGTGTTGTTGTATGAAACATTCAGATAATAACGATCTAAAGTTCACGCTTATTCTTTATACAAGTTAATCAAATTTTGATATGACGTCTACAAACTTTACATCACGTGAAATTAGAAAATCCACAAATACCTTGTTTAGTACACAGAAATACATATATTTTTAAAATTGTCTTAAAAGGAGAAAAATCCCACTTACAAAGAATGAAATGGAATGTCTACTTGCATGAACATTAACCCTTACACAAAGTAACAAAGCTCTGTAACACTGCTTGCCTATTTGTATTGCACTTACGGCTTTGATAGAGAAAAATGACCTTAAAATACAACTAAGTAATCACCTATGAACATAAAAGAACTTAGAGTAATGTATGCAATATAAACTAACAAAGCTATCTGTCTTAAGATATAAGTCTAGAATATATGTGAAAGCTATTTCTAGAAAGTATCGTTTACTAAGAATAAACTGCAATAGCAAATTTTATGAACGTTAATCTTTATAAAAAAAAATAACAAAATGATAAATAACACAATGACTTAACTCTATAAAAGCACTTGCCTATTTGTTTCTCACTTAAGACTCTGATAAGGAACAATGACCTTAAAACATTTAGAACATCTGAGTTATTACCTATGAACTCAAAGGTGCATAGAAAGATGTATCCAAAGAAATCAAATATATTGTCTTTTTTCCAACCGATAAAGTCTATACTAAAATTATCTGACTGTAAATTATTAACATACCACTAGCACAAATCTTTTCACATATATTTTGCAATATAGTAGGTTAGTAAAATGTAAATTTATTTGTAATATAAATATTTTAGATTGTTTTAATTAATAACTCGAAATGAGATACATGTATTTCCCCAAAAACGTTTTTAAACATATCCCTAAATATTGCAAAATTTTAATATTAAAGTATGCATTTAAAACAGTTACTTAAAATATACTTAGAACTTTTCAGGTGAAAAATACAAAATAATAAATATTTTAATGTATTTATAGAAGGATTCAATTTTACATACTACCCAGACCAAATTCTTTAAAATATCTAAAATATTTCTAAAAAATAATATTATATCCTTGATCCTACAGAAATTTTTCATCTTTTCAGATGAATATTCTCAAAACACGATACCTTTATTGATTTTTTTTTCCTAAAGGAAATATGGTTTTTTAAAGAAAAATATGTATTTCATGATGGTCTGTGCATGAATATGTTATTATGTAAATGTTTAAGGTTTACGAAATTTATTCTATTCATATCTGGAAATTTCGGTTAGTTGTAAGGTCAAAATATTTTTGAATGTTGAGTATGCTTCAAAGTCCTAATAAATTAGGTTAGATACTGCATGACTAAGTTAGTATGTCTTGAGTAACCGGTTGGTATTCAGATTTGCATCGTCTTTGAATCAAAAGTTTAATACTTTCTAGCTACTAGTTATTTGTTCGATGCCTTTTAAGCGAATAGATTCATATCGATATTGCAACCCACACATTACCCCCCCCCCACACACACATGTATATAAATCCATACAATCAATATCTCTCAATCTATTTATTTATGTATCTCTCTCTCTTTATATATATATATATATATATATATATATATATATATATATATATATATATATATATATATATATATATATATATATATATATATATATATATATATATATATATATATATATATATATATATATATATATATATATATATATATATACATATATATATACATATATATATATATATATATTTATTTATTTATTTATTTATGTATATATATGTAATATATAAAAACTATTTAACTTTAATATTTCCTTAAAAACCTCCTCTCTGCTATTCTAATTTTTTTAAAATCTTTTTCCTAGCCTCTAAATGTTTTAATCAAAGGAGCGTTCTCGAATTAAAACTCTTTCCATCCATTTCCCGAAGCTTTCTATTCTATAAATGTAAATTTTCTGTCTCTTCAACACGTTTCCCAGCAGTCGCTGTCGTAAATGGCTCCGCGTTCTTTCCTGATCTTAATTCACTGAGTAAGTGGGAAAATTCTTAGTGTCCTCGCTCTTCGGTGCACCTATGTTCGAGCAAAGTGATTTTTGTACCTTTCCTTTGTCTGTCTTTGACTAGTAAAGATGTCCATTTTAGCAGCTCTGAAATAAAGTTTTAGTTAAACTTGTGCATTCTCTTCGTATCGGCTGACTGCATTTTTATTACTACTATCTGTTTTAACTTTCTCTTTGTCCAGCAGTTTTATAAATTACGGATTTTATATATATATATATATATATATATATATATATATATATATATATATATATATATATATATATATATATATATATATATATATATATATATATATATATATATATAAATCCATATAATCTATATCTATCTATTTATTTATTCATTTATCTATCTATCTATCTATCTCTCTATCTCTCCATACATGCATATTTATGTGTATATATATGTATATATATGTATATATAAAAATATTTACATAGTTATGCATATATATATTCATGAATACACATAGAAAATTAACATTTTTGTCACGCTTGGAAAGTATTTACCTTATATTTACTAAATTTACCAAACTTTAAATCGAAAATATCACTAAAAATACTATTATTAAGTAATAAATATAATTTAAAACTGATAAACAAGTAAAAGCATTTTTTATAAAACAAATTATATTATATGACACATAAAAGATCATTTATGTGCATTTATTTGCATGAGTGTATTAGTAATTGTGCTTTATATACTTTAATATGTGTTAGAATTTCACAATATAGATGTACCAGATTAAGCATTATTTTTGAATACATTATCACAGAAACTTAGTTCACAAATTTTAGATACACATGGCTAATTACCTGATGGAAATCGATACCATGTATATCCAGAACCCTGTTCTATACGGCAGAAGATATGATGAGATAATGAACTGCTCACTTAGTTAATCTATGATAATAAATACGCATTGCATGGTAAACTAAACAGGAAATCTAAAATTACCTGACATTAAGCTGAAAGCGACAGCGGGAATCCTGGTCTGCAGGATATTCTAAAACACCGTAGGCGAAAGATATCAGGCATTTACTTGGAACAGAGAATTACAAGTAATTTGTAGATAACTAGAGTGGATGTGTGCTTCTAAGTGACGAGACCCATCTTCAGTAAAATTAGAACTAATGTCTCCGTGTTCTATAAACTCGAAATGATTCTTTCCAGGTAATTTGGGAGTATTTTGTGTATATCACTCCGGGTTTTACTAAATGTTAAGCTAATAACTAGTTATTTAATGGAAATTTGATTAAAATTCTGTAATCTCTCAGTGAAGCATTACGATGAAATCGCTAATAACACGACATATGCATTATACGTGTATATATTTGACCTGATGTTTATAAGCTATTTGTAGAGTAGATGCGACATGCCATGTTCGGGTCAAAGATGTACCTTGACAATAAGCCTTATTCAGAGTTTATACGTGAATCAGTCTTAACCGCTTCCATTACAATTTGTTTTGAAAAAATAAATTGCCAAAAATTATCATTTTTTATTTTATTACTACCTGCTTCGCACCCAGCCTTCTGTCTGGGTAATAAATATATTCCAATAATGTTTTGGAACCACTACTATAGATTAACACATTCATAAAAAAAATCAATCTCGTGTGATGTAGAATGTTAACGAATATGATAGTTTATTAGCAATTGAAAGTCCAGTATGTGTACTGTTTTGCCCATTAGCCGCTGAATGATAATTCCAAATGTCATGACTTACCTTATTGTAGGAGTCGAATTTTAACATATTATGAATATTAATATATATAAACCGTTTTGAATGTGGTAATTCATTTCACAAATTCTATTTATTAATAAAAATTTGTATAAACATTTTTAAAACGAGTATAAATTGCAAGCAAATGTAATTTATTACGTTCCCTTTTTTACACGTCCTTTTTTCAGTGCATAGAATAGAAGTTCCTTTTACGATATGCTGAAGCACCAAGAATGGTCAAATATGATTCGTTTTTCAAGTCATTTTAAATAATTAAATTGTATTATATCTATCCTATAGGCTTAAATTAAGTAAAACATGAAAAAACTTTAAAAGATAGATAATATCTACTTATTTTAGTGCTGTAGATGTAGTGTAGGTCTACATTTGCAGGTTCTGAAAGTTTTGCATTTTTCTCAATTCAAAATTTTTGAAAATTTATTTTTCACATTTATATATTTCTTATTTTTGTAATCTTTCTTACGTTATTTTGCAAACATTTTGGTTGTTAACGTCAAAATAGTTGACCTGTAAGAAATATTGAATACAGAGTACATATGTCTAATTGAAATCTCAAATAGAATGATTGTAATTACTGTATTTTATTGGTGGAAATAGTTTAAGTTTTCAGTGAATTGTGCGAAGTAATACTCACATCCAAATCCACCAATGTATATAAATGAATTAATTTATACTTATTATTTTTACAGGGGTAAAAGTATTTAGTTTTAATATTAGTTTACTATCCCGAGTTATCTCGGACAAATGTAAAAAAAAGTTAAATATTAGTCTTTTATGATAGTTTTCGAAACAAGAAACAACACAAAGTGGTACCTGACATTTTGTGCACTGGTACCTGGTTTCTTTTGTTACTGTCTTACCTCTGGAATTTGTTTTACGGGAGCACAGAGTAAACTGTATCTTTGGATGTGATTTTGTTCAGTAGCAGGAATAACATCTGGAAAATGCCAAAAGGTTTACTTGAGTAGTAAAAGACTAATGCTGGGTCTTCCTGTTGTGTCAAAAAACTGGTCACGAGGATTTTCTGAAATTAGTTTTTCAATCAGTGGGAAACACGTGACTAGTTCAGTCAAAACAACTGCGGAACCAACAACACTTAGCAAACCTTAGCAAACTGCCAATCAAAGCTGAATATTTCCTTTCATTTCTTCCAGTCCTGGTAAAACTTTGATAATAAAAATCGTACTGACAAATTTTGCTTTCCCCGAGTTTTCTCGGGATAATAATTAACTGCAATATATCAGGATATCTGCTATATATACGAACCCGAGATAACTCGGGATAATCAGGAAAACGGTTAAGAATGTACCAATTTATTTTGAAATACGATTTCTTTAAAAAAGATTACGCAATAGTGTTTTGAAATGGTACGTCTGTATCACAAAAAGAACATTACTGTTAATAGTTGCTTACTAGGAATGCTTGTGTATCACATGCCGATCGCCTCACTTGAATGAAGATTCTTTTTTCAAAACCAGAGGATTTTTTTGGTGTAATCTTATTTAAAAAATTCTTAAAATCGTGACATGATATAAAGATGAATTTCTTCTTCTATAAAAAATTCTCATGTAAAATATATTGTCATTAAAGGCATATTTAACCAATGAAGTTATTTGAAGATATCGGGATTTTAGCCATCAGCTTTCAATAATGGGTTGTGTTTCGTTTGGAGTGCTACGGTCTAAGTTTTTGCAATGCGAGACCGGGACCTGCAGCTTGAAGCCGATTCTGAACATTCGAGCTTCAGAGGGATTCAAACTGACGAACTCCGGTACCGAATTTGGTACCCATCACCCATCGTTCTTCCTTCAATAATGGGTACCTTCGTGTTGTAGAACAGTTAATATGGATGTTATTGCCATTTTTCAAACGATTTGTATAAAATCATTAGTACAAGTGAAAATATAATACTTGCTATATTTAAAAGTTATTTTAAATTTAAGAACTTATATTTACAAGCCTTTTTGTTACTTAAAGCCTAAATTAATAAAATTTATAAAATAGCTATAAAGGAAATTTACAGAACAATTGCTCTTTTAAGGTTTGAATATCAGATGTTTTGACCATAAAACTATTATTACAAGCAAGCAGTTTTCATTTTTATCAGGAAGGATTACAAGTTCTTACTTGTATCAAGTTCAGTTTCTATCATACAAAGAAAAATCATCAAATCATAGGAAGAAAATGGTAATAAGAAATATTCATTCCATAATTGAAACATGCGCTTAATCTGTGGTCTAATTTTAAAGGAATCAGTGATTACAGGCTAGTAACTTTAAATTGCTTAATCTTATATTAATTTTAACTTTCTAACTACTCCATTATATATATATCGATTTTATGATATGATAAATTTATGATGTTTTATGATACTGTTTTATAATATTTTTAACCTGAAAGACATGAATTCTTAATACCTAGAATAGGATCTGAAATCGAATAAAACCTCTAAAATCTTATAGTGGGTTCTTGGCTAGGATACCCATGTCAGATTGCTGCGTATTAAATTTATATCTATTAAAATTGATAATACCTTAGAAATATAGGCAATCAACCCATGCAGTTAATTGAATAGGAGCCACAATATATTTGCATCTGAAATTATACTAATCACATTAATCGAATTAAGGATATTAATTGCAATTTACAAGTTATATAGACTATGATTACTACTTTATGACTACATTATTAAACGACTAAAATTCTGAATGACTGTTCTAGCAATTATGATTATAGAGTTTAAAAATCTACTTTAAATTGAATCGAGTGCTTTTTTCTTATTATAAATCGAACATTTCCACATACGTTTAAGTTATTCAGTAATGATAATTTCTATATGACAATTAGAAAATACTGTAATTTCATTTATTTTTGATGAAGTACATCAGCTTATTCTGCCCACTTGATCGTTGTAGGCACACTAGAACCAAATTAATAGAAACCTACACATATCAATGAAAACCCTGCTTCTAGAAAATTATAGATTTAAGTAAATTTGGATTTCAGCATGGGTGGCCCGTAATCATATTTCCGATTAGAGTCCGATGATATTGGATAGTTAAGCTATCACACCTTTCAACAGAGGTAGAAATCATTATGTTTAAGAATATTTAAACGGATTCCTTATTTCAAAAACAAAAAGAAATCACTAGATATAGAAAGCTGAATTTTTTAAGATGATAAAAACTTTGTGAAGTAATATGATATATATACAGAGGTCAAGAATAGTCCCGTTTCTATGGGGAATCATTGGAAATGTGAGAGTGAAATGTTATCGTTAGTTTACATTTATTTTGAGTAAAATATAAAAGAACTTATATATCACCTACATATATACCTTGTTTTATATTAAAGGGTGATATTCACAAACGTTAATCTAATGCTTTATATTTCCATATTTTCACTAAGTTTAATGTGAGACACATGTGGCATGTTCTGACGAATTCTTAAAAAAAGCCTACTCATGTTTCTCGAATGTATATGAATCAGAGTTGCAATACTGTTTTACCGTTTTAGCATACACCTACTAATTTGTTACATCTATTTATAAAAGGGTTTTCTTATCTATTTAGAAATTACCAAAAATTTCGCCTCATAAACTTAGAGTAAATTTAATAAGGTGGTGTAGTATATCACCCAAGTTTAGATTCAGCAGTGTCCTGTAACATATTTGAAAATGAATGAATTTGAATTACCAAATGACTTTACTATTGAGAATACATAATAAGAAATTGGCATGTAGTTAGGTTTGGTTTGAAGAGCTACAGTCTTCTCATTTGCAACCCAAATGTGAATGAAACAGGGTTCTATGAATTGCACCTTGGGGACCATCTACGTTAGGGAAAGGATTCAGACATGTGGAGGCCCCTGGTTAAGAAAAGACACAACGATCTTTAATAAATAGACCTTTAATAAAATACCTTTAATAAATTAATAAATAAATAAAAGTAAAATAAGAAAAAAAATAAAAATATAAAGAAAAAAGAAAAATAAGATAAAAAAAACCACTTATTCCAGAGACGCACGATTAAACTGTCACCAAACAGAAAGAGCCAAAGCCCAAATAGGAACGACAAAATAGACATTCGGACTAAAACCCAAAGTCAATGCAAACAAAGATGCACATTAGGCAGAACACTAGGGAAAGGGAAGATTCTCCACAGTAATCCATTCCTAATTAAGTACATGTCTCTCGCCTGGAAGGGGAAGAGTGGTTAGTATGTTGAAGGTTTAGTATTTTTTTTATAATTACCGCCTTTTTAAAGTTGGGTTTCGTCAAAAGAGATACCTGATATCACTGGGAAAATCTCTACAAAATTTCATAAGCATAAAAGTAAAATAATATAAATCAGTTACAGAGGTACAATGTTGTTAATACGTTACAATTAAAGCCGATTTCGAGTGGCTACGAACTTTATTACCACCAGAAGCATCTGAACAAGCAAACTCCAGTACTGATGAGCTACGCTCTGTCCATTCGTCTATCGTTCGGGAACATTTAGTTACACCATTGTTTTAAATTGTCATATTAAACTAAAAATAGTAAAATTAGTGTTTAGTAGTAGCTGTGTTATTTGGGGACAAGTCTATTTATCAAATGAAATATAGTTTAAATATTTTAAAAAATTGTTAATATAAATTTTGCAATAGATAATTTTGTTTAAAATGCTCTAAGTAAAAAAATAAAATTATAGCAAAAATAAAAATAAATCCAAATTTACACTTTTGAATTAATCTTAACACAAAATTGTATACGCATTAAAATCTATGTTACATAAAAAAATTCTCTCATAGTATTTATATTAAAAAATAAACGCGGTTTTCTCCCACATAGATGTATTAAATCAGAATCCTTAAAATGACTAACTGTTCGTTTACTTTAGGACGAATTCATTACACTTTGTGTACGAGAATTACAATAATTTAAAGCTCTGTGTGAATAACTTCAAATGATTTCTGTCAGTCCAGAGACATCTCCGTGCGGAGAGAGAAGAGGTTGCAGTGAGACAAACAGGAATTGTGTGATCATACAGAATTGCGTGATAGTGGAGATATGATAACGTGATAGCTCTGCCCTCGAGTGATAAATGCTAGCTTGTTACAGAACTAGATTTGATTAAGAGAGGCCCAATTTGTTGCGCTTCTTGTGATTATAGATTGTATTAGTAGTGGGTAGAAAACAGCTTTGTTAAAACACATACACAAACACAAATATACATATAGGCATGTGTATATATATGTATATGCACATATATGTATTTGTATGTATTATAGAAATAACTGGGCACATTATTGTGCACAAAACTAATATCTAATACTGTTAAAATCATGTATAAATGCATACATACATGAACACAAATATACATATGTGTATGTACGTATATATATATATATATATATATATATATATATATATATATATATATATATATATATATATATATATATATATATATATATATATATATATATATATATATATATATATATATATATATATATATATATATATATATATATATATATATATATATATATATATATATATATATATATATATATATATATATATATATATATATATATATATATATATATATATATATATATATATATATATATATATATATATATATATATATATATATATATATATATATATATATATATATATATATATATATATATATATATGTATATGTATATATATATAGGGATTAATATATATGTGTGTGTATGAGTGTGCATTATATGAATAACTGGACACATTATTGTGCACAAAACTAATAACTAATACTGTTAAAACCATGTATAAATGTGTAAAGAGCAATAAATTCAGGGGATTTTTTTAATCTAGCAATATGTAATGTATAGATGTATATAATGTATCATTAATATGTTTATTCTGGAGTGTATGTGTGTCTGTAAGTATAATGAAAACAATTAGAGAAAGCAATTTATCAAACCTTATATCATTTTTTCATTATAATAAATTAAAAAATTTAATTGTAAAGAGACAAAGTGAAATCATTTAAGAATACTTTACCAAGGTGTTACGGCTTTACACATGTATTGAAATGTTTTGCTTTTGCTCTCTATATATAGTATATTGAAATGACAAGAAGCCTTATATCGGAAATTACATGCTTCACTAATAATATTTTATTAACAGAATAAAGTATTTATGGTGCTACTGAATTTATTTATACAGACATAAAATGAAAGAATTTAAGACTACTTTAAGAAGGTGTTATGTCTTTACACATATTTTGAAAAGTTTTGTTGAATTGTTAATACTTTATTTAAATATAACCTTGTGTGCCATACCTTCTATAAACTTTCCTCTATATCTGCTTTTCAGTAACTTACTTATATACTCTGGGAAGTATATTGAAATGACAAGAAGCCGTATATTGAAAATTACATGCTTCACTATTAATATTTTATTAACGGAATAAAATATTTATGGTGAAACTGAATTTATTTACAAAGAGGTAAAGTGAGAGCATTTATGAGTACTTTACTAAGGTGTTATGGCTTTACACGTGTACTGAAATGCATGTTGAATTCGGTTTTATTTTATTTAAATTTAACCTTGTGTGCCATACCTTCTGTAGACTTGTCTCTGTACCTGCATTTCAGGAACTTACTAACATGATCTAGGAAGTATATTGAAATGACAAGAAGCCGTATATTGGAAACTACATGCTTCACAATTAATATTATATTAATAAAATAAAGTTTCTATGGTGCTACTAAATTTATTTATAAAGACAAAAAGTGAGAGAATTTAAGAATATTTCACGAAGGTGTTACGGCTTTATATATGTATTGAACAGTTTTGCTATTGCTCTCTATATATAGTATATTGAAATGACAAGAACCGTATATTGGTAACTACATGCTTCACTATTAATATTATATCAACAAAATAAAGTACTTATAGTGCTACTGAATTTATTTATACATATATAAAGTGAGAGAATTTAAGAATACTTCACGAAGGTGTTACGACTTTACACATCTTTTGAAAAGTTTTGCTATTGCTCTCTATATATAGTATATTGAAATGACAAGAAGCCGTATATTGGAAACTACATGCTTCACAATTAATATTATATTAATAAAATAAAGTTTCTATGGTGCTACTAAATTTATTTATAAAGACAAAAAGTGAGAGAATTTAAGAATATTTCACCAAGATGTTACGGCTTTACACATGTATTGAAATGTTTTGCTATTGCTCTCTATATATAGTATATTGAAATGACAAGAAGCCGTATATTGGAAACTACATGCTTCACAATTAATATTATATTAATAAAATAAAGTTTCTATGGTGCTACTAAATTTATTTATAAAGACAAAAAGTGAGAGAATTTAAGAATACTTTACCAAGGTGTTACGGCTTTACACATGTATTGAAATGTTTTGCTTTTGCTCTCTATATATAGTATATTGAAATGACAAGAAGCCTTATATCGGAAATTACATGCTTCACTATTAATATTATATCAACAAAAAAATATATTATGGTGCTACTGAATTTATTTATAAAGACATAAAGTGAGAGAATTTAAGAATACTTTACCAAGGTGTTACGGCTTTACACATGTATTGAAATGTTTTGCTTTTGCTCTCTATATATAGTATATTGAAATGACAAGAAGCCGTATATTGGAAACTACATGCTTCACAATTAATATTATATTAATAAAATAAAGTTTCTATGGTGCTACTAAATTTATTTATAAAGACAAAAAGTGAGAGAATTTAAGAATATTTCACCATGATGTTATGGCTTTACACATGTATTAAAAAGTTTTGCTATTGCTCTCTATATATAGTATATTGAAATGACAAGAAGCCGTATATTGGAAACTACATGCTTCACAATTAATATTATATTAATAAAATAAAGTTTCTATGGTGCTACTAAATTTATTTATAAAGACAAAAAGTGAGAGAATTTAAGAATATTTCACCATGATGTTATGGCTTTACACATGTATTAAAAAGTTTTGTTGAATTGGGTTTCACTTTATTTTAATTTAACCTTGTGTGCCATACCTTTTGTAGACTTTCCACTGTATCTGCTTTCAAGTAACTTACCTAGATGCTCTGGTAAGTATATTGGAATGACAGGAAGCCTTGTATTGGAAATTACAGGCTTCACTACTAATATTTTATTAACGGAATAAAGTATTTATGGTGCTACTGAATTTATTTATAAAGAGATAAAGTGAGAGCATTTAAGAATTCTTTACCAAGGTTTTATGACTTTACACATGTATTGAAAAGTTTTGTTGAATTGAGTTTTACTTTATTTAAATTTAACCTTGTCATACCTTCTATAAACTTGCCTCTATATCTGCTTTTCAGTAACGTACTTATATGCTCTGGGAAGTATATTGAAATGACAAGAAGTCGTATATTTGAAATTACATGCTTCACTATTAATATTTTATTAACGGAATAAAGTACTGACTGTGTTGTCTGCAATACTTCAACTTAAAAAATTAATTATTTTCCTTAAATGCACAAACACACATACAAATATAAATTAATATATAAGTTAATATGTACTCGAATAACATAAAAAGTAATAAGAACATTTGTAAAGTTTACGAAAATTATAATGATGAATATACTCACGAAGATTATAGATACATATACTCATATATAATCAGCTTATATGTATATATATATGTATGTATATATATATATATATATATATGTATATATATATATATATATATATATATATATATATATATATATATATATATATATGTATATATATGTATATATATAGTATATATATATATATATATATATATATATATATATATATATATATATATATATATATATATATATATATATATATGTATATATATGTATGTATATATGTATATATATATATGTATATGTATATGTATGTATATATGTATATATATGTATATATATATATATATATATGTATATATATATATGTATATATGTATATATATATATGTTATATGTATATGTATGTATATATGTATATATATATGTATATATATATATATATATATATATATATATATATATAATATATATATATATATATATATATATATATATATATATATATATATATATATATATATATATATATATATATATATATATATATATATATATATATATATATATATATATATATATATATATATATATATATATATATAATGTGTGTGTACAAATACATACCCATACATTCTATGCTTCTTTACATGCATGCACACACACACATATATATTAAAATGTAATATCTAAACTAAACGAATCTAGATTATTATTTCTCATTTTAATTTCATGTATTTATGAAGAAACGAACCACAAAACATAAAATTAATCTCCTCCATTTTTCCTTAAAAATATTTTAACATGCAAGTCTTAATATGCGTGTTTTTGTTTTTACAGTTTCCACCTGTTGCTAAAGGTTTCAGAGTTGTAATTGTGCAATTTTGAGTGAGCAAAAGGTTAGCTAACAAACCACCGGAATTCTGAAATTTCCTTGAAAAAAATCGACCTATCTTCCTCTGGAGCTGTCAAGTTTCAATCGGATTTCACACGTTCAATATGATCCTTCAAGCATTTATCAAATTCTGTAAGGATCCATAAATCTCAAAAATTTGGAACCCTTACTAAAATTAAAGATTATCACAATGTATTGTAAGAGAAGGCTGCAGTGGTTAAACTTAGAATCTATTCCAGACATGTCTAGACTTGGTGTCTGATACATTTTCTTGTACATTGATCAAAATATGTTTCATTCTGAGTCTAATATTTAATGTCTTGTGGCAAATCAAATATTTCCTGTACCTAGAAAATTTGAATTTTGCAAAAATATTTTGGTTAATGAAATTCCTATTAGGATTTGAAATTAGTACTTAGAAGATTTTTGTGTGAATAATTCCTCAGGGGTTTTCTGTAAAATAGGCTTTAGGGATTGAATATTTAATCTATGGATGATGTTTCAACTTTAATTTTTTTCTGTATTCCAAAAAGAACATTTAATAATTAATAAATAATAAATAATTTAGTTTAATATGATAAAACATTTCTTTTGCTGTAAAAGACAGACATATACTTGTTTTAATATTTTTTAAAATTTTATTTTTAAAAATGCTATTGAAATTTGTAAATAAATACTGCTTTATAGTAATATTTGTCATGGATTGTGTCTCAAATACACTTTTTAATAAAAATGTATTTTATTTTTCGAGTATTCTCAGCTATTCCCCTTTCTCGGGTAACTAATTGATAGACTTCGATACAGAATTAGGATTTTTTTGACCGATCTACTAATACAATGTGTGTGCATTTTAACCCTTTTACAATTTCATTTTTTTTCCAGAATTCGGTCAATAATTCGGTCACATTTTTTATTGCATTTTTTTGTTCATTTTACATTTTTAAGGACCCCGTATGGCGAAAGCTGGGTCGGGTGTAGAAGTTACTAGATAAGTTATTAAAATTAACATTTCTAATATTTTTAAGCATTTATTACAACTTTTTTCTTTCTATGAAAGCATCATAGAACTGAATTTTACCTTTAGTCTCATCGATATCCAAGTTAATTTTTGGAATTCCAGTGAAAGCAAATCTAGGAGGCGGATCCGAAGGATTATCACAATTAATTTTTAAAAAATGTCTTGCTTGACTGATTCCATCTGTACTACTATCAGAGTCACTACTATCCAGGTCATCTAGTAAACTTTCGCTACTATCACTTACAGATAATTCAGTTTCTGATTCCGAGTTACAGTTCGAATCTCAAGAAATTAGCTCCATATGCTCTGAATTATCCATTATCTAAAAGTAAAAATATAAATGATTCAACTAGTACATCATTAAAATTATCAGGCGGTTAGTAAAATATAACCAGAAAGCTATATACTGAAAGATAACAATTCGTCTTCTGATACAAAACATGCGAAAAACCCGCGCTTTTGAACTAATCACAGTAGAAAATACAATAAACTGCAAACTATCATTTACTGGATCTATAAGAATAATTTGTTACTAAAATTGGAAAAAATACGGTCGAAACAGTGCAAGCGAAATAGAAATCAGATTGCCCGTACACCGTACGGGCAAATCCGTAAAGTCCCGAAAGTTATGACCGTACGGTGTATGGGCAAAACAGGGAAAGGGTTAATGTAAATAAAATACCATAACCGAAATATCCTAATAAATAATCTAATTATTGCAAAGTTTTCTATAAAAATTCCTATAAAATATATTCAAAAAATATGTTTCTATAAAAAAATTGCTAAAATATATTTTTTATAAAATATATTCCTAAAATATGTTTATATAAAATATATTCCTAAAAATAATTTCCAAATTGAGATTATGGAAATGATGGAAATTTGTAAACCAATAAAGTGCAAATTTAATGAAATTAATATACATCATTTTACAACAGTAAGTCTTATTAGAAGAATTCTTACTGATTAAAGCTTATAATTAAAGGAGGCAAATTCCATTATCAGCTAGAGTATTCAATGATACTAACATTGAAATTTAAATGCAGTGTCCTACCAATAAGTCTCTAGTCCTGGTAGTGCTTATTTTGCATTGAGAGAATATCCTATTTATAATTCTCACTTCATTTTTGCGTAAAGAAAAATTTCAAAAGATTATATATTATGTATAAAGTGAACACACAATTTTATACACGTGTGATTTATGAAATTTTAAATTGTTTCAGACATTAACCCAATAAATAAAGTTCCATTGCTGTATCAGTTCTTGGTTTCCAATTTCACTTCAGACAGGGATGTTCGTAGAATTTCGGAATCGGCTTTAAGCAGTAGGTCTAGTTGTCATTAGCCCTCGTGAGCAAAACACTATACTGCAGAACCAAACCAACGATGTATGAGTGTTATTATTGCACAGGTTATTCTATTCTTAACAAAATCATTCACACTTGTCATCATCTATTTTCGACCATGAGAATAAGAGTAAAATTTGAAGACTTTATGAACCACTCTATTTTATGTGGGATGTTATACGACAGAAAACAATGATAATGATACAAATTTAAGAACGCCACAATTTATTTAAAACACTTATGTAAGAGGAAGTTTGGCGGTTCGATGTCGCCAAATTAATAAGAAAAACAAAGATTTTCACTAAAATTACCAGAAAAGGATAGAATTTCCTGAATATTATTTTAAGATAGATGAATTTACTTCGGTTTATTTTTAGGTTAACTATATCATTCCATATCCATATCTATACCTAAATATATGCATATCTCTCTCTCTCTCTCTCTCTCTCTCTCTCTGTATATATATATATATATATATATATATATATATATATATATATATATATATATATTTGTGTGTGTATATATACATATATGTATAAAAACACATTTATATACGCATAATTATTATATTAGTTTCCAGATTTATGCAAGTTTATGTAATTTATGTATATTTGAAACTAATTTGCTTTAAAGTGTGATTATAATAATCCTGGAAAATAATTTATTACACTTGTTATAACAGGTTAACTACGGATATACAGTGATATAATAACTTAAGAATCTTTTGTGAAATGAAACAATGATTTTGCAATTGCAAGTTATGACACAGTGTTTAATTTATCTCCTCTGATTCATTTAAAATGAATGAACTATTATAAGTGCTTAATATATTAGGTAAATTATGTAATCGAATATAAAGTTAAAATTTTGCTGTGCACATTGTATAACCATTTGCTTACGTACATAAAAATATACAGCTGTAGAGGTTTATGTAATGAAATATTTAACAGGTGCTGAGAATATATAAATATACACACATATATTCGTATATATTCTTATAAAATTATACACAAAACCTGAATAATAAATGTGTATAAATGAGTACATCTAGTTTTGTATTTTTCTGGTTATAAAATATGTATAATAATATAATGAAGACAAAAATATTTACTTTCAAAATTTTGTTAATTTTTAATCCCACACCATGAATAGAGACTATATTCATATTCTATTAAATAGATGACACTAAAAATATATTTTTACATAAATTTTATTTTTTTCATTTTTTATACGAATTTAAAACTTAAACACTTTTAATCAGTTAGTACACACAATATATAGATTAAACTATTACTTTGTATATTAAGAACAATATTAAATTTTATTGAGTAAACTCTAAGAAAACTTTAGTTAATTATGTATAGGAACACATTTATATATATATATATATATATATATATATATATATATATATATATATATATATATATATATATATATATACAGAGAGAGAGAGAGAGAGAGAGAGAGAGCTGATCTAAATCAATCAAGCCGAAAGGTAATGTTGTATCAAACACATTGGAGGGTGTTTAAGTTTTATGTTTTTCAACAGTAGATTTAGTTTTCATTCTATCAATACTAGAGAGTTTAGTTGTCCAATTTTTATTGGTTTTCATATCCAATAGTTATTCTATTTATATATATGAATATATGATACCCTCATAATATAATTATCAAACTATGAAAGCCAAGTTGTTAAATCATATTGAAAATAAAAAAGTCACTGCATGTTTGCAGTGAATTAACTAAAACCTTCTTAGTTTTTTTTCTTCTTTACTCTATAAAATTTAATATTGTTCACAATATAATCTCTTACACAACAATATGACAACTTGTAGGACAATCTTAACTTAATGTTTTCATAAAGAATATCAAGAAAACTTTACCTAATTTAACAGTCATTAAGCGATGAGTTATTTTGTTTAAACGAACCCTCTGCCAAAAGCATTAGCATAGAATTATACTAGACTTACCTCCAAACCAGATTACTATCGATTATTCCCTCCCGAAATTAATTTCTGTAACTATTTCCTCCATTTTATAATTTAACAACGCCGAGGAAAAACATCGCACATCCGGGTTTAATTTACATAGGCTCTTCTTAATAAAAGGGGTAGGTGAAGTTTCCTAACAGAGATAATAATTTCATTTCCCTTGATTAAACTCGAGTTTATTGCTTCTATCTCCCGAATACAAGCTTATCTCGTAACTTTGAATATTCTTGGCCCGTGTTTACGCCTGCAGCGGCATTATGTAAGGCACATAACTCTGAGATTTACTCCGCTTCAAGAGCGTATCACTGTAGATTAAGTAGTGCACAAAGCCATCGCATTAACACGCTTGTCAGAGCAGTTATTTCGTCTTAAAAGACATCATTCTTGGTAAACAAGAAAGTGCACTTATTTTAGTAAAACTCAGCTCATTTTTAGATGGGGTTTTCTACTGGTCTCTGTAGACTTCTCGCCATGTTTACTTAAAAGCGTCCTATTATTACTCTTATATTCCTTCAAGAGTACAACCTGTGAATAGATTTTGATAAAACAATTTATTATTGAAGTGTATATAAAACTTCCCACTCTCTCTCTTTCTGTATATATGTAATATATATATATATATATATATATATATATATATATATATATATATATATATATATATATATATATATATATATATATATATATATATATATATATATATATATATATATATATATATATATATATATATATATATATATATATATATATATATATATATATATATATATATATATATATATATATATATATATATATATATATATATATATATATATATATATATATATATATATATATATATATATATATATATACATATATATATATATATACATATATATATATATATATATATACATATATATATATATATATATACATATATATATATATATACATATATATATATATATATATATATATATATATATATATATATATATATATATATATATATATATATATATATATATAATATATATATATATATATATATATATATATATATATATATATATATATATATATATATATATATATATATATATATATATATATATATATATATATATATATATATATATATATATATATATATATATATATATATATATATATATATATATATATATATATATATATATATATATATATATATATATATATATATATATATATATATATATATATATATATATATATATATATATATATAACAAAGAGAATAAGTGGGGCATATTTTGCGCCCAACCGCATAATGGTAATTTTATGTAAAATTGATAAAAGGTAAATAAACACAAACAGTAAACAGCCGTGACAGGTCATTCCCTACTGTAGAAAAAATAAGATTACAGTTATTAATCATTATCGTGTTTTTAAATTTTATATCATTCAAATGACAATGATTACAAATAATATATTTTGTATAATTGTATAGATATTCACATTTAACAGCATAATCTAAATATCCGGATAAATGATTTTTTTAATCATTATTTCTATAATAGTAATTGGATTTTAAGAGATGGTTTATTACTATATTACAAAAGATTTTTACATGTAAATTTGTTGAATCATCGACAAGGACCGTGTAATATTATGACTAGATATATGTGAACGAGATCAAATATTAATGACTTATAAATTGGCAGTCCTTTTACATAGCTTTTTTTGCTTATGAAAAATCTATTTCATGGCACATTATTTAGACGAATTAAAATAGCTTGTTTTATCAAACTTTGTTTTGACAAAGTTAATGAAAATAAATATAAATCATTTTATGTAAAGGAAAGACATTGATATTTATAGCTGCTCTTGTATTAAACACAAACATATACATGTATGTGTATATTTAAATTTTCCTCTTACAAGTGACATAACTAAAAAATACCCCGAATAAAAAATAATAAGAAATAAGTATCATACTTATATCGAAATTAGAAATTAAACCTAAATAATTCAGGGACTATAATTTTATAATTCAACATGATTTTAAGAATGTGTTTGTAGTCCCTTGGATATGTTAAGTCATTTGAACATATTTTTTCTTCGTTCTGTAGTGTTACCCATAAAATTTCCTTTCTATACTTATAGTACAACAGCCAGGTCATAAATAGTCTCTCGAGGAATCATCGAAAATTATTCTAAACATGTATGATCATATTTCAGTAACAGATGTAAGCTAAACAGTTTACACCGTACATTATCTTATAAAACTGGTTATATGCAAGAGATATAAAAATTCTAGAATTATCCTTTTCAAGAATGAGGGAAATACCAAATGTAATAGTGTAGAACATATTATACAATTTTAATATTAAATATATGTATTTTAGGTCATGAATTCCAGATTTCCAGAAAATATTTGAGTTTGGTATGCTCATGAAGATTTCACACAAGAACACAAATCCACATGGTATTCAAGAGATATCTTTCTTTCCCAAAAATTTCTGAAAGAAAGATATCACAGAATTTCGTTGTCTATTTTAAACGAAATCATTCGTGATATCTGAAAATGACTACTGATTTGATTCTATTAATATTGCTTTTACATTCAGAATCCATCAGCCTGTTTTCTTTAATCAACATACCTTCAATTTAAAGTACTAAAAACTAATTATCTTCTTGCTCAGATATCAAATTAGTTTTTGTGACAGGATGATTCATCTCACACTATCTGACTTGTTGCCTCTGAGAAGATAGATGACAATTTATCTATGTTTCTAAGAGGTTTTAAAAAGAGGAATTGCAGGATAAGCAAGTAAAAAAAATAGCCATCACCACCATGTAAATTTCACTGTTTCTTTAAATGTATTTGCATTGAATATGTATGGATTTTCGTCTCCATAACCATTTACTTTGTCTTTTTGTGTGTATTCAAATATCCAGTTTAATTCTCCGAACATGGATTTAGAATAAATGATGTTGTAACGGGGCGATTGAGATTTCTTCAAAATTAATTAATATTACATTTAATTGCGGAAATTAAAAGTTTGAGATCTAAATTAGACCACATTAAATTGTAAAATTTCGACCTGATTTAAAATACAGATATTTGGACATACAGATAAGGAATATTGCCGAGTTTTATGTTCAGGAAGAAATAACCTTTATACAAATATGTCAAAGTACTGCTAGATTAAACTTGATGTGTCCTATTGACAGCATCAACCTGTAGGAGCTGTAAACTTTGGAAGTGCAAAAGGTGCTACTTACAAGAGACCTTGGCCAATCTGAAGTCGTGATTGGTGTTATTCAACCAATAAAATAATTTAAGATATTCAGTTGGTCAAGTGTGGGAGAGAGGTGTATCATGAAACGTGAGGTAAAAAGATGGTAAACATTAGAGAAAGAAAGGAGAAATCCAAAAAAAAGAGACAAGAACCAAAAGAAAAGCGATTCTGGAGATCATAGAAGAGGCAACTTTGAAAAAGTGAACAATAAGTTAGACTAAACAACCCGCTTGGATAATAAGTGCCCGGCAGTAAGTCGAGTTAAACCCTCTCTGAGTTCGATTTCAGTCCTTAGATGCCAAGCAGTTTCATTATAATCTCCGATTTCAATGACACCTCAACCACAACATCTCATTTTGTCTATCAAGATCCTAGAATCTTCTTGGGTAAGCCCTTCTAGATACTAAATCCTTGCTTCTTTTTTTTAATTATATCAGATAATCAGTTTATATACTATTTTAGTTTATTTTAAATTATACTGTTATTTGTTTGCTCCCATATATCAACATATAAGTATATAGTTGTTAAAATAATGGAAAATAAGTTGAATTAATATAATTTAAATCATTTAAAAAATTGTAAATAAATAACTTATTTTTAAACAAAATTCAAGTTTTCAGTATCTTTATAGAATTTTTATTAATCTAAACTTTAAACATAAAGCAAACCAAATAATACCATTTTTAAAACCATTTAAAAACAGCTTAAGATTGCTGCCAACAACAAAAGTAAATTTAGGAAAGGTGTTAACACATGTAACTCAAAAATCTGCAAATTATAAAATATGGATAGGATAATTATATGAATAAATTAACAAAAATACTTTCATATCGTAGTTGCTTTCAAAAGTTATACATTTCTCAGTTTTCTAGTGGTAAGAAAGTTTCATTTATTAGTTTCATTAGCAACTTAAAATATCCATTATCAATAAATTTATTTTTATAGTAATGGTAATGGTACTTTTTTATTACATTTTTAGAAGTGTACATAAACTTAAAGCATATACCTGAGAGTATAAAAATGAGTATTGATATATACTATAGGAGTGTATTGGAGAAAATGATAAACAGTTATGGTGAAAGTAAATGATAATGTAATATACATGCAGTAAATATAGTGCACATTTGGGATCCTAATGTGAAATTATTAGCTATATATGAATAAAATATCTTTCAGATTTAGTTTCATTAAATATTCTATGTAGCATACATAATGGAGTCAAACTTTGCTGTCAACCCTAATCCGCTTGGATAAACCGCTTACGCATAATAAACCGTAGAGCAATTTGCTTGACATTAACCTACAAGGGAAAACAGGATGTCTAAATATTTGAATATGCTCCGTAAACGAAAATGTAGTGAGTTAAGCTAAACCAATAAGCATTAGCTTAATCAAGGCACACGGAGTTGCTGCCTTTTGTTCAAAATTCCAACAATCCACGATTAGCAGTTTATTAAGTACTATATTGTACTGCTTTATGTGAGATTATTTAGCAAAGCATGGATGCAAATTGATAAAAGGTGACTAGAAATTTCGATCATTTTAAAAGCTAATTTAAGCTACACCACAAAGATATATATAAAACACTTC
>CM063501.1:73711985-73716985 GCA_032207245.1 Pardosa pseudoannulata
GACAATAAATGCACATTTAAAATAAGAAATTACTTCAAAATAATATAAGGTGTATAAACGATTAGCTTACACTACGTCTTATAGTAAACTGAAATTCTGTTTATTTTACATATATTTAGTATCATTTATGGTAAAACTATGTTGGTAAAATCTTTTAGTAAAAGTAGTTTTATTAAACTTGAGGCTTAAACGAGTTTTATTCTAAATGGTTTTCTCATTCTTGTGAAAGCACAACGTAGAGGTACTTTTAATCCACTAGCTAAAGCTCTTTTGGTAATGTGTAGGTTAATTATCTTAAAATATACCATACGTAAATTATATCGATTTAACTTAACAGACTGGGAGAAAATAGCGTGACCTAAAGCAGTAGATCCAGACGAGAGCAGGTTTATCAGAAACTATGAGACACATCAGCAGGATAACAGGACAGAATGATTAAGTTTGAATTAATCACGATAGTTAGCTCTATATGCACCTTAATACCGTTACCGATTTAGCTGTAATTACTTTCAAACTAAAAATAAATGATAATATAATACATGAAGTGTGCTTTAAAATTTATAAAATACCCTATTTTAGTTTATATAAATAAAACAATGCATACTCTATTATATTAGAAAAATGTATTAATTGAATGTTATATATGTGATGAAATATCACGAAGGATAGGAAGTATAAGTTTTCGAAGCATTCGAGAACAGGTTTGAAAACTTATCTGTTCACCCCTCTTCCTTTTTGTGGAGAAAAGAGAGAACAGTTACCGAGGTTCTAACTTTTTGGTGTTCTACCCAAAGGGATCCAGAAAAATGGTGATTTTTAGGTAAGCAAATATGGTATCCTTTAGCATAGTAAGGATGACAGACGAAAACTTATTCTATATCATTGCAGAAGTATTTTGTGAAACCCAAGATAAATAAAATTATCCTTCTATACACTGCATGCACGCCCTCTATTTTATAACAACGTATAATAATAAAAGAGTAGAAATGACACATAATTTGTAAGGCTTAATTTTTCATAATTTGAAATGCTTATATTTATTAAATTGTGATGATTTTTTTCATTTAATTTAATCATCGCAAACAATTATTCAAGAAAATTGATAAGAATATTGCATTTAAAATAAGTACTTATTTCAAAATAATATAATGTGTAGATCCAGACGAGAGCAGGTTTATCAGAAACTTTGAGACACATCAGCAGGATAACTGGATAGAATGATTAAGTTTGAATTAATCACGATAGTTAGCTCTATATGCACCTTAATTCCATTACCGATTTTAATGCAATTACTTTAAAACTAAAAATAAATGATAATATAATGTATGAAGTGTGTTTTAAGTTTATAAAATGCCCTATTTTAGTTTATACAAATAAAAAAAATGCATACTCTATTATATAAGGAAATTATTAATTGAATGCTACATATTGGATGAAACATCACGAAGAATTGGAACTAGAAGTTTTTGAAGTGGTCGAGATGAGGTTTGGACTCTTTTCTGTTCACCTCTCTTCTTTTTTGTGGAGAAAATAGAGAACAGTTACCGAGCTTCTAACTTTTTGGTGTTCCACAAAAATGGTGATTTTTAGGCATGGTAATATGATATCCTTTAGCATCGTAAAGATAACAGACGAAAATTAATTCTATAGCATTTCAGACGTATTTTGTGACCAAGATAAAAAAACATATTATTCTTCTATATGATGTATTCACGCTCTCTAATTTATAACGATGTATAATAACTAAAGAATAGAAATTACACATAATTTGTAACGCTTAATTTTTCATAATTTGAAATTCTTACATTTAATAATTTTCAATTATTATTCAAGATAATTATAATTCAAATAATATTAAATTATAATTCAAATAATTATTCAAAGAAATTAATAAGAATATTACATTTAAAAAAAGTTATTATTTCAAAATATTATATTTTGTATAAACGATTAGCTTACACGATGTCTTACAATAAATTAAAATTTCGTTTATTTTATATATTTTTAGAAGCATTTATGGTAAAACTATGTAGGTAAAACCTTTTAGTAAAAATAGTTTTATTAAACTTGAGGCTTAAACGGGTTTTATTCTAAAAGGTTTTCTCATTCTTGTGAAAGCACAACGTAGAGGTACTTTTAATCCACTAGCTAAAGCTCTTTTGGTAATGTGTGTGTTAATTATCTTAAAATATACCATACGTAAATTATATTGATTTAACTTAACAGTCTGTGAGAAAATAGCGTGACCTAAAGCAGCAGATCCAGACGAGAGCAGGGTTATCAGAAAATATGAGACACATCAGCAGGATAACAGGATAGAGTGATTAAGTTTGAATTAATCACAATAGTTAGCTCTTTATGCACCTTAATACCGTTACCGATTTAGATGTAATTACTGTCAAACTAAAAATAAATCATAATAAAATATATGAATTGTGTTTTTTAAAAAATTATAAAATGACCTATTTTAGTTTTCATACAAATAAAAATTGCTTAATCTATTATATTAGGAATGTATTAATTGAATGCTACATATGTTATGAAACTTCACTAAAAATCGGAAGTAGAAGTTTTCAAAACTATCAAGAATAGGTTTTGACCCTTATTTGTTTACCCCTCTTCCTATTTGTGGAGAAAAGAGAGAACAGTTACCGAGGTTCTAACTTTTTGTTGTTCTACCCAAAATGATCCAGAGAAATGGTGATTTTTAGGCATTGAAATGTGGTATCATTTAGCATCATAAAGATAACAGTAGGAAAATAATTCTATAGCATTGCAGAAGTAAATTATCTTAAAATTGGGTAAATTATCTTAAAATATACCATACATAAATTATATCAATTTAACTTAACAGACTGGGAGAAAATAGCGTGACCTAAAGCAGTAGATCCAGACGAGAGCATGTTTATCAGAAAACTATGAGACACATCAGCAGGATATCTTTATAGAGTAATTAAGATTGAATTAATCATGATAGTTAGCTCTTTTTGCACCTTAATACCGTTACCGATTTAGTTGTAATTACTTCCAAACTAAAGGTAAATGATAATATAATATATGAAGTGTGTTTAAAAATTTATTAAATTCCCTATTTTAGTTTATATAAAAAAATAATATTTATATAATTATATAAAGTATTATATTATAATTATATTATAATTATATAAAATTATATATATAATAATATATATATATATATAATAATATATATATAATTATATAAATTATAATAATTATTATTATAATTATATAAAGTATTTTGTGAAGGCCAAGATAAACAAAATTATCCTCCTTCTATATGCTGTATCCAAGCCCTCTAATTTATAACAACGTATAAGAACAAAAGAGTAGAAATGACACATAATATTTATATCTTAATTTTTCATAATTTAAAATGATTACATTTAAAAATTTGTATTGAATATGTTTTTCAATTTAATTATCGCAAATAATTATTGAAAAGAATTGATAAGAAAATTACATTTAATAGTAATATTAATAATATAATGTGTATTAGCAATTAGTTTAAGCGATGTCTTATAGTAAATTGAAATTCTGTTTATTTTATATATTTTTAGAAACATAAAACTATGTTTGTAACATATTGTAGTAAAAGTCGTTTTATTAAACTTGAGGCTTAAACGAGTTTTATTCTAAATGATTTTCTCATTCATGTGAAAGCACGACATAGAAGTACTTTTAATCCACTAGCCAAAGCTCCTTTTGGTAATGTGTGGGTTAATTATCTTAAAATATACCATACGTAAATTATATCGATTTAACTTAACAGAATGGGAGAAAATAGCGTGACCTAAAGCAGTAGATCCAGACGAGAGCAGGTTTATCAGAAACTATGAGACACATCAGCAGGATAACAGGATAGAATGATTAAGTTTGTATTAATCACGATAGTTAGCTCTTTATGCACCTTAATACCGTTACTGATTTAGCTGTAATTACTTTCAAACTAAAAATAAATCATAATAAAATATATGAATTGTGTTTTAAAATTTATAAAATACCCTATTTTATTTTATATAAATAAAATAATGCCTACTCTATTATATTAGAAAATATATTAATTGAATGTTAAATATGTGATGAAATATCACGAAGGATTTGAAGTAGGAGATTTCGAAGAGGTCAAGAAGAGGTTTGGACACTTATCTCTTCATCCCTCTTCCTTTCTGTGGAGAAAAGAGAGAACAGTTACCGAGGTTCTAACTTTTTGGTGTTCTACCCAAAGTGATCCAGAAAAATGGTGATTTTTAGGTAAGCAAATATGGTATCCTTTAGCATAGTAAGGATGACAGACGAAAACTTATTCCATAGTATTGCAGAAGTATTTTGTGAAACCCAAGATAAATAAAATTATCCTTCTATACACTGAATGCACGCCCTCTATTTTATAACAACGTATAATAATAAAAGAGTAGAAATGACACATAATTTGTAAGGCTTAATTTTTCATAATTTGAAATGCTTAAATTTAAAAAATTGTAATGATTTTTTTCATTTAATTTAATCATCATAAACAATTATTCAAGAAAATTAATAAGAATATTACATTAAAAATAAGTAATTATTTCAAAATAATATAATGTGTATATACAATTAGCTTACACTACGTCTTTCAGTAAACTGAAATTCTCTTTATTTTATATATTTTTAGAAGCATTTATGTTAAAACTATGTTGGTATAATCTTTTAGTAAAAATAGTTTTATTAAACTTGACGCTTAAACGAGTTTTATTCTAAATGGTTTTCTCATTCTTGTGAAAGCACAACGTAGAGGTACTTTTAATCCACTAGCCAAAGCTCCTTTTGGTAATTTGTGGGTTAATTATCTTAAAATATACCATACGTAAATTATATCGATTTAACTTAACAGTCTGGGAGAAAATAGCTTGACTTAAAGGTGTAGATCCCGACGAGAGCAGGTTTATCAGAAACTATGAGACACATCAGCAGGATAACAGGATAGAGTGATTAAGTTTGAA
>CM063501.1:73729485-73736985 GCA_032207245.1 Pardosa pseudoannulata
TATATATATATATATAATATATATATATATATATATATATATGTATATATATATGTATATATATATTGTATATATATACGTATATATATGTATATATATAAAATATATATGTATATATATATATATTATAATATATATATATATATATATATATATATGTATATATATGTATATATATGTATATATATATAATATATATATAATATATATATATAAATTATATATATATATAAATATATATATATATATTATATATATATATATATATAATATATATATAAATATATATATATATATATATATATATTATATATATATATATATATATATATGTGGTGTGTGTGTGTGTGTGTGTGTGTGTGTATATACATATATATATAAATTTCATTGTTAAATTTATTGGCATTCACTCTACAAATGGGATATACATGTAGAGAATTATATCATGAAATATATGTTATTCTATCTAATCCTATATGTACCTGAAAACTGCAATAAATTTCCAGGTGACTCATATTATGGTGTGGGTCAGGACAAAGAAGAGAATTATAGCTTAATATACACCCCTTGTACGAAGATATATCTTTTATATATCTTCTCTAGGTATAACAGATATGGGGTATAAACTTAGTAGAACTACTATACTGCTCAATAGTGAGTATATTTTCACTAAGTATGGTGATAAAGTTATCATACGGAAGTTTTAGTATATTTTTATATATTATACAGATTTTAACATTTTTTTAATTCACAGACATAATCTTTAATAACACAGCCATGAAATTTGCCTTAAATTAAAAATAAAATGTATAAATTCAAGTATTGTAATAAAAACTACTTTTAAGAATAATACAGCACAATCAAACCTACTACTCTTAAATTGTGATTAGTACATAGGTGTCGAATGATCCGGTACAGTTGTCGATGAAGCCTTCTAAAGGTATGGCATTAGGTTTAGAGCTTTTTTTTGTTTTGGTTTTGAGCACTACGTTCTACTTTTTGCAACTCAAGGCTAATGAGACCGAGACCTACTGCTTAAAGCCGATTCCGAACGGTACGAAATCCATTCCACAGTTGGATTCGAACAAACTTCGGTCCCGAAGGCCAGCACCCTAACCATTCGGTTATCGTTAGGCAAGGTTTAGAAGCAAATGGGGGATTTTGTCAAGTAGGGTGGTTAGTAGAATTAATATTTATAAAATGTGCATTATATTTATAAAAATAATAAATGTAATATAGTTTGTTTAACATGATAAATGATGTATATTTACAATCCTAAAATTCTCGATTACACCATTGATAACTGTTTGGAAATCAACTTCTTTATTTGCAATTTTCTCTTTAAATTTTGCATCATATTAAACATGTTTTTATTAACTATTTGACTGTATTAGAAAATGAACATATTTAAAATCAGATATTTGAAACCAGTTATTACGAAATTGTTAAAAGGATAACAACTCCAACCATACTATTATTTTTATTTCTTATTATTTTAAGCTTATTTTTAAAATTTTAAGAAATGAAAGTTTAGAATATATGGTTGCTATTTTAAACTATTTTCTTCAATATGATTTTAATTTATAGATAGGTAGATAGAACAAGATATACATTAAATAATATGCAACAATATTCTAATATTTGGTAGAATTAACTGTTATTTATGTGGGGGGTGTTCGAATATTTTTTCTTGTAAAGATAGGAGTTCCGGAAATATTTTCGAACCACTGATTTAGGAGATTAGAAATCCCTGTTACTGAACTGAATCTTATATAACAGTGATTTATACAATTAAATAAACAAAATGGTTTAGATAACTGTGGGTTTATTAATCTGTTCAATTCATCAGTGAAATGTTATGCATTGGGATTCTAATGAACTGTACCTTTGATAAAGCGCCATATTGTAATGATCATTGTTAAAATAACTTTTTAAATAAATTAGGTCTGAAATGCCATTACAACTATAAGGAATGATCTTGCGTCGAGAGCTTCCAGTATTTATATTTCAAAGTATACCAAAAACATTCCTAAACAAATTAAATATGAAATTGATTAGTAATTTATTTAAAATAGTGACGTAACACACCTTCGCGTGTTTGCCATAATTATGAAATCTGTATTTCACTATTAAATTATCATTAGAAGCTTTAGATTATACTTCAGTAATAATCAATACTATTGATGTTTAAAAAGATAGCATCAAACTTAATATTACAACAACCAAATAATACATTATTATGAAAGATCATTAAAATAACAAAAATTGTGTTTCCTTTTTTCCAAAACACATTCAATTAGCTACATATTTTCCGAAGATTGAGACAAGATGAAACAAGTTTTTTAATTTTATATTATTTTTTGTTAATATATTGTAAAATGTGATACTTCAGTATGGTTATTGGAACATAATACTTAAAAAGGAAATTTTATTAATATTATTATATAAATTTTAATATTATATATACATAATATAAATTTTATTATAGCATATAGCTAGTCATATGATGGGATCAATGAAATTTTTAATTTTCCAGAATTGAAAAGTACCCTGTGAAGCAGGTAAAAAATGGTTTGTTTTCTGGCTAAGAATTATATTACAGGAAAAAATAACCGATGATTAAATTTAAAATTATCACATATATACCTATTTTTTATTTAAGCCAAATATAAAAGAAAATTATTTACGCAATATCTAAGTTCAGGGGTAAAACGTATGAAAATAATGCATAAAACATTTAAATAATCTAAAATAAGAAATGTTTAAATTAGATGGTTAAATTAATGAAGTCGTATTGCTAGAAAAATGTTATTTATAATTATTTATTATGTGATAAATTGATAATTTTAATCGTCTGCTCTAAACTTTAGAAAATAGGGCTGAAAAAGGAGGCAAGGGGTTGATTTTGAAAGTTTTAAAGACGACAGTATTTTTCTTGTGATATGAAGCATATTTATAACAATTTATTTTAGAATCAGATCGATAGTTTAGCTTTAAACTTTACTCGCTTTGAATTATCCTAACCCTAAGTCATCAAGAATCCAAAATGGATGCGTCTATTCATTCCAGTTCCAACCACTTCATAAATTCGAGGACAGATGGATAGATAACTTAGAATATTATTATATTATTTTTCTAAACAGTGAGATGAACTAATACTTAATTTTCTACTCATAATATACCTTAAATGCTATGATAAGATATATTTTTTCGAAAAATGGCGTAAATAAACTATATAAAGAAGGACCTACAGTTAAACAAAAATTATTTTTCTAAATATGACGGGAGTTTTGACAGTAAAAATATTATGGTCTGTGCAGACATATTCTAAATATGAAAATAATGCATACTAATTTCTTTAAATTATGTAAAGACAGCCTAATCAAAGAAATTTGATGCATATGCATATTTAAGTTACTGCCTGACAACAATTTGCAGATATGTATAAATAGACAGTCTCGTAATTAGTCATAGCGTGATAAGCAGTAATTATGAAAAAGGATATTAACCATTAAAATTAGCTCTAGAATTCGGAAAGAATAACTTTGAAGTAATCAATAATAATCATGACTAGAAAATATAGCTTTAACAGTTATATAACAAAAACCTAAATAAACAAAAATGTTTATGAAGTTTGGAAAAATTAGAAAAGTTCAGTTTTCTTCATTTTTCCATAAAACATGCAATAGGTCAAAATAAATGGTTTCCAAAGTTTAGGTAAAATATTCAAGTGAATTTTTGTATAGTCTCAAATGTTTCAAGAAAGTGTTAAAATTTAAAGGAATAAGAACGAATTTCAAAAAAGACAAAGTGTCAATTTCTATATGCTCTAATGCGGATGAAAAAGCCCGATCCTAAATTTTTGCATATATTACAATATACTTTTTATTGTTAAAATTATAATACACTTTCTATAAAGTGTTTTATGTAACTAAATCTGCGCATTGAGAGTGGAAAGATATTACTCTTTAATATGATGTGATTTCTATTAATAAGGAATACTTATAAGCTACGATATGCAGTATCTTAATAATAATCTAATGTATAATTATCCTTTAAAGTAAAATAAACAAATGATAATTAAATTAATCTTAAAGGAAAGAATACCTTAAAAGACTATTTTTGTTACTGATGGACATCAATGTTTCAATATTAATTGTTTAGATAACTTACCAAGATTTTAATAATCAATACTAAAATCTCAATATCCTCTAATACTGTTGACAAAACCCGGTCATGAATTACTATATATAATATAATGAGAATTTTATCACTAAAATAAATAACACACTTTTGATAAAATACTATGTATAAATAAGTATTTCTATTAAGATAGCAAAGATATTTCTTATACATATATAATGTGAGTTATAATAATACGAAATATTTATGAGTTGTGATATACACGATTAAGTCTTAAAAATAATCTATTATATTATTATCATTTACAGTAAAATAAACAAATTATAAATGAAACAATAAATTTAACATAAATATTAATAATATTGATGGATTTTCAAGTTTCAATAATAATAATTCAAGTAAATCTCTAAGGATTTTGTAAGAATCAATACTAAAATTTCAATATGATCTCATGTTATTGACAAAGTCCAGTCATGAATTCCTACTTATAATATACATTTTATTGCTAAAATAAATAATACACTTTTGACAAAATTCTATGTATAAATAAGTAATTATCTTAACATAATAAAGATATTTCTCATAAATAAGTTGTGACTTCCAGTAATAAGAAATATTTTTGAGCTGTGATACACAAAACTACGTTTTAAAAGTAATATAACATATAATTATCCTTTAAGGTAATATAAACAAACCTTAAATGAAAGAATAAATTTAACATGAATATTTATTTTATTGGTGGACTTCCATGTTTCAAGAATAATTATTCAAGTTAATCTCTAAGAATTTCGTAATAATCAGTACTAAAAGTTCAATATTATCATATAGTGGTTTAACTATAAATAAAGCTCATGTTCTTCAATTTTGCTGGTGGATATTTAATATTGGTTGCATTGAATATTTTTGTTATGTAGAGTACAGACTATATTAATAAATGATGGTGGACAACTAGATGTTACAAAAATCTTATATATTAAATGCCACTTTTATTTTTGGTTAATCATTATTGAGTGATATCCGGCGGATTTACTGTAAAAAATATTATATCTTTATCAAGAGTGTAGAATGAAATTTGAAATGATAAAATAGACAAAAAATACCAAATATTCTACAAAAGTTCACTAATCTAGACATATTCTGTTTTCTGCTTTGAAAATATATAAAATGGGATAATTGTAATGTTTATGAACTTTAGAAATAAACTTGTTTTTCCTTTTATATGTTCTAGAAAACTTTAATTATTTGGTGAAAACTGAACAGTTTTAGCAGAAATATAATTAATTCCTATAAGGTCTAATGCTGTCAAAAAATCATGAAAATAACTTATTGTATACAAGGTAATTCTCTTAAAATAAATAAAAAATTGTGATAAGAGTCTACGCATACAAAAAATAGAAGTATAATAAATCATTTATTATTATAAGGCAATTTGTTGAAATACTTAGCTGCTTTATAAGTGGACAGAATCTTAATAAAAAGCAAATATGTAATTTTATTTCAATACATATAATGATCTAGCCTAAATAAAAAAATATTATATGCAAATGAATACTTAAGTTATTGATAGATTAGCACTTTTCAGACACGTAAAAAATGAAGTGTCTTAATTAAGTGTCGCGTGATAAGCAGTAATTATGATTCGGATGTTAACCGTTAAATTAGATATAAAATTTAGAACGTGTAATTTAGTAGAAATCCGAAAACTGATGTATCGAAAAAAAAGTATTTTAAAAGTGATATACTTGACAACATATAACTAATGTTATGTAAAAGTTTTCTTAATTATAGAAATTCAGTTTACTTTCTCTTTCACAAACACATGCCTTAGGCTGTAAGGTTGTCTAAGATTTAGAAATAAAAACTTAATTTTCTTTTCATATGGTAATAAAGCTTTCACAAAAGTTTGAAAAAAAAACTCTTTAACATAATTAGAAATAATTTCGTAAAAAGAAATATTTATAATTATTATAGCATCTAACTTATTGAAAAAGATTAAGCATACATTCCTGATTAAATTATACTTATATTCCCAAAATTAATAACAGTTATAAATCACCTTGGTAGCAATATTGGCAGCAATTTCAAATACTGCTGTATAAATGTTATTGCAGTTTCTTTTACCATAGGATTATTATAATGAAATGGCTCAACTTGATTGTCTTGCAATTCCACGGGAAATTCCTTTGAAAACTAATTAATTTAGTTTAATTTTATAATAAAATTTGTGTATAATATCTTTATCACTAGGAAGATTAATATTTTCTAAAATACGAATGGAAACAGAGTGCGCGGTTATATACTTTGTATATTTAGTTTGGACTCCCTCCTCAAAGGCAAAAATACCAGAACGAATATTTCCTAATGAATTCGAAAATGGGTACACTTTAATATTTTATTTAACTAGAGTATTTCTCTACTAATCAATAAGCTAGAAAAATAAGAGCTAATTTATCACTAAACTAGGATAACTAATACATTTTAAAACTTTTTATATGCATTAATTTTCATTGATTCATCACACAGTAGTAAAAGTCTAAGGAACTGCAAAGACTGCTGCAAGCCAAGGCCACCTAAATCACATATATGTCCAAAAATAGGTGTTACAAGGTAATACATATCCATTTGAGATTCAGGAATGGTTAGATATTAGTATATGTGTAGCCATATAATGCGTGAAAGCGGTGCAACCTTCTTAAGTGAAATCTATCCAAACCTTCCCTTAGTTTAAACACTTTTTACCTAAGTAGCCCGTTGTCTTAGTGAATTATGTCCAACAGGCATTGATTTAGACAACATTTTTATAAATTTACGAGGAGCAATATCTTTGAGAATTTGCTGCGATATTGAAATGTGACTAGCGTTGCTCCATAATAATTCTTAGTCTTTTTACCGTGAGCAACTGAAATGACATGGCCAATTTTCTAATTGTACTGTGGCTTAGTGTGAAGCTTGGGGACCGCATTGACCTTTATGTTATCAAAGTCACTGGTGTTTGCTGTTTTTGTAGAACATTCCGTATGTAAGTTTATTCATAATTGCTGAGATTTGCCATTTCTACACATCCCCCTACAGTAAATATCAAAGAACATTTGGAGAGCGAAGATATGTAACTCTTTAATTGATCACAATTTACTGACATTTTAATTTAATCATGTACACAAAAGTTTGGAAAAAACTCTTTAACATAACTAGAAATCATTTTGTAAAAAGAAATATTTATAATTCTTATAGCATCTAACTTATTGAAAAAGATTAAGCATAAATTCCTGATTAAATTATACTTTTATTTCTAAAATTAATAACTGATATAAATCACCTTGTGTAAAATAATACGTAAAATAATAGTGTAAAAATATG
>CM063501.1:73741985-73766985 GCA_032207245.1 Pardosa pseudoannulata
ATGCGACCTCCATATTATCCAAGTCACTGGTGTCTGCTCATTTTCGAAGGACATTCCGTATGTACGTCAATTTATAGGTGCTGAAATTTTTCACTGTTACACATTCCCCTACATTAAATATCAAAGAACATTTTAAGAAGGAAGATGTCTAATTTAATTTGACCAATAGTACCCACATTTTAATTTAATCAAGTACATGTGGGACACCTTGGGACACATTTGACAAGAAGAGCCCTCCTGTTCTAATGACTCTTCTGCTATTGGAGCTACAAGATGGATGTGCAAAAATGCTTCAACAGCTTGATAATGCTAATCAAACCATGGAAGATCAGAAATTGTTTGTACAGCTAAAGGTTGTTTATTTATTGCCATTTTATTGCCATATCCACATTTTTGCTTCTCTTCAGCAGTGACTGAAATTAACTTTTCAATGAGCATCTTTTTTAATCCTTTGAATTTCTTTTTATGGAATATTACTTTTTACTTTTCTGAAGCACTAATATCTTCAAGATTTTATTTTACTAATTTTTCCGAAATGCAACACTTGTAGACTTTAAGTTGTAAAAATATTCCTGAATCTAAAGTAGTCCTACTAGTGTATGATTTTAAATTTTATCCAGTACAATATAACAATAGAATTATGTTGATTTAGAAATCACCAGTGAATGGTTAAAGGCTATTTTAAGTCTTAGAACAGTGCATTTTTTAGTACTTTAATAGTCGATGCTTGTAAAGAGTGAAATATTCAGAAGAAAAAAAATTAAATTCTTTTATGTTTCGATTTGAATATAGCTTGCGATCTTATCTAAAGTATATTAAATTGTTACTGGAATTTTACTGTAACGCAGTGATATCTTAGATACAATATTTTAAAACAATCATTAGGGATCAGAAATTAGGGATCAGAATATTTACACAGATATAACAGTATATCGATTTTAGCAAATCAAATGAATGCAAATAAATTAGTGTAATAAGAAATAAAACATATGCAATTTAAGCATTCATCACTACAGTAAATTTTTCTAAACCTATCTATTACTTGCAAAATAATTGTTGAAATTAATAATTATCATCATTTTTTTGTAAAGAAGATCAACATTTAATATCATTGAACCTATATCTGATCTGTCATATAAAAGAATTTTTTAAAGTATGTATATATATATATATATATATATATATATCATTGTAATTGTCCTTATATATCTCAAGAAAGAAAGATAAAGTATATAGAAATCTATATTTCTTTTCCCAGAAATATAATGACCACAAAATGCTAAAATGACCCTCTCAAAATTCCGGACTTAAAATTTAATCTAATTTTACATTTCTTTACAATAACTTACACCATTTTTCTGTGTCATATTAGATTTTCCTCCAAAGAATATAGGGGCCATCAAGCCCCTCCGCAAGGGGTGGATCATTCCCTCAACTCCCCCCCCCCTCAAAAATGAGTTTTGACATTTCCCCCTCAAACATTTTCCTCGGACTTTTTCTTTTAAGGTTTTCTTTCCTTTTATATCTGCCCGAGAAATATGGTGGCATCGCTCTGTTTTTACGAGCAACCCGGCGGGTCTCAAAACCGAAATCAAAGATTGGACGGTGAATGAATAAAATATGAACTTTTAAACAAATGCCGTAAAAATGTTGACGTGTCGAGAAAAATGATGCGAGCCTTTAGGGAATAAAATTATAAGCTCAGAATAAATCCCCTTGAATATCTTTTCTACTTGTTGTACATATTATCCACACTGGAAGAAACACACAGAGCGTGCAGTCGAATGATTCTGGTTGGCTAATGGAAGTTTTATGCTTTTCGAACGAATCTTGTGCACAAAGAAAGGGAATAAAATAAGGCTAGAATTTTGAACTACAGAATATTGGTAACAGTAAAATCTATGTTTGAAATTCTTCAGGTTAATTTAATTTATTGTACTCTCGTTTGTCAACTCTTGCAAACATTGTGTATAAATAACATGTTTGTTTAAATAATAATTATTACTACGTATGTTTGTTCAACAAAAACTTCTTATAAACATTTATTACAAACGAAATTTTTCATAGTATTAAAAATTAGTAGTTTATAATAATTTAACCACTTAACAGCTTCTTTTTTTATCTACCATAAATATTAAAACCTGACTTAGGAAATTGTGTAGATTTATTTTAAAATCCGAATTTTAATAGAGTGTCAGATAAATCTATTGGAAAGAGGTAACTGAAAAAAGAGATAAATTCTTTTAAATCAGTCATTTGATTTACACTTATAAACTGACAGGGAAATAACCTTATCTGTCCGAGTGACGATCGGGCAAAGCGATAAGCATAGTAATTATACCACCAGGTGGTAACTGGTCGCGTTTCAATATCTATTCTATTGGAATTTTACTTCATGTACAGTGAAAGTTGCAATCAAAATGGTGTGCACTACTAGATGTTACAAAGAAACTTACAAGTTTTTCACGTTAATCAGAGTGCCTTCGTAACTTAAGCAAATATTTTATTTTATTTAGTTTTTATTTTTAAATTTTGTTTTAAATTTGTATTATGACAGGTTCTTAGTGTAATGATATTGCTCACTATATATGTTTATGTATGCTACTAATTGTAATTTTTTTCCTGTATTCTTTTAACTGTATTTTTTTCATTTTATTTATTATTCTAATTATAAAAATAAAATTTTATTTTCTTATTTCTTAATTTATTATATCAAAATATTTTTAAAAAAAACATAAACAAAAAAAAACAAAAGCAAAATTTTATTTTATTTTTTATTTTCTTTTTTTAAATTATTATGAAATGGTGTTGTATAACAGTAATATAAATAATATTTCTTATTCTTTTTACTTATATGTAAAATGTAATTTATTTTTTTCAAAATTCGTATATTTTAAATCCTTTTTAGTATTTTCAGTCATCTTTTAATTAAATCTTTATTTTCAAATTTTTCTATTCATGGTTGCTTAATGTGATAAATTTTTGTGTTTCTTTTTTTTCATATTAAAAAATTAAATTATGTATTTATTTCTTTCGGACTTAAAATTAGTTGGCTTCACAAGGTGGTTTATTTAACAGTTGAATAATTAAAAGCAACAAAATTCTAAACTTTAATATTGATTTTCTAATTAAAATCACTAGGAAGTTTAGATTTTCTTTTTTTAAAGAAAACATAACAATGTCTTTATTCGTCTTTTTTTTACTATATATGCTAAATGATCTGTCTTAAGCTTTTCAGTCAAATAACAAAATTTATATAATAGTATTAAAATTTATTTAAACTTGCGTTTTAAACGAAAGTACACTGATAACCTAGGTTAAAATTGCTGTTTATAATTGACTTTAAATAATCAATCTAATTAGATTTTGTTTGTTTAAGTGTATAATATTTAAAAATACTTTTTTTTTATGAATATTATTTGCACTCACTCTAGGTGCAATGATAAAACCAATAAAAACTAGATAAGACATAGTCAATATGGATTTTTTATTAAAAATCTAGCAAACGAGAAAATTTGCGATAACAATGCTTTCTTTAACCCTGAATTTGACAAGATATTTTTGCAAATATTTTTTAATTTTAATTTCTGTTATTTTCCCATGTCTGTATAGACATTTGGATCTCTGTAAAATAAGCAAAAAATATTATAGCATTTTCCATTTTTGAAATAATTAAAGTCCGCTGTGGCGAACACTGACAATTATGGTATACATTAGTTATAAATATACATGTCCAGTGTAGCGGACTTAGACAAATTAAGGGTTAAGACGTACAAGGAACTATAAATGAATAAAGTGTGAAAAGCCAAACACCTGTTTGTTTATAATATTTGCCAAATAAATATTCCATTTATCTTAAAAATAGTGCCTGTAAGTAGAAAGAAATTATTTTGGAATCAAATAGAGGCTAAATATATGTCTTAAAATGAAAAATTTAGAGGTAAAAAGTGACACTACATTTATTTGTTTACACTACAAGCTGTAAAGTATCTACATTTTAATAAGATTATGACGCCTTACGGAAGCCAAATTAGTTTTGAAATAATTACGAGCAATTGATAAAAAATAATTATATATTCAAAATATTAGTTGCACGAATAAAACAAGTTATTAATATTTCTCTGTAGATATATTTATGAAAATTATATATATATATATATATATATATATATATATTAAATTTAGATCAAGAATGTGTTTTTAAGACAGGTAAAAAATAAAGTTTTAATATAACAAAATGTATACTTTGTTATAACTAATCAATCATTGATTTAAAGCAACAAACTATGTATACTTATAGATATACTTTCATTAAAACTACTATAATAATTATTTTACTAAGTGGAAATTATAATAAATCAAAATCATTAAATACGAATCACATGATTAGTAACAGATATAGGATTCAAATAATTTTCCAGTCAAAATATACTTTAACACATTTCTTGTCTTTGTTATTAATATATATTCATTGATATCTTAATGTTTACATTATAAATATTTTTTTATGTTTAGTCCAAAAAAGTGTTTTTAAAACTAATAAAAAATTGTTGTTTTAATATAATTTAAATATTTAAATCTTTATACTTAATTATTCAATGATTTATACAGCAAAACATTTATACTTATATATACACTTTATATTTATAAAACTACTATAAAAGATTATTTTTTAAATAAAAATTATAAAAACTCAAAATAACTAAATATTAATACATGATTAAGAAAAGATATATGATGCAATAAATTTTCTAATCAAATTACATTTTAGCATATTTTTGCCTTGATTACAGTACTTACATTTGAAGATTAAATAATATTATTTTTTCACTTACCTATAAATTTTAAATTTATATTTTATTAAATATTAGATTCAAATATTTAAAATAACATAATATCAAGACAAGATATAAATAATAAACAAATAAAGCAATAGTCTTAATTTTGATTTTAAAGAATAATTCAACCAAGACACTGGTTCTAAGAGTAAAACTATGGGTTTTTTTTAATTTGAGATAAAAATTCCACTTTACGATTATTTATATCAAGAATTTATAAAAACTCATAAACAATAAACTATTTTTTGCAGTTAGATACATATTTTGTACAATGGACAATCAAAATGAATTTACATTTTTAATCAGTTTGATGAAATACTTAATATGTTATTAAAGTAAACTTATAGGAATGTGTTTATAATTTGAAGAAAGAATATTAATAACTCAAAAATATTTGAAAAATAACCTTATTGAACAAATTCTGTATAACTATTTTACATAAATTTAAGTCATTTTTACTTATAGATGATTTTTAGAGATTATTATAAAAGCTGTTCTAAGTATTTAAAAAATATAATTTAGAAAAAATCACAAAAATACATTTAAAATATCTAAATATTTCGAACTATATATATATATATATATATATATATATATATATATATATATATATATATATATAATGTGTTTTATGACTCATATATTACACACATATATATAATATATATATATATATATATATATATATATATATATATAATGTGTTGTGTTTTTTGATGACTCTAGCCGATATTACACACACACACACACACACACACACACACATATATATATATATATATATATATATATATATATATATATATATATATATATATGTTTTTCTAGTGAAGAAAAAACCTTAGGTCTTTTGAAGCTAGAAAAATAGTGGTTTTAACGAACATTTATTACTTTACAAGGTGAATTATAGAAAAATCTCGGTGTGAGGTTACTTCTGTCATTAATTATGCATGTATCAGATTTCAACGGGGGAACCAAGCAGAAAATAATTATCCTAAATTCATTAGTACAAAAAATTCAGATTTCCACGGGTGATGCAAGCAGAAAAAAATATCCTAAATTCATCAGTAAAAAAATTATGTATTTAATGTATGACTTCTAAGTATAAATTCATCTCTATTTTAATTCAGGTTAAATGTACTTTTAACACAAAATAATGGATTAGATGAATTGTTTGTTTCATCAATCACAAATTTAACAAAACAAAATGTTTATTTGTAACAAAGAAAGAAATTACAAAATTTCGGTCTCCGATAATACCATCTATTTATATACATTTAATAGCCATTTATAGAAAAAAAAATCAAAATGGTTTCGTCAGCTAAACACCTGTTTTTCCATTATACATGTCAGAGTCAGATGCCGTAGAGAAAAGCTGACATTGGCATCTTTTATTTATAATCAAACCTTCAGAGACACACACTCTCAGAGTCTTTCCTCTTTGATTTCTTCAATGTAGAAAAATATTGTTTGTAATTTTTTTTGGGTGTCCCTTTTGAAATGTGTACGGATAGAGACAGTTTAAGTGGCAGAGATATATTTTAGAAATGTTACTGAAGAATTATTAATAAATAAGTTTCCCTTTCAGTTTCCTAAACGATTTCATAAAACATCAGTAGGTTAAAGTTTGTCAGATTTAAAATACCATCTAAAGTTTCTAAAGAGTTATAAAAGAAAATCAGACAACCATTAATTTTTTTATATTAACATTTTGAAAATTTTGACTAAAATTATTTTACAAATTTAGCAACAGATTATTAATGCTCTAAATTTATATTAATTATTTTTTAGGAATATTATTATTTTTATATTATTTTTTATTATATATATATATATATATATATATATATATATATATATATATATATATATATATATATATATATATATATATATATATATATGTCATGTAGCGATCCAGAGTTAAGGCGAATGCGAAAGAGTCTTTCTTAATAATAATAAATTTATTAAATCATCGTTTTTTCTAAAAGCAAAATCTGCGCCATTTTCATTGTTCTTGGCTGAGCTAAGCGTGGAATAGGTGTTTAGAGATCCAAGTCCAAGCACTGACTGATCTTATCTGTTTGCAAGATCATCAAATTGTTCCAAAATGCTTCCGCCTGACCAGATGATCCCAAAAGCTTACGCGAGCTTGGGTCTTTTTTATTTATTTTATTATTATAAAAAAGTTCCCTTTTTAAAATCATTTATAACTTACGTAATTTACAACTACCCCTTTTTTAGATCTGACATATATATTTTATTATATTATTATTTTTATTATATTTATTTTTATATTATTATATATTATAATTTTATTTTTATTTTTATAGGAATTATTATTATTTTGCTCTAGGATTTATAGGATTACTTTTTTCATTTAGAAGTTGTGAATATTTTTAAAATTTTAGTACACTGGAAATGAATGACAAACTGTCCATATTTTTAGACGAGATTTTTCCATATTTGTGTATTTTTTCACCTTTATTATTTTATAAAATCATTACCTTCATTTTTAAACTTGAGATATTTAGTGAAATGGAAAATGCTATAGATCAGCATAGTTGCAAGGTAAAGAATCCCATATATTTCTTAAAATTTCTCATTTCTATTAATTTCACACATTTAGAGGCACTATATCTTCTTTATTCCTTCAAGGATTTTTATTACCATTTTTACTAAAATTTACCCAAATCAATGAAATCTGTAAATCCTTTAATAGGCTTTTCTGTCAAATTTGAAATTTTTATCATAGTACCTTTTAGTTCTGAATAACATATATAAATCAAATATAAAATTGATAGTCCTTTAATTTAAAAGTGTTTACAGACCTTAGCTGAAGAACTTAAAATCTTGGATTAATATTTCTGTGTACCTTCTTTTGCACAGATAATAGTGGGTTTTTACAAGTGAACAGACTTTAAAGTTTTTTGGAGTGCATTTACGTCCAGAGGATACTCGCACATACGTTAATTTTCGGTAAATCTAATAGAAGACTCTTGAAACATATCACAGAACTTTGTTAAGTTCAGGAAAGGAAGATGGAAATCGATAACGATCATAAAGTCCAAAGTAGACCTTTTTTCCAAAGTAAAAATCTATCTGTCCAAAGTAGAAATCAGAATCTCAATAACACAATAATAAACTGAGATATGCTGACTATATTAACGAGAAGGAATGCGATGTATCTTTTTTCTTCTCACAAAAACAGACTTGGGTAATGCAATCAATGTGAACAGGGCTGTTTGTTCTTCAAAAACATCATCGCCAATGGTTTTTATTCTCTTTTTTTTAGGATTACGATCTACTGTTTTGAAACACGAGAACTGATGAGACTGGGACCTACTATTTAAGAGCCGATTACGACCGGAGGAACTTCTGTACTGAAAAAAGTCCTGATCGTTCGACCAGTGGGATACAAACATCATAATATTGGATGGACATGATAGGTTAAACTGGTCATATGTTTGCCTGTAATATGATCTTGTAGATTAATCTTGAAGTCCCTGAAAGTGTAAAACAAATATCATGTCTTCCATTTCAACACAGTCCATATTTAATGGCTTCAGTACCACGTTTGCTTATTACAAGCATTCGCATGATTGTTAAATAGTTTTGGAATTGCTGATCACTCTAAAATTCTTATTGGTGCTCAGTAAACAAATATAGAGCAGTTTTAGTCCGATGTCGTTTCCATGACCTTGGGAATTTATGTAGTTTCACTATGACTATGAAAAATATTTTCTTCGTACTTAGAATGAAAAAAAAATTAGAAGTTTTTTAACACTCGATCAGACTCGCTGGTATATCCGGCAACTAATAGTCAATATGTTCGTTTTCATCCAGAACTAGTCTATGATATTATATTCGATGAAGTGAATGAAGAGTTAAATGATTTGCAAACGAAACCTCAAATCTCTATGTCAACTACTGAAGAAAATAATATGCAATTAAACAAAAAAATGTGTGTTAATTTTTGAAGTGTTTTAATATAAAATAAAATTTTCAGGAACTACAACAAACGAATTGTTAATAATACCCAATAGTTAGAGTTAATAAATTTAGGATATTTTAAGAAAGATGTGTAGGTTTGTTATAGAAGAAGTTTAATGCGTTTGTGTGAAAGCAATCAAATTATTTTAGCTAAATGTATACAGCAACATTTGCAATATTAGCTTCAAAATTCTTAAAGTAATCGGCAATAGAATACGCAAAACAAGATAAAGGGTTGTATCTAAGTAATGTATTTTTTATAAATACAGTATATTGCAACCAGAGTATCGATGTTTGCTTTGGCTGCAGAAAAAAAAACACAGATTTTTTTCCCAGTGCAAAGTTATTGCCATTTGAAGAGTTTTAGAAATATATAAAGTTATGGGAAGAAAATACATGCCCATTCACCCCACAAACCAAAATGTTTGTGACTGCCTAAACAAATGGGAGAAAGGAAAACGCCTATCTAGTAGTAGCTTCCCCAAATACAAGGTGGAATTACGAAAGCCGGAATTTCTTATAATGAAAAAAAAATATGGTGCAAACGGAGAGATAGGTTTTTACAATATATGCAGAAATAAATTCGATGCTACATTGATTTTTTCTGCAAAACTGAACAATGTTGAGTACATGAAATTATTTTACATATTGGGAAGTAAATGTAATAATATTGTATAATTCAGAAACAAATACAATAATACAGCAAGCTCGCCCAAGGCAGTAGGCCAGTTGGACTACTTGCTACGGCGGTGAAATGTATGAGTGGAAAAATCCCCTGTACTAGTATGAAAATAAATAAATATATGAAAGAACATAACAAACGAAAATATATTTCAATTACTCGAAACGGAAAAATAAAATATAAGTTTATAAAAATAGGTTACTAAGTGTACACTTTATTATATAGAAGAGTAGCTTAGCTTTTATTTAAAAAAAAAATCTAAACAATTTTAAGCTTTGAGGGGGAGGGGGGTATTTTTGAGCTTTATCTAAATGGAAAAATGTTTTCCGGCCTAGAATTCCGCTGAAGAAGTGATAATAAATCGCGTCTTCCCGATATTCTAGTTACTTAAGTGCTGTAGAATTCATTATATTGTGATTAAAATAAAAGAAATGCGGGTAAAATTATACTCAGATTCGTATCATTATTTCAATATTTCTCTAAATCATACAAACCATATAAATAAATATAAGTGATTCCTCCAAGACTATAAAAACATTCTCTGTGTACGTAACAGATGGAATGAAAACAAAAGAAGAATATTAAAAAAAAAAAAACATTCGAAGCATTTACAAGAAAGAAAAGTACTAACAGAATCGTCACGTAAGCTTGTCTATCTAAACCGTATACTGTAAGTAAATAAATGAAATCAATTGGTTTGTGGACGCATATCACGTGACTCGCCAAGGGCGTCGGCTACAGCACGTGCGATGAAACTGTTCGCAGAGAAAAGAGAATAATAACAACAGAAAAAAAATAAAGAACGTATGCCTCTACTAAAATGCTTTCGTGGCTGATGAAGGAAATGTCATTTTGAAACTCCCAGTTCACACCTTCTGCTTTTAGTACTATGACGTCTCACGTCAAACAGGGTGTTTGTTAAATGGAATGAAGAAAAAATGCGTAAAAAAACCTGGAGGACACTTTAGGCGTGGTTCTCATTCGGAAAGTGCTCTACCGTAAAAGAATCGATAATTGAAAAGTGGAGAAACAGTAGTAAGAGTTGGTAGTCGGAACCGTAAAATTTTGTTTGGAGAGGGAGAAGAAACACGGAATTTCTAATATCTTAAAATTTTATTTTAGAAATAGGTTTATTAGAGGTTCGTTAAAACTTCAAAATAATGTTTTTAATATGGTTTATATACTAGTTCATTTTTTTCTCTCTGCAGCAGTAGTTTTCAACGGAGGTAATATCGCTCTCCGGGGGGACGGGGGACGATGTTAGGGGGCAGTGAACTTGTTTCGGGCGGCAGTATGAGCAGGTTTTGGCTTTCAAACTTCATTTTAGAAATACTAAATACATTAATTACATTAGTTATCTAATTTACACGACTTTTACCCGGAATGAAACAAACTTACGCGGTAGATCCAGAACCATTATTTTCATTTCCTATATCATGCTTGAAATTGAGACGACTTTCAGAAAAATATATTTAATCAAAATCATTCGTTTGGTTTCACTAAAAGCTCTACGATCGACTCTTTTGCAACACGAGGGTTTTTGAAACCCGGATCTACTACTTAAAACTTATTCCGAACGGCTACGAACTACGGAAATGAAGGTCAGCGCCCTAAATATTCCGTAAGAGTATTCATTTGAGCGTTGCTTCAGCGCGTCTTAGTAATAAAAATTTGATTTGAACTCTATTGAAAGAAAATACTTAAGCATTTTCACTCTTATAATTGTGTACTTATCCTACCCTACACTTTAAATTACGAAAATTTTACAAAGGGGATAGTTGAATATATTCTGGCACCATAGGTAGACGGTAGCTTTAAAAAAGGTTGAGAATCACTGCCCTATTGTATGAAACAAACCACATAAAAATTACAATTTTCTCAGCATATTTTGAATCTAGTAGTACTTAACTATTGTGATTTGTTTAAAAAGGATTGTCCAGAGTCCAGGATGCAGATATGATAAGCAACTCCATACAGGGGTAAAATTTTGAAGCGGTAAAAGGGTTATTTTTCAGTAAATCAGTTTTCGAATATAATTATTATTATTATTGTAGGATTTTAATTATATGCCATTTTTCTTCATTATGCTACTTAGCATAATAGCCAAAGAGCTAGGGCCGTCTTTTAAGTGATATCTTTTACATATAGTTTTCTCATCTTACGTCACTCATATCATATTAAACATATATTATATGTAGAATTTGGTAATTTGGTAAACGTGTTACTCATAAGGTAACCAAAATCTTGATAAAATTTCATTATTTTTAGATACTTCAAATTAAATAATAAAACTAAAATTGTTACTAAAATTATTACAATTAAATATTAATTATTAAATATTATTGTTAAAATAACAGATTAGTTATTAAGTTTTATTACTAAAATTATAGATTAATTATTATACACTATTACTCAAAATACAGATTAATTATTATGTGTTATTACTCAAATTATTGATCAATTATCATATAGTATTACTCAAATTATTGATGAATTATTATATATTAATTATTAATAAAAGTTTATATTAATTATTCTACTAAATATTCTACTATAATACTTATGAATTTCAACTTAAAATACAAAATATTAAAAATGACAGAAAATATTAAAATAGTTCTTAGAGTTGTCATTATAAATTTATCTTTTCAAGCATAATATATCTTTGAAATATCAAAGAAAATTAAGGATAGATTTTGGAAAATCTTTACGCTTTCAGTTTGCTCCATGATGTGCTGCTATCTTAATACAATTTTCATTATTAAGACTATTTATAGATATAACTGTTTTACTAAATTACATTTTTATTATAAAAAAATTGATTTAGATAATAGAGTTTAGATAATAATTTGTATACTGCAAAAGTACACATTACTTTTACAAATAGAGGTTTAGTGCCTGTAAAATAAGGCGTAAGGAGCAAACATTAAGTTTTAGAGTTGTAAGCAAATGTTTAAAAGTTGAACATTCCCAACAATCTTTCTCATATATGGAAATACTGAGAGGTTAAACATGTGCAGACTAATAAATATTTAAATTTATTTATTTACTTATTGTTTATTAGGTTTATTACCTGTAAAAATAATGCATAAAGAATATGTAAACGTTAACATTTTGAGTTATACGCAAACGTTTAAAGATTGCACACGCCCAAAAATCTTTCTCATACGCAAATACTGAGAGTTTAAACATGTGCAAATATATATATATATATATATATATATATATATGTATATGTATATATTTATATATGTATATATATATATATATATATATATATATATATATATATATATATATATGTATATGTATATATTTATATATGTATATATATGTATATATACGCATATATATATGTGTATATATGTGTATATATGTATATATATGTATATATATATATATATATATATATGTGTATTTATATATATATATGTTTATGTATATGTATATATATGTATATATATGTATATATATGTATATATATATATATGTATATATGTATATATATATAGTATATGTATATATATATATATATATATATATATATATATATATATATATATATATATATATATATATATATATATATATATATATATATATATATATATATATATATATATATATATATATATATATATATATATATATATATATATTAGATTAGATTAGATTTATAACCATCAAAAATAAAATGCACTAAGAATGAGTTAACGTTAATCTTTAGAGTTGTGCGCAAATGTTTAAAGGTTGCACACTCCCATAAATCTTTCTCATATATGCAAATAATGAGAGGTTAAACATGTTCAGATAAATATATATTTATATTTATTTATTTACTTATTATATATTAGTTCATGTATGTCGAACGATATTCCACGACCAAGGAAAATTTTTAAATAAGAAAATTCTATTTCAGAATGTTTACAAAAGGATGCCTATTTTGTCCGTCTAAGGTCTTTCTCTCGTGATATATTTCAGAACGATGGGATATTTTGAAAATTATATTGAACACGCGTCTCCTTCCTTAGTTTATGATTGATGACTTTTCACTGTGCCCCTCATTCTCCCTCTCTATTTTTTACCCAGTGCGTAGAAAGTGAATTTTTTTTCTCAACTTGCCAATACTCACACCGTATTTTTTATATATATTTGTATGAACCGGTAGGGGTGGGAGTCGGAGAAGGTTGTGGGAATTGAAAGTGAAAGCGGTGGAAAAGTCATGAATTCAAGTGCTATTCGTATAAATCAAGTTTTTTTTGTATGTCATTTTATCAGTATAAATTAGGTATAACGCATAATTGTTTGTATATTGACAATGTAAACGTTTGATTTTCTTCTTTTTTATTTTAAATTAAATCATTGTTTACGTACTTCTTAAGTTGAAAATATGTAAACTGGAGTATTGCAGAACCATAAACTGGTTCTACCATATACCGTCTACAACACATTATATATTAGAATGTTTAACAAACCTTCAAAAATGTCTAAAATCTTCTAAACGTATAATATTAAAAAAATATTGCCTCATTAATATTGTATATTATGTTCAGAAACAGAACAAATATTATAATTTATATGAATGGTAACAAAACTGCTATGAAATATTTAAATTTCTTTTATTTTCATATTTTCACATTAAAATACCGTTAATAAGCCACCATACAAAGTTTCTTGACAATCTGTTTAAAGAGCAATGAGGAAGAATTTGTTTAATTTTGAAAAAATAAAGTAAGTACAATTTTAAAATTATATGTACTTTATTTTTGTATGCAATTTTATCAGTATAAATTAGGAATAATGCATAATTTTCTGTATATTGACAATGTAAACGTTTGATTTTCTTCTTTTTTATTTTAAATTAAATCATTGTTTACGTACTTCTTAAGTTTAAAATATGTGAATTGGAGTATTGCAGAACCATAAACTGGTTCTACCATATACCGTCTACAACACATTATAAATTAGAATGTTTAACAAACTTTCAAATGTGTCTGAAATCTTCTAAACGTATAACATTAAAAAATATTGCCTCATTAATATTCTATATTATGTTCAGAGACAGAGCAAATATTAAAATTTATATGAATGGGAACAAAACTGCTGCAAAATATTTAAATTTCTTTTATTTTCGTATTTTCACATTAAAATACCGTTAATAAGCCACCATACAAAGTTTCTTGACGATCTGTTTAAAGAGCAATGAGGAAGAATTTGTTTAATTTAAAAAAAAAATAAAGTAAGTACAATTTTAAAATTATATTTACTTTTAAAACTATCTAAATTGTAAGTATCCATTTAAAGTAAAATTTACATTTATTATATATTTATTAGGCTGTAACGTTTAAAAACATCTTACCAACATGTTTAAAGGCTAACAGCGATTAACCCATCTCGCCAACCAATGATGTGACTCGATTTTCCGTTTAAACACAGATTAAACGTGTTTAGACGTTAAACGACTTTGGTAAGACAGTCGCTTTAGGTATTAAGAGTTTTTCTGAATATCGATTCGTCTGTAAAATGTTTGATGAAGTTTTAGAATACAGCCACATACAAAAATAAAACTGTATTAAATAAATAGGTCTTCGCCATTTACAACTACTACATTTTATTGTAAATATGTTTTGATTTCGATTTAACTTTATTTAAAATTATATTTTTTACAAATGATAATTTTGAAGACTTTCAAGACAGAATGTTTTCAAAAATATTCCTAAAATAAATATTTCTGACATTGAAGACTAGACTTTTATTAAGTTTAATCGGACAAGACTTTAAAATTTTTATTGCAATATCGTTTAATATCTGTAAAGTAATTTAATTTATAATTTACACATTCAGTTGAATTTTGATTTAAAATTAAAAACAATTATGGTTCTGTTGAATTAACTAAGTACATAATGAATTACAGAAACGTCTAGTGTCTTACTGATGTCTTAGTGTTGTTGTATTCTAATCGATATATAGTATTTAGTTTGATATTGAAAAACAAAGAACTTTGAGTTTAATTTTAAATTATATGTAATAAAAACATTAGAATATGATCATTATATTAATCAAATCATATTTTAAGATAATAAATATATTCTTAAATGTGTTAAATTTGAAATTGATTTATCCATTAGAGTCAAACTTGCCCAGTCCAGGGATCGAACCGAGGAAGACCTTAGAAATAGTGATGGAAATTACAGTTTTAAAATATAAACCCCGTAATCTTCTACGTGCTACATGTAGTATAATACATTTTAAATCTCTTTTTATATCCAGCGTTTATATTAGAGATCTTCAACGTGCATTTATGCCCGTATTTGGAATAAGATATTCCTCCTCAATTCAACTTTATAAAGTGAAAACAACTACCCTTCTTCTTATGTTGGACAAATGATCAAATTATGTAAGAATGTGATTAAAGTAAAGAATAAAAAGTGAATATGTAAGAATTTAATTCATATTAGTGAATTGTACTGATAAATTGGATGTTCCTAGCTCTTCCTAATATTTTCTAAGCAATAAGTCACAGCGTTTGTATCTCTCATCTAGCCAAAATGTAGGCCGAATACCCGACCAAAACAAGCATTTCTTATGTTAAAAAACATTGAAAAAGTATATGTTTGATATGCACTTAAAAACATTAAAAGATTAATTCTCCTGAGATCTTTATATTAATGTAAATACATGTGTTATTCTATAAAATAAAACCTCCTCTAGTGTTTAAAATAATCATTTTCCTTAATATAGCTATTTCTCAAACGAAAGGTAGGTTAAACCAACATCATACATTTAATGTTTCAGTAGTGTTAAATAACCAAGCATATGTTTTAAAACGTTTAGAACATCTTTAATAAAAAATATAGGCCGCATATTAAGCAATTAAGTCTTCTAATTAACTAACTTAATAATCTCTGGAAATTAAATTATTAATTTTTAATCAAATTTTCTCTACTTTAAGATCTTTCCGTCTTCTTCAAAATGTGTTAATTAATTTCAATTGATTAAAAAGGTGTATAACTCTGTAAATGATTATGTTAATTTCATAAGGCACTATAATTGAATAATAGAATTTTCTTAAAACGTTTTTGCGGTTTGTATTTTTTCCGCTTTTTGTGGTTTTCTTTTTAACAGCAGTATATTTTAGCTATTTGAAAATTAAATGCAACTCTTAAGGTGTAAATATGAAACAATCAAGCTCACTCTTGATGAGTCACTGTCGTGATATTATACATACATAAATACATACATACATACATACATACATACATACATATATATATATATATATATATATATATAATATATATATATATATATATATATATATATATATATATATATATATACATATATATATATATATATATATATATATATATATACATATATATATATATATATATATATATATATATAATATATAATATATATATATATATATATATATATATATATTATATATATATATATATATATATATATATATATATATATATATATATATATATATATATATATATATATATATATATATATATATATATATATATATATATATATATATATATATATATATATATATATACATATATATATATATATATATATATATATATATATATATATATATATATAATATATATATATATATATATATATATATATATATATATATATATATATATTATATATATATATATATATATATATATATATATATATATATATATATATATATATATTATATATATGTATATATATATATATATATATATATATATGTATATATATGTATATATATATATATATATATATATATATATATTATATATATGTATATATATGTATATATATATATGTATATATATTATATATATATATATATATATATATATATATATATATATATATATATATATATATATATATTTATATATATATATATATATATATATGTATATATATATATATATATATATATATATTTATATATATATATATATATATATATATATATATATATATATATATATATATATATATATATATATATATATATATATATATATATATATATATATATATATATATATATATATATATATATATATAGAGAGAGAGAGAGAGAGAGAGAGAGAGAGAGAGAGAGAGAGAGAGAGAGTTAGCCATCGATATTTCAATAATTTGCTACCAGTTTTTACATAGAGCTAAATCAAATATGAAGTGATATGTTCCCTCTCAATATACATAATAGCCTCTGGATTGACGGGCTCGGCCCATAGGGTCCAGTTGCCACACCAACTTTAAAGTCAATATATATAAAAGATCGATGATTGACGATAAAAGTTTTTGAAAAGCAATTATGTACTACCTTTATAGACAACTTAAGAACCCCAAGTACTTTTTATTATAAATATAATGAGTATATGCTTTAATGGTGTATATATGTTGGTAGCTTTAGTAAAAAGTCTCTAAATACAAAATTAATATGCAACTAATCATATTTTCTGTGCCATTAAAAAGTTAGGAATTATTTTTACATATTTTTAACCGTAACATTATGTTCCGTTGACTAATTTGTGCCGTGAAAGAGCTGTCAAATATTATTTGCATATAATGAGTCTAAATTTACATATACTTTACAAGCTTGAACACTTAGAATCAGTGAGATCAAGAGGCTATTGAAATAACTGATCACAAAATAATATTAATAATACGTCCTGCAAACAGATTTTTGACATTTAATCTAATTTGACATTTGACATTTAATCTAAAAATTGATAATTATTCATACATATGTACATAACTATATACACATATATACCCGAATATTATATGAGTGTGTGAGTGCTATTAATGGACTAATGTAACATAAATGCTTCATCTATAACAACCTGTCAAATATTCAGTACAGTGAAATAAATCTCATATTATTTATAAGACGAATGTAAATTTATTTGTATTTTACAAGCTGGAACACCTACAACCAATAAGATCATGAGGCTATTGAAATAACTGATCACAAAATAATATTAATAATACATCCTGCAAACATATTTTTGACATTTAATGTAATTTAAAAACTGATAATTATTCATACATATGTACATAACTACATGCACATATATACCCACATATTATATGAGTGTGTGAGTGTTATTAATGGACTAATGTGACATAAATGTTTCATCTATAACAACCTGTCAAATATTAAGTACAGTGAAATAGCTGTAAAATATTATTTATACGACGAATGTAAATTTATATGTATTTTACAAGCTTGAACACTTACAACCAATATGATCAAGAGGCTATTGAAATAAGTGATCACAAAATAATATTAATAATAAATCCTACAAAAACTTTTTGACATTTAATGTAATTTAAAAACTGATAATTATTCATACATACGTACATAACTACATACACATATATACCCACATATTATATGAGTGTGTGAGTGTTATTAATCGACTAATGTGACATAAATGTTTCGTCTATAACAACCTGTCAAATATTAAGTACAGTGAAATTGCTGTAAAATATTATTTATACGACGAATGTAAATTTATATGTATTTTACAAGCTTGAACACTTACAACCAATATGATCAAGAGGCTATTGAAATAACTGATCACAAAATAATATTAATAATAAATCCTACAAAAAGATTTTTGACATTTAATGTAATTTAAAAACTGATAATTATTCATACATACGTACATAACTACATACACATATATACCCACATATTATATGAGTGTGTTAGTGTTATTAATGGACTAATGTAACATAAATGTTTCATCTATAACAACCTGTCAAATATTAAGTACAGTGAAATAGATGTCAAATATTATTTATACGACGAATGTAAATTTATATTTATTTTACAAGCTGGAACACCTACAACCAATAAGATCAAGAGGCTATTGAAATAACTGATCACAAAATAATATTAATAATAAATCCTGCAAACAGATTTTTGACATTGACTGTAATTTAAAAACTGATAATTATTCAGACATATATACATAACTATATACACATATATACCCGCATATTATATGAGTGTGTGAGTGTTATTAATGGACTAATGTGGCATAAATGTTTCATCTATAACAACCTGTCAAATATTAAGCACAGTGAATCAAAAAGTGAAAGTATCTTTAACATACGACTGCATTGAAATGCAAAGGGATGTAGGAGGATGTTTATACAAATACAGTATATCATTCGTTGGTTCTTATGAAAGACTAACGTACTTCACTTTCAAATGCAAAGGGAAACATTTCCTTTAGATATTGACACAACCTGAGTATCTAAAGAAAGATATTCTGAATACATGTATCCGCTTTACATTCGACTGAGCTAAAAAGCATAAGCATTTGCTCTTGTAGAAATATTCCGAGTTGATTCTTTTTTCTCGGAGACTAGATATGTTCGACACTTCAACACTTCCTGATTTAAAATTCAATACGCTCGAATTTTGGAGATATTTTAATGGAGAAACTTTGCGCTTGAAATTTCGATATTCATAGGAATACATCCTCTATTTTTTATGTTGTTTACGTGGAAGCCACTGTTGGCCCAGAAAAAAGTACAGGTTATCGGTAACGAAAAGCTTAGATTCATCGATTTATAGTCTTCTAATGGAGATATTAAACATGCTGAAATTTACTGATATTTACTTTAAAGTTTCAGCAAATAAAGTGTTTTGAACTACGGAACATTTAAATGAAATATAAATAATAAATATTTGACTTTTAAATGCAATCTTTCCAGTTTTAGAAACTTTTTTTGGGAAATTTGATATTAGAAGGGAATGCTGTTTCGTTTAGTATAAATTTTATTTCGACGCTTCGAAATATTTACCCGTTTGTTTAAAAATGTCAGAAATGAAATTTATCATTTCCCAGAAATAACACATCGTAGAAATGTGAAATTTATATTTTATTAGCTTATATGGAAATAATTTTTAAACTATATCTTAATATTAATAAATATTTTCACTTAAGGGACTAGTGAACATCACAAAAAATATGTAAATAATTATTTTTGTAAAAATGCATACATTTTGGTTTTAATTTTCCTCTTAATTATTTTAATTTTAATAGAAAATAATTATAATTTATTTATAAGAATAAATTTTACATTTCCATTCCAAATTTTCATAATAAAATTGTTTTACTTAATTGAAATTAACTTTCATTAATCTAAAAGAAGTAAAATTTAGCATGGATATTCAAATTTATTTTAACATGTGTTGAAAGTTGATATAAAATAAGATGCATTTATCTAAGAAGAGTTATATAAAAAATCATTCAAAAATTTAAAAAATATCTAAGACGTCAAAAACCGTTTTTTGAGCCGAATATTTCATAACTCTAACTATGATTGACAAAGCTTTGGGGCTTCATCCTACCTAAGGAAAACCTAAAAATGCCTCTAAGATCATAAACATGTAAAAGACATAAAAACTAAATATATTTTATAATATAAAACTCCGTTCAGAAAAAACCTCAGGTAGACTTTTTTTAAGTGATTTCGTTTTGGATTTTGAAATATATTGCAGTGCACAATAATTCCTTTAACTGAATTCTAAATAGACAAAAAGTCATAAAAGTGACTGATTTTGAAAAAGTAAATAAAACTTTCTGTTTATTCGTTCATTCTTTACCATCTTGTCGTAGCATGTATTGGAATATAGTCTCATAGCCTACATCTAAATAGTTCCTTTATTTTAGAGAATGTATTCTTCAACAAATCCGAAATAACAGTACCAATTTCAAGATAAATTTTGATTTCTTGTTTCTTAATCTTTGTTTCTCTATTCGAATTTATCTTTTGTTGTCCCAGACAGCAAGAAATTCAGCTGTTATAGGTCAGGTTGTCTGGCAATCCTAGATGCTGCAGGAAATTAAATATACTAACATTAAAATATTTTTCATCCATGTTTGATATCTTATACATCTTTTATGTCTTTGAAATGGCATAGCACTTGAAGATGAAGATTTGGGATTAACTAGACGAGTTCATAGAACTGATTTATTTAACTGAAAATTCAATAAGATATGGGATTAAATAAACATCCCTGTCTGAAAACTTATAGATGTTTCAAGTCTACGAAATGACATAACAAATCAAAATTTGGGATTGAATAGACGAGTTCATAGATTGAATTATCAAACAGAAAATTTGACAAGAGTTGGGATTAAATAAACGTCCATGTTTGAAACCTTAGAGATATTTTATGTCTAGAAAATGACATAACGCATCAAGATTTGGGATTGAATAGACGAGTTTTTAGAACTGATTTATCTAACAGAAAATTCAATAAGAGCTAGGATTAAATAAACATTCGTGTTTAAAACCTTATAGATCTTTTATCTCTGCGAAATGACATAACACATCAAGATTCGGGATTGAATAAACGAATTCATAGAGCTGAATTATCTAACAGAAAGTTCAATAAGAGCTGGAATTAAATAAATATCCATGTTTGAAACCTTATAGATCTTTTATGTCTACGAAATGGCATAATATATCAAAATTTGGGATTGAATAGACGAGTTCATAGAGTGAATTATTAAACAGAAAATTCGACAAGAGCTGGGATTAAATAAACGTCCATGTTTGAAACCTTATAGATATTTTATGTCTACGAAATGACATAACACATCAAGATTTGGGATTAAATAGACGAGTTTATAGAACTGATTTATCTAACAAAAAAATCAATAAGAGCTAGGATTAAATAAACATCCATGTTTGAAACCTTATAGATCTTTTATCTCTGCGAAATGACATAACACATCAAGATTCGGGATTGAATAAACGAATTCATAGAGTTGAATTATCTAACAGAAAATTCAACAAGATCTGGAATTAAGTAAACATTCATGTTTGAAACCTTATAGATATTTTATGTCTACGAAAAGACGTAAAAGATATTATGAGGATTTGGGATTGAATAGACGAGTTTATGGAACTGATTTATCTAACAGAAAATTCAAAAAGAGCTGGGATTAAATAAACAAGTTCAAAGAATAAATAAAAAATTATAATCCTCGTTTAGTACAAAAGAGAACATTATGGAGTTCCTACTTGGACCTCACTATGCCTCTACATACACCAACACATAGTTACATCCTGCATAATTTCATAGAATTGATAGTTTGAATTTTATAATCGGTAGCCAAGATTCCGAACCTCTGAGAAATCCATACACTATCTAACACGTCTTGAAACCCAGTGAGATATCACTCTTAAGTACACTCAATTATTAAATTTTCTAATAAATGCTCTTTCATTTCCCATTAATTCTGCACCTACCAGGCGGAAGGGCTATTGAGAAATACCAACATTTATTAACGACAAGTTTATATTCACGCAAAATGCTAAAATGCATTCTCTATTATTACTGAATATTATTAAACCGAAGAGATATCTCCTAAATCCTACTGAGTCAAGATCAAGACCTCGTGATCCAAAGTCAATTAATAGCTGAACAATTTCGAGAATTCCAATAAGATTTAAGTCATGGAAATTGTTAGCATCTCATAATATATAATGTAAGTTTACCTGCATATTTGAATGTCAATAGAAATATTGTATATGCAGCAATTGAATAAATGATGATCCATATGTCGTAACGAAGCATTCAAATAACTGAAATTAATCAGGACTGCCAGTAAAGATTATTCATTACTTACATCTCCATTCACCGATATTCGGTAAACTAATACTTGGGATTAATTATAGTAAACATAATCAGAATGAAGTACGCAAGGCATGAAATGAGAAGGAACATAGCTCATATTAACATTAAGCAAGAATTTGGGAATATTATTTATATGTCTTGAATGGCATTCTTGATAATTTAATTAGATTATTTTTCGTTTCTAGTAACTTTTCAAATTGAATACGTAGGTTTTAATTATATGTTTTGTTCAAAATATATGTAGTATGTAATACAACATGTATTGTTTAAGAATATGCAATTATTTCTATGAGTGTATGTTCTTGAAATGCGTAAGTTATTTGAATGTAAATGTAAACTTAAATTGGCTGAATATTGGCTCTGTTTGACTTTCTTGTAAATCTATTGTAAGGAAGATATGACTGAGTAAAAGAAATAACATAAAACTAACAGAAGAAAGTTTTAAACTTAAAAATTATTTAAAAAAAAAATTTTTTTTGAGGGGGAGCATTGTTAATATTTATTTACAGCTCACAATAAATAAAGTAAAGATATTACGGTAAGAAGCTGTGCAGCCAAATAGAAATTAACAATAAGAGTATTTACGTTTGATTCTAGGTCAGGGTTGAGGCAAGGGATTGTTAAAATACGAAATATGAGCATCCTATCATTAGTTTTTAATACTTGTTAAATAGAAATCATATTGAAATAATAGGAAATTTATTTTGGGGGAAGCATTGTTAATATCCATTTATAGCGCACACTAAGTAAAGATATTACGGTAAAGCTGTTCAGCCAAATAGAGGTTAACAATAAGAGTTTTTACATTTGTTTTAGGTCAGGGTTCAGGCAAGATACTGTTAAAATACGAATTACAAGCAGCCTACCATTAGTGTATAATATTCGTTAAATAGAAATTATATTGAAATAATAGAGCAATTTTTTTTGGGGGGGCATTGTTAATATCTATTTATAGTTAACAATATGTGAAGTAAAGATATTACGGTAAAGCTGTGTAGCCAAATAGAGGTTAACAGTAAGAGTATTTACATTTGATTCTAGGTCAGGGTTCAGGCAAGATTCTGTTAAAATAAGAATTATGAGCATCCTATCATTAGTTTATAATATTTGTTAAAAAAAAATTTATTGAAATAATCGGGCATTTTTGTGGAGGAAAAACATTGTTAATATCTATGTATAGGGAACAATAAGTGAAGTAAATATATTACGGTAAGAAGCTGTGCAGCTATATAGAGGTTAACAATAAGAGTATTTACGTTTGTCTCTAGTTCAGGGTTAGGCAAAGGACTGTTAAAATATGAATTAGGAGCATCCTATCATTAGTTAATAATATTTGTTAAATAAAAATTATAATGAAATAATCGGGAATTTTCTATGATTACTAATTTTTTATTAATATTGCTTGTTATTTTTGACACACTAAGTAAAGGTATTACGGCAAGAAGCTATGCAGCCAAATAAAGATTAAATTATTAACATTATTTACATTTGATTCTAGGTCAGGGTTCAGGCAAGGTACTGTTAAAATAAGAATTATGAGCATCCTATCATTAGTTTATAATATTTGCTAAATAGAAATTATATTGAAATAAGAGCAATTTCTTTTTGGGTAGGAGCATTTTTAATATCTATTTATAGGGCACAATATGTGAAGTAAAGAAATTACGGTAAAGCTGTGCAGCCAAATAGATAATAACAATAAGAGTATTTACATTTGATTCTAGGTCAGGGTTCAGGCAAGGTACTGTTAAAATGAGAATTATGAGCATCCTA
>CM063501.1:73771985-73801985 GCA_032207245.1 Pardosa pseudoannulata
CATATGATGAAGTGGGACCTCGTACTTCAACGTTATCATATTAAAGGTCTTTAGCTAAAACGGTGTCATTTTCATGGGCCATGATTGCATACACCCATCGTGAAGTCCATCTCAATACATATATATAATTACAAGTGTATATATATAACATCATACGTCTATTACTATCAACCATACGTGAAGGTATGTCTGTTTCAGACATTTAGATATGTCTGTATCATAGATAAAAACGTTGCAAAAAAACTGGAGATGCAGTCAGACATTAAAATGTCTCTGTCAAAAGTGTTACTTTCAATGTACTGATCACTCAAGACACACTTTAATTCTATTGGAAATTACTGTTTAACACAATATAGTTAAACAGCTACAAAATTAAACTGTTATCTAAAGGAAATTTTCATTTTTTCCCTTACAAATGATAACAAAATTTTAGGCATAATCACGCTCTTCGTGTGGGAATAAAAAGGACCTTTATATTTACCAGAATATGTAAAATACTTAAATTTATGAAAAAGTTGACAATATCTTTCAACAGAGTAAAACTCTATGTTGAAAACTAAATCCACCATTTTCGTGTTAGGAGGCCATCCAATACACAAATTCATCTTAAGAGTTTAAAAATAACTTTAACAGGAATACGCTGTTAAATGCAGGAAGAGTAATTTCCTGACATGTCTTTGTGACGTCTCACTCTCGTTCGCAGAGGAAGGGCGTCATTTCTCATTGGACATGCCTAAAGAGAATATCTTAATTACAACCAGGGGAAAGTAGCGCAATGAGTCTAGTTCACTACACCAGCATTTTGGTATACGTTTATTAACTGTAATATAAGAGAGAGAATAACGTAGTACTTCGTAAGCATTTGAAATTTGATACGATTATCTTCTTCCAAGAGCCTGAAAGACATTGAAAGTTCAACCCATTAATTCCCGCATCATTCTGCTGAAAATAAATTGATGAATTGAGTTACTAAGGACTTCGAGGAGTAAACGAAATAAGAAATTTAAACAACTTTGATGAATTAAGTTTTATTCATTATTAACCCTCTAAGCGGTTTGCACGTACAATTCCGCCAAACCGATGATGTCTTCAAAGCCTTTGTCACGTACAAGTTTCGACCTCCAAAAAGGTTCCGAAAATGGAAAAATGGATGTAATATACATTTATGCCAGTGCTTTTCCTCATGCAATTTTGTGGTAGGAGGGTCAGGTCGATTGCTTATGAACAGCACCCCTGTTTGACTAACATTTATTAAGGGATGCATACTCCTGAGAAAGACACTGATAGATTTTCATCTTTGTAAATACGAATATGCTTCCGTCAATGAGTCTGAGTTCACTACAAAAGAATTTTGGATACTTTTAAAAATATAAAAAGGAAGAATAATATTTTTATTTGTACTTTTCGAATCCATTATTTCTTTTATGGTCTTCGAGACTTTAAAAGACATTGAAAAAATTAACAATTTATAATATCTATATTCTATAAAATAAATTGATGAATTGATTTACTATTCCATTCTAGTCAACTAAGAATGAAGTAAAAAATCATAGAAACTTTACACAGTACTTTGAGTATAATTTTATGTGTTCCATTATTAAAGACTTGTTTGGAATCATTTATAAAAAAAGTAAAGTTACGTCAGAGGAGATTTATTTGCTCTTATATGTAAGTACATATTTAAAACGTGAAGTTTTATCACAGACATTGACACTCGATCTGATTTCAGTGAATGTACCTGAAAAAGGAAATTCCTGTGTGAAGACTTACAAAATGTTTTTTTCAAAATCTTAAAATGTCGATCCAAAGAATAAAATTTTAAATAATAGCCGGAACTTGAAAATTTAAGACATATACAGATTTATAGGATTACTACAATCAAATTTCAATGAAAATTTATATCTTTCCAGAAAAAAATGAAAATTCCTGAAATTATTTTTAAACTATCTAAAAAAGAGTCGCTTGGCATTAATGCCAATTTAAACATTGAGAATTTTCATACTGATCTGGTAGAAACTGGCCCTTTTTAGCATTGTTTAATTTAATCTAGACACAAAAAGAAACTATAATTCTTGAAAAGAATTAGTTGTTAATTTATCCAAGAAAGGTGATCTTACATATTAAGGATATGTAGTAAATCCAGCCTTCTCTCTAGCCATTAAGGACTTTCACTATAATTTTAATGAAAAGTAATGTTTAAAAATGGTTTATATTGAATAGGCAGTCTTTTGTGGATTTAGAAGTATCCTTAATCAAATATAAATGTAAATATATGTACGCTTACAAATATCGTTAAACACAGTATTGAAATTAATTTATCGATTTATCTTAGCTTTATAGATATTGTCAAATCTTTTCACAGTATTAGCACAGAGAGTTTACAGAGAATATTAAAGATGTACGATTAACTCCAAAAGATCAGTGCTGTTAAAGACATTGAAAGCTTTTAGTAAATGGGACAACGATAGAAATTCCTCTGTGAAAGACTTAAAAATGTTTTTAAAATCTTTAAAATGTCTATGAGACAAACTTATAAATACGAGAGGACTGAAATTCTAAAATATACAGATTTATAATATTGCTACAATAAAATTTCAATGAAAATGAAAATGTTTTCAGAAAAATATGAAAATTCCTGAAAATATTTTTAAACTATCTAAAAAGTGATCGCTTGGTATTAATGACAATTTAAGCACTGTGAATTTTCACACTGATCTGGTTGAAATTACAATGTTCTTGCTGACATTGCTTAATCTAACCTAGACCCAGAAAACAAATTCTAATTCTTGAAAAAAATTAGGTTGTTAAGTTATCTTACATATTAAGAATATGTAGTAAATTCAGCCTACTCTTTTAATTAAAGTTTCGCTATATTATAAAAATAATGTTTAAATGGTTCAAGTTGAATAAGCATCTTCAGATTTTAGAAGTATCATTAATCAAATATAAATGTAAATATATGTACGCTTACAAATATAGTTAAACACAGCATTGGAATTAATTTATCGATTTACCTTTACTTTATCGATATCGTCAAATCTTTTCACAGTATTAACACAGAGAGTTTATAGAGAATATTAAAGATGTACGATTAACTCTAAAAGATCATTGTTGTCAGTGAAAACCTAAATGAAGGAAGTAGTAGAAAGGTTTTAGTTAACGAAACATTTACAGAAAAATCCAGCATTAGAATAGTTAAAGAAGCTAAAGAAGCTATAAAATACTCTTTAACAGCTATATTGATTTGTCTATGCGATAAACTTTAAAATACGAGAGGAATGAAATTCTTATTAATTTAGATATTTATACAATTTAAAATTAATAACAAATAATAAATTAATTTGTTAATGATATTTTTACTTTAGTTTATTTAAAAAGTTGAAATTATTCATTCAATTAGAGAATGATCAAACTAATATACGCTGTTTAATAAAAAAAAATTTATTGAGATAAATAAGTAGATATAAATAATGTTTATAAAAGAGAATTGAAAAAAAAGGAAGCATATTTATTTAAAAAGAATAAACAATGAAATTAATAATATTTGAAAGATCATCTGAAAGACACATTATGATTTTCTAGCCCTGAACAAAATCTGTAAATCAAATAATTTTAAAGTTGGGCTTCAATTATACATTTTTAATGCTATACTTAAACTAGTCTTATTTTATGATGGTTTCCTTTAATAATAAATCAAATAACATAAAATGAAATTGGACACATTTTATATAAAATACCTCTGAAGAATTTTAAAGATATATGCATGTAGTAGAACACCCAATTGTGCAAAACCGAAGTTAATATGTGCAGTTTGTTCTAGATAAGATATGTACTAAGAATAACTGAATTTAATTCCACCAGAGCTATTTTGATATGGGCACCTGATAATAAGAGAAAGAGCAGAGTCAATTTTACTCAATTACAAACAATGGTGCTTGATAAAATAATTGACTCATGCAAAAAAATAATTTTGTTATTTTGTTGTGTCAACTGTTAAGACTTTTCTTATTCTTTCAACTATTCTTATGTATTTAAGAAATAATGCCCAAATATTTGGTTAAAGTATGAAACTGTATCATTTTACATTTACTATTCATGTAAAAACCACAACACTATGAAATACGGTTTGTAAGCTAAATAAATGAATGAAAACCTTGTTTGTTAAATTTATACCACACGGTTTTCCGATACAAAATATATTTCGCATTTTGTTTTGTTTACTATTATTTTGAAGGTTCCTTTTCATTTCAAGATTATGTTTTTATATATTTTTCAGGTATATGATGCATGGATAGAATTAAGAGATTTTTTTTAATAATAAATTTAGGATTACATAATCAATTTAATAAAAATGTATTAATTTTCTTCATTACTCTTACTTTGGTATGATAATATTCCAATTAATAATTTTGTGGTAGTATTAATATGCCTAAGTTCAAATGCGTTCAAAGATAAAGTGTTTTGTTTTAATACTATAAGTTGTTATACTTATTATTAAACAAACTACTATTCATCTACATATAACTTAATATTTACTTTTCATACTACTGAAAATAATTTCATTTTCTTAAAAGCATATAGATTATTCTGTTTTCCTGTATTTTCCAAATTACTATACATTTTGGAATATAAATACTTATATTTATCATTCCAAATTATTTAAGGCATTAATATCAGCTGAAATTATGACTCCAAAATAAATAATTTTCATTAAATTTATAAATTTTTCTTACCATGATAAGCAAACCCATGTTGAAAATTTTAACTAAATGTCAAAGTGTGCACGATTAATATATCTGAGATTAAAAGGGCGTAAAAGGGTTGTAATGCTATAATTAAGATGGAAGGCTAGATTTTATGGAAGAAATCATAAAACTCGGTATATCACTTTTATAGCCGGGAGAGCTTCAATAAAGCTTTACGGGAGCATAAACTTATAAATACTCGTGGGAAACGTACTCAGGAGCTTAGCAGATCCTTTTTACGAGAAATCTTGCGAAAATTTTATGTTGGAATATGACGGCAGCTGTTGACATATGGGTTAACGTGTCCTGCCTGCATATATTGAATGATCATGAAACAGACATCGGTCACGAAACTTCATTTATGTCACGAAATGCCTTAGAATAATGAAACACGCATTAAGTGTCTTTAAGTAAAGAATTTATGCTTTTTACCTGAATAGTGAGCAGTATGGAAAATTTTTATGTTACACTTTGGTAAAAAAGGCTTAGCTACTTGAAAATAACTTGGATATAAAATCGAAAGTAATGTTAGGTTTCATATCTGATTCATTTCTACCTTATATTACATATTTCTTGTTTTCCTAGTATTTGTGTTTTAAAAATAACTTTATTTTGTGAAATAATTTGAAAAGTTTTATTGGAATATTAAAATTTTAGATTGAAGTGATTTGTTTGAAATTTTGTTGTATCCCGCTCATTAAATTTTGAAATTTAACACAAATGAAAAGCAAATATACTGTACTTATTATGCAAACAGTGCTAGCTTATCACATTGTATGCTAGTACGTACTAGTACGTAGATACATACTAGTACGTTTTCTGTCGATTGATACTTGAGCGCGTGACACGTACTAGTATGTTTTCTGACGATTGATACTTGAGCGCGGGTGACGTACTAGTACCGGTTAGTGTAACAACATGGTTTGTTTTTGTTTACAAAAATAACTGTATATACAGGAAAACGAAGCCGAATGTTCTTGTCTATTACATAGATTCTGGAAAAGTTTAGACAAATAAAAACTAGTTTTTACATTATTAGTTTTATGATTGCTCTTTTCATTTTTTTTATAATGTAAAAATGATTATATATAACATAATTCGAAAATATTAAATCAATATACTACTATTTCTATCTGATTTTTCATATTTACTATACTATTATAAATTTATCGACCAAAACATATATTTTTTGTTTACAAAAATCTTATGGTTGTTATTTATATATTTCAATTTATATATTTGTTTATATATTTCAATAAAAAATACAAAAAGTTGGTTAAAAATTTATATAATTTTCCGATCTATTGAGATTTAACTGAATAACTAAATTAACAAGAAAAACACCAGCTCCCGGTAGAGTTTTGCTGCTAAATGTACCAGCACACAATGTGCTAATTATTACATTAAAAATACATCTCAATACTCGTAATTAAATGGATGTATATAGTTAAAAGAAGAGTTACCCTTATTTTATTTATATCGACTTTTAAGTCTTCAAGTTAGTTTTATACGTAGTAGTATTATAATATACGACAATGGTGTTCTGTAACAAATTAATAGTAAATGATATGTTATAGAAATCGTGCATAGTAAAACAATTCTAGAGATTCTATACAATTCTGTACTTAATATGCAAACAAAGCTTAAGTATTACATTAAAAATACATCTTAATATTCGTAATTAAATGGATGTATATATTTAAAAGGAGAGTTACTCTTATTTTATTTATATCCACTTTTAAGTTTTCAAGTTAGTTTTATACTTAGTAGTAGTAGTGTATACTTAGTAGTTTCATACTTAGTAATAGTAGTGTATACTTAGTAGTTTTGTACTTAGTAGTATTATAATATATGACAATGGTGTTGTGAAACGGATGAATAGTAAATGATACATTATGGAAATCGTGCATCGTTAAACAATTCTGGAGATTCTGTACAATTATGTACTTAATATGCAAACAGTACTAGCTTAATTATTACATTAAAAATACATCTTAATACTTGTAATTAAATGGATGTGTATATTTAAAAGAAGAGTTACTCTTATTTTATTTATATCGACTTTTAAGTTTTCAAATTAATGTTATACTTATTAGTAGTAGTGTATACTTAGTAGTTTCATACTTAGTAGAAGTAGTAGTGTATAATTAGTAGTTTTATACTTAGTAGTATTATAATATATGACAATGGTCTTCTGTAACAAATAAATAGTAAATGATACATTATGGAGATCGTGCATAGTAAAATAATTCTAGAGGTTATGTACAGTTCTGTACTTAATATTGAAACAGTACTAGCTTAATTATTACATTAAATATACATCTTAATACTCGTAATTAAATGGATGTATATATTTAAAAGAAGAGTTACCCTTATTTCATTTATATCGATTTTTAAGTTTTCAAGTTAGTTTAATACTTAGTACTATTGTAAAATATAAGAGTAGTATTCTGCAACAAATGAATAGTAAGTGATACGTTATGGAAATCATGCATAGTAAAACAATTCTACAGAGTTTAATTTATTTCTTAAGTTTGAAGTGCTTCTTTCATTAAACGTGCTTTACGACAGTCGTAATCATTTTACGTGTGCCAGAGCAAAACCCCTTTCGAATTATGCATTTTAATAACGGAGTCATTTACTGCGGATCAGAACCCCGTTTCTGGAGGTAAAATTGCTTCATAAACTTAGAACCGATCATATAAGATACCGCAAATTTAATCAAGTTCCAGTACTAAACTCACTCCCCCTTCATTTAAATTTATTTAGGGCTTCGTATTTCACGCTTCTAAAACTGAAAGCGACTCTCATCTACAGTGATTACCATTGCCCTCAGGATTTGCCCAATCTTTCTATCAGGAACATATCCTTTGAATTTGGGATTTAGCTGGAGTAGTTGTGCGCATTGATTGCCCACAGATGTATTTATATAGATATGGAGCCGATAAAATTGAACAACTACGAATCGTGACATTGGTATATCAGACCTTGATGCGTCAAATGAGTTCCATAATTGCTTAGGATAGTCTTCTTGTGGACATGTTAGGAATTATTTAAAGCTATCTAAGGAGTACACATTTAATTATAAGTGAAATTTATGTAGATGAGTTTCACTTATACTGAAATGTGTCTTAAAAGTAGAACGGTTAGAAAAAAGAACGGCTTAAAATAAATTTAAGAGGAGAATAGCCTTCAAAGTGCCAGAAATCTACCAAGATTAAGAGTTTTTTATTCAAAATTATTAATTTAAGAGAACTATGTGTTGATAATACAGTTTAATATTTTCATTCGAAGAATAAATTTATTACAATAAAAATATTTTTATTTCATTATTTTATTGTAAAATTTAAAAATAATTTTCTTTCCAGAATGGTGTTTTCTATTTTATAAATGAATATGAATGGTTAAAATTGAATTTTTTATTTGAACCATTCATATTCAGTTATAAATTGCCTCTTAATCGTTCGAAACACCTTATAAAAATAAATTTTATCAAATAAATTTATGACTTTTAAAATGATAGATTATTTGTCTACTTGATGAGTTCCATAATTGTTTAGGATATTCCTTGTGTAGATATGCTAGGAAGTATTTAAATCTTAAAAGAATACATTTGCTTATAAGTAAAATTTATGTAGATGAGTTTCACTTATACTGAAATGTGTCTTAAAAGTAGGACGGTTAGAAAAAAGAATGGTTTAGAGTAGATTTAAGATGAGAAAGGAATTCAAAGTGAGAGTAAGAGTTTTTTTATTCCCAAATATTGATCTACGAGAACCATGTCTTATTACAGTTAAATATTTTAAGTATTATTTTATTCTAATTAATATATTTTATTGTATTCTTTTAGCATTAAATTCAAAAATAATTGTCTTTCAAGAATGGTGTTTTCTACTTTATTACTGAATATAAATTGCTCAAATTGAATTCTTTATTTAAGTATTTTCTTAATCGCTCAAAACACCTTATAAAAATAAATTTGTATTAAAAAAGATTCTTACTTTTAAAATGCTAGATTATTTGTCTACTTGATGAGTTCCATAATTGCTTAGGATATTCCTTGTGTAGATATGCTAGGAAGTATTTAAAGCTATCTAAGTAGTATACATTTAATTATAAGTGAAGTTTATGTAGATGAGTTTCACTTATATTTAAATGTGCCTTAAAAGTAAAAAGGTTAGAAAAAAGAACTAATTAGAGTAGATTTAAGAAAAGAAGGGACTTGAAAGTGCTAGTAATTTACCAAGATTAAGAGTTTTTTGTTCCCAAATATTGATATACAACAACTATGTTTTGATAATACAGTTTAATATTTTAATTTGAAGAATTATTTTATTTCAATTAAAATAATTTTATTGTATTTTTTAGCATAAAATCGAAAAATAATTTTAATTCCAGAATGGCATTTTCTACTTTATTACTGAATGTAAGTTGTTCAGATTGAATTTTTTATTTAAGTATTTTCTTAATCACTCGAAACATCTTATAAAAATAAATTTTATGAAATAAAATTATCACTTTTAAAATGCATTTCAAGTAGATTATTTGTCTACTTCATGAGTTATATAATTTCTTAGGATATTCCTTCTGTAGATATGCTAGGATGTATTTAAAGCTATCTAAGTAATACACATTTAATTATAAGTGAAATTCATGTAGATGACTTTCACTTATACTGAAATATGTCTTAAAAGTAGAACTATTAGAAAAAAGAATGGTTTAAAATAGATTTAAGAGGATAATGACCTTCAGAAATCTAACAACATTAAGATTTTTTTGTACCAAAATATTAATCTAAGACAACTATGTCTTGATAATACAGTTAAATATTTTAATTTGAAGAATTAGTTTATTACAATAAAAATATTTTTATTGTATTCTTTTAGTATAAAATTATAAAAAATAATTTTCTTTTTAGAATGGTGTTTTCTATTTTATTACTGAATATAAATTGTTCAAATTGAATTTTTTATTTAAGTGTTTTCTTAATTGCTCGAAACAACTTATAAAATAAACTTTATCAAATAAATTCTCACTTTTGAAATGTTAAATTATTAGTGTACTTGATGAGAAAAATACGTCGAAATAAATATAAAAGAAATATTTATCTTAAAATTTTTAACAAATATGGGTAATCTTTTATTACAAATGTAATAAATGCAAATAAAACTCGATTTTCATACAAAACTAAGAAGGTTCTTCAAAAATAATTTAATAAACTTCAAAGCCCCATTTCTTACAGAAGCCATAAAGTTCTAGGTAAAAAATTCATCAAAAATCTATATTACACAAAAAATGATTTTGACAATAAATGAAAAATTATAATTAAAAAATTAATAGACCAAAGAATCAAGAATTTGCATTTTTGTTGTTAGATATTAGGTCAAGAAAGCTTTTTTAAAGTGAAGAACTTTAATAACCGTATAAAAATTGTCTGAGAAATAGACTCAATTATCAAAACAAATAGCACAGAAATACCTATCGATTCTAACCTTTTTAGCGTTATTTAGAAAATGTTTAAAAAAAATCTGAATATATTATACATTATAGCTTAAGATATATTATCATATTTTTACGACATTCCTTTTAACGAGACAAGGGAGTTTTAACATAAATAAATGAAACATACACTGACTGTTTCATCTAACGTGTATAATATGTTATGGAAATTATCGGAAGTGTAATTTCCGGCTCGACTTCTGAACAGAACTTATGCTAAACTGAGAATGTGTGTACTTCAACGAATGAACAAGGAACCTTCTAATCATTGTAGTTAAAACAAATATCAAACATCCGAATAGAATGTCAAGTCGAGTGTCGACAAGGAAGTTGATTTATGCTTACTGAAGAAAATTATGTCGACATTTTAATACCTTTCCTTCGTTTAGATATATTTTTCTTTAGTTTTTAATAAGCTCTATTATCGTATTAGAATATTATAAAGATGATAGTTCCAGATCCCAATTTTCACAAAAGTGTAACAAACAATGAAACTTAATCTAGATGTATTTTAACACATTGTATGCGGGACACGTACTAGTAAGTTTTCTGAGGATTGATACTTGAGCACGGGTCACTTACTAGTACGGGTTAGTATAACAAAATGTTTTGTTTGTGGGTACAAAAATAACGTTACATACAGGAAAACGAAGTCAAATGCTCTTGCCTTCTGCATAGACTCTGATAAAAGTTAGACAAATAAAAACTAGTTTTTACATTAGTCGAACCACAGAAATTATAGGTTAATTAAAAATATCAATTTAGATTTAAAATAAACTTTTTATTTATCCTTGTGAAAATGATATTGTATATATGTATATATATATATATATATATATTTGTTTATTTGTCTATTTATATATTTGGTTATATATTGCAATATAAAATACGAGAAGTTGGTTAAAAAATTAAATAATTTTCGATCTAATGAGATTTAAAAGAAAAACTTAATTTACGCGCAAAACCCCCTCTCCCGGTACAATTCCGCTGCGAAATGTACCCGTCACAATGTGTTAATATATTGCACTTTTCAAATGTATATTCATACAATAGACACAATGCTGTTCACAATAATATCCATAACAAAAAATATCTTATCAAAGTAAAAATAAAACTTTTCCATAAAAGTTGAGTCTTTCATTACATCTTTATAATGCTCTCAATGGGTCTTATAAAAATTATCAATATTTATATTACTAAATATTTTATGGTATATTAATCATCTATATAGAAGCTCAAGTAAGTATCCAATTTCATTTACAGTTAACCCTTTTTATCCTGACGGTACTTATAAGTACAGCTTCAATCAAACACCTATATATTCCTAATAAATTTCCTGACGGTACTCACAAGGACTTGAACGATGCAGTTCCTTCAGCAGAAAAGAAATAACAGCACCAATTAGGAACCCTTTTTATGCAAATAGTAGAAATTTTATAATTGGCGTGCTGATTTCGAAGGTCATTTTGTGATAGAGTTGATACACGTGTTGTTCAATTGAGTAAATTTAGTGGTTTATTACCAGTTATTTGGTACTATTATTTTTTAGAGACTTCCATACTTCGCAGGTAAGCATTTCATTTGTTTTATTCATCATTTAATATTTTATTTTCTATCATAGAGTCAAAAATATATGTTGGTACTAGAAAGTGCCAGCTGAAAAAATTAACTACTAAAATACGGCAAAAATTAATTTTCTTTTTTCCATGATTATTCTCCGTTAAAACTTATCGAATGATGCAAAAATGCAGTAAGAAAGTTGATGGTAAATGAATTCAGGATATAAGGGGTTAAATACAATTTATACTGCAATCCATAAACATTTAAGTAGACTGACACTTTAAATACTCTTATAGTCGTGTCAATTTATTTATTACTTTCTGTGTAATTTATGAAAATACTTAATATTTTTAAAATTACGTTTTATGATAAAAAAAATAATAATAAACAGTGTATCAAAATTTGAAAAAAAAATTTTGTAAAAATTTCTGCTGGGATATTTTAAAATCATCAATCAGGTAAAAAAATGAAACTGTAATAAAATAAATGTAAATTGGCAGTTTTGAAGAATTGCTTTTAATTAACAAAAAATTAACTATAAAAATGCACAAACTGTAAAAAAAAATAATTTTAAAATAGCGCGGTGTAATTTATGAAAATACTTAATTTTTTAAAAATTACGTTTTAATGATAAAAAAATAATAATAAACATTGTAGTCAAAATTTTGATAAACAAATTTTTGTAAAAATTTACTGCTGGATAATTAATATCATCAACTCAGGTAAAACCTACATGAAAATTGTAATGCGCTGGTATTTAAAAATTGAGGAGGTCATAGAAAATAAAGGTAATTGGCATGGTGACTTATGATGGCTAAAAATAAAACCGTAGGATTTTTCAATATATATAACGTTTATATAACATTTATAACACACCCATATATAACAATTAAATACCACATTAGTATTTTAATATAAATAATCCCTTATAACTTTATATCTGTATTAAAAATTTGTTACTTTGATACTTATTCCAATAGAGACGCCCCATGTTTTTAGTCTCATAAGCCATCATAACAAATGGACCTTACCCTATAAAACTCTTCATGCAATTTTTCTATATCTGAGGATTACAATTTTCATATAGTGACTTTTCATTCAATTTCTCTTTCATGCGCTGTTTTAAAATTATGTTTTAATTTTACTGCATTATTTTTACATTTTTATTATTTAATAAAAATAATTACAGTTATTTTTTTAAAAATATTTTTATTTCTATTTTTACCGCCTTCTCGTTTCGAATTTTGTAATCAATTTTCTTCCTATCTTTTAATAAAATTATATTAAAAATATTTTTAGGCATTAACCATTAATATAGAATTTAATTTCTAACAAATTTCATGTCCATCTCTTTATTTTTTGCAACTTCCTGTCAGTTAATTTTGACTCGAAGCTATTAAGTACCGTGCTATTCAATGGTACTATTTGATAGTTCTCCCAATATATGAAAAACCACATGCTTTCACCTTTTTATATAACTTGTATCTAACTAATCTATTTGCTTTGTAATTGTCTGTTGCAAAAAAAAAGAAAAAAAATCCTAAATATACCCAAAATTTTGAAATATTCTTAAAAATCTCACAAACTTTACAGTTTTCAAGAGCACAACAAATATATTTATGTATTCTATTTTTCTAATCCAGGAGTTATTATTTTAACCTAGCCTAAATCACTTTCGTTTCTTTAGTTTTTAGTTATGCCCCTTGCAAATAGATGGCGATAGTAGTTTGAAATATCAGGAATTAATATTCCAAATACTATAAAAAAAAATTTTACATTTACCAAACAAATTATTTAAACTAATCTATTATTTTAAGACTGAATATTATATCATCGTGGTAAATGAACCTATGAACAGAATTTAAGATATTTAGCTATTCAGTAAGATTGTAAAATTTGTTAAATCTGACAACTAACACCACAAGAGGAGTTAAATAAAATAGATTAAAAGAAAGAGTTAAGTTACAAAAAGGGAAGAAAAAGATATAAAAAAAATTTTAATGAAATAAATATCTTTCCATTACGAAGTATTTATTTGATCTTGATAATGAAAGTGTACTTTGTTTCAAAGGAATCTAGATCTTTCAGAATAAAGAACTTTTAATTGCTGCAATATTGATAATATTCTGGTATTTTGAAGAGAATTAAATTTTATTTAACTAATAGTAACTAATATTAAACATTTAACCATTTATATCTAACTCGTACAAAGAGATTCACAGGGGTACACACCGAGACTGAATATCCATTATTGTATCAGTGATAATCATTAAAATTAGTTTGGACCACAAAGGGTTAATTGTTTCACAAATGAGGACTAATTAGAACAGAAACATGTGATTATAGCCCATTCTTAAAGACATCTCAAATTTTCGACAGTTAAACCCAGCTGTAGTCCGGATGCAAATTTAAAAGATTAAAGAATTATTAAAACTTTATAGGTGAACTTTTGTAGACACTGGCACTCTTTTCATATGCTCCATATTTTGTACATTAGTAAAATTTTACAAGATTAATGTAGAGTTACCTTGTAAATACCTTGTCTATAGGACATATTCTGGTCTTTATGACCGACCCTAAGCTATGTGGAGTTAGAAATAACAGTCTCTATATGCAGGTAAGCGACTAATACGGCTAGACATATGCTTTTTACAAGAGCAGTGATTTTATTTTCAGTTCATTCGCTAAAATTTATTTTTGTCTGGATCCTTGTACGTTCTGCGAACTACATTAAACAAGCAAGAAAAACTTACAAATATTTAAGTAAATATCATCTGCTTTGAAAACATAAATCATAAACAGAGATTCACAGAAATAAGGCTTAACTTCAAAGAAGGCTGATTTTCGATTTAAGGTTATAGCTTAAGAAATATAATATTCTGCAAAGTAAAAAAGAACTGTTTCGAAGAACAGTTTAAAAAAACTCAAATTGAGTTATAATTATTAATACAACAATATCACCTAATAATCATTTATATAACCAACTACATTTCTAAAGAAAATTGATCCATTTATTTTGTTTCTATTAATGCATTTTTTATCCCACATGTCTTTCATTCTGTAATTAGATTATTAAGAAGAGTAAATGTTTATTTTCCATGTTTTTTCTGGAAATTCTACTAAAAAACTCTTTTAGGAAGTTAGTATTTATATGTGTATATATCCGAGACTTGGGAAACACTAAAAAAATATTTCTAGACATAAATCATTTTGTTTATAGTAAAGCTTTGTACCTTAAAGGATTTTCTCACATTTTGCGAAATCGTACTTTATATTTACATAAATTAGTTCCGATTGGTACTCTTTCCACACTTATGGATATCATAAGCATATGTATAAAGTTTGGGTGGAGAGCATCGAGGACGGATTATCTTAATCAACTCTCCTTATTAATTTTTAAATTCTACCGTTCACTTTTATGGATTAATGACTTTTTTTAGGCAGTTTTTGTGACTCATAATTGGTAAAAACACTTACTACACATATTTATAAATAAAAAATTATGTATATGTATATACATGTATGTATATGTATGTATATGTACACAAGGTGCTTAAAGTTCAAGCAGAAACTTGGAGGAGAAGTAGAGGACATCTTTATGAACATCGAGGACGGAGTGTCTCAATGAACTCTATATTTTAATTTTTAAATTCTACTGTTTCGTTTTATGGTCTAATGACATTTATTTTTATACAGTTTATGTAACTGTTGTTTGTAATTGATATAAGCATACTATATAGATGTCGAATTATGTATACATATATATATATTATATATATATATATATATAAATATATATATATATATATATATATATATAGTATATGTATATATATATGTATATATATATATAAGTATATATATGTATATTATATGTATATATATGTATATATATGTATATATATGAATATATATGTATATATATCTATATAATATATTATATATATATATATATATAGTATATATATATATATATATTATCAAGGTATATGTTTTTGTATATATATGTATATATATGTATATTTGTATATATATGTATATATATATAGTAAATATATACTATATACAACACACACACACACACACACACACACACATATATATATATATATATATATATATATATATATATATATATATATATATTATATATATATATATATATATATATATATATATATATATATATATATATATATATATATATATATATATATATATATATATATATATATATATATATGTATATATATGTATATATGTATATATATATATATATATATATATATATATATATATATATATATATATATATATATATATATATATATATATATATATATATATATATATATATATATATATATATATATATATATATATATATATATATATATATATATATATATATATATATATATATATATATTATATATATATATATATATATATATATATATATATAAACACAAGGTTCTTAAAATTCAAGCGAAACTTAGAAGTAGAGAACATTGTTAAATCATAAGATACTAAAGGGAATAACTAAGGATAACAAGGATAGATAGCATTTTGTATTCAACTCAATGTCGCAATGTGTGCTATAAACCTAGCATGCCAGCAGTAGTTATTAAACCAAACAGTAATTGAAAAATTCTGCCAATTTAAATTTAATCAATATGTGTTAAAATAAATATTAAGATATTAGAATATCATATTATTGATAAATTATTGCTATGTTACGAATAAATAATGTCTCGACTTTTGTTTATATCTTTACAATTATAGATAAAAATATTTTTTAATTACCAATTTCCTTTGAAATAATAAAATTTATCTCTCTTATGAGAGTTGAACTTTTTTTTATTTTTTAAATTATTATCTTATCTAAAACTTCTTATTAATGTACATTTTTATACTATTTAAAAAACATTACCTCAATGTAATTAAAATTTATTTCATATAATCAAAAAATATAATAATTAAAAAAAAACCATATATTAATTCTACTATATAAATATCAAACCAAAATTATATAAAATTAAAATTTCACAAAATATAATTCAAAAATTAATTTTTAATTAAAAAATAATTTTAAAAATTAAAAATCACAATAAATTACATATAAAACATAAAAAAGTTAAAAATTATAATTCAATTACCAAAATAAAATTTTCTTAAATTTCAAATAGATTAAAAATTTATAAATTTATTTTAAATTTATATTTTTTATATTAAATTAAAATTTTTAATTATATTTGAAATTTTTAATAATGATTTTTTAATGTAATTTGTTAAATTTTAGATAATATTTTAATAAAATTTACAAATTGTTCAATATTTGTTAATATTAAAAAATAAAAAAGAAAATAAAAATATATTTTCCTAAACTATATTTTTTGGTTATTATCAAATTTTCAAATACCTCTATTGCATATATTTTATTTCAAAGTATTTTATATAAATTTTATGGTTTTTTAGATATAATTTCAAAAATCAAATTAATTTTTAATGATAATTTATTATTTTATTTTTATTTATTGAAAAAAAATTTACATTAGAAATCAAGTGAATTTACTAAAGGTTTTAGTTAATAAATGGATTTCAAATTATGAAATTTATTCATTTTGAGACATATCATTTCTATATTTTAATTTTTTATACATGTTTTAATTATTTAAATTTTTTATTTAAAGATTTCTTTATTATTTAAAAATTTTTTGAAAATCAAATATTATTAAAGAAATTTTTGTTTTAAAAGTTGGTTTTTTAGAGTGGATATAATGGAATTTTTTTTTAATTAAATTTTTATTTCTTTTTTTTTTTAACAAAAACAAATTATGAGTTATAATTTATTATTTTATTTTTAGTATTTTTTTAGAAGATCTAATATAATTCATGATAAATATATTAATACAAATTATTTGTTTTTTTTTAAGTTATTATAATGGAATTTTTTTTAAAATTTAAATGGAAAACTTTAAATTAGTAAAAACTTTGTTTAAAGTAGATTAATCGTGGTTAGCTCCTTTTTTTATTTAGAATGTGAATCATATTTTTTTAGATAAGTAATTCGCTTAGATGACTGCACACATAATTTCACAAATTTTTTTTGTTTTGTATTATAATAATATTTTTTTTTTGTTTTTTATTTCTTAAATAAATTCTCAAGAGATTTTAATGTAATTAAATCAATAATCTAACGTATTTTTATATTTTTTTATGTAGAAAAAATATTAAAGCTTTTTGAATTTAAAATTTAATTATAGTAAAAATATTGAATGAAATATAGATAGTTTGGTATCCTATCTGTTTATTTGTATAAAAACACAAAATTAAAAATATTTGTTGAGTATTTTGTTAATAAAATGATGTACAAAGAGAAAACCATTGCTAATTGATTTAAATTGACAGATGAAATGCAATATTCGCCAAATTTTCAAGATTTCGTATGAATGCAATAAAATCAGATTATTTACATTTGTAAGGGCATGAGACAGTGATGTCATACTGAAGGCCCATGGGTCTTATGTGGATATAGAGTGAATGATTAAATTTTTCGAGACGATACTCACATTTTCGAATTTTTCATTTTTTTCTTTTGGATAAAACAAATTATGAGTTTTAATTTATTATTTTTTCTAGTGTAAGTATCATTGCTTTTAATAGATCTTAGCACTTTAATTGAGTCTCAAATTTCAAATATATTAAAGATATTTCACTCTGGGATTTCGTTTGTTTAAAATTTCTGTGTTAAGTAAAACCCTCCATAATAATTTGGAATAATTTGCTTTAAAATTTTTTCCCGCGTTTAACCCATGGAGCCAACCAATGGTGGGACGTAATTCTCTGTTTAAACAGAGATTAATCGTGGTTAGCGTTAAACGACTTTGGTGCTGGCTCTTAAGCAGTGAAATCAGATAACATCTTGTTTAAACTGTAACCAATCTTAAATGAACACCTGCTTTGACTTTCTGGTCAATACATAGTAAATATTTCCACAGACGTTGAGGATCTAACATTAAACACATGACTTAACTTTCATATATTTCTAGCATTAAAATGCACTTTAATCCAAACATGTAACGTAAAAATTAGAATAAACAATGAATTAGATTTCACATTTTCTTCACAAGAAAATTCTAAGATTTAGAAATTAGAATTAGAATTTTTTTCGTGGATCAGTGCTTTTAACTCATTGTCTGTGGAATATATTCTAGAAAAAATTCACAAAAGTGGAAGTTTTTTCATAAATTTTGTTTTTTATTATTATCAAAATGCTAGAAAAGGATTATTTAAAAAATAAAACAAAAATTAAGGTTTTTATGTTATAGAAATTTACTATTGCAATAAAAGCAAAATTTTAGGTTTATTTCAGGTCGGTCATTCTAAATTGGCGCATTTGTGGCCCGAAGTGAGTTTAGCGTCACCCGAAGAGGTGAAACAGTGGAAAAGTGTTCTAGAATTTAAAAACTGCGTAATTCAGTTCGCTGAAAATCTAGCTGTATTTAGCTCTGTAATGGTTTTAATATCATGAAAAATAAACACTATTAAGGCAATTAATTTCAAATGAATATGGAAACAATGTAATTAATATAATATTCAAGAAGAGGAAAATATAACTGTGTTTAAGTAAATAGAAAACAATAATAAATCTATCTAAATCATAAAGATATATAACAGAAATTTTAATACTTAATAAAAACTTGTATTTTGTGTGTTGAGCTACAATAATGTTTATTCATTATTTAAAATAATGTGTTAATGGACACTGTAAAACCTATGCCTAAATAAACACATTTAGTTTTTAAGGAAACATTTTTTCTTAATAGAATTAACAGAAAACAATACTTAATTTATCTAAATCATAAATATATATGACAGAAATTTCCACACTAAATAAGTACTTGTATTATGTGTGATGAGCTACAAAAATAATGTTTATTCATTATTAGAAATGTGTTAATGAACACCGTCAAAGTCATGTCTAAATAAAGACATTTTTTTAATTAAACTGTTTTCTTAATAGAATTAATAGAAAACAATACTAGATCTATCTAAATCATAAAGATATATAACAGAAATTCCCATACTTAATAAATACTTGTATTTTGTGTGTTGAGCTACAATAATGTTTATTCATTATTAAAAGTAAGGTGTTAATGAACATTGTCAATCCCAGGCCTAAATAAACACATTTATTTTCTAAGGAAACAATTTTTCTTAACAGAATTAATAGAAAACAATAATAAATCTATCTAAATCATAAAAATATATAACACAAAATTTCAATACATAATAAGTATTTATCCTGTAATGAGTTACAATATCCTTATTAAAAAATAAATATTAAGGACAAAAATTATGCCTAAATAAACACATTTATTTTCTAAGGAAACAATTTTTCTTAACAGAATTAATAGAAAACAATAATAAATCTATCTAAATCATAAAAATATATAACACAAAATTTCAATACATAATAAGTATATGTATCCTGTGTGATGAGTTACAATAATTCCTTATTAAAAATAATGTGATAATGGACACCGTAAAACTTATGCCTAAATAAACACATTTATTTTCTAAGGAAACAATTTTTCTTAACCGAATTAATAGAAAACAATAATAAATCTATCTAAATCATAAAAATATATAACATAAAATTTCAATACATAATAAGTATATGTATCCTGTGTGATGAGTTACAATAATTCATTATTAAAAATAATGTGATAATGGACACCGTAAATCTTATGCCTAAATAAAGACATTTATTTTCTAAGAAAACAATTTTTCTTCTATGAAGAATACAATATATCCAATTTATATAATCACCATTTCAGTTGAAAAATCTCAAAGGGTTTCTATTGCCAGAAACTTAGTAGAAAAGATGGGAAGTTAAACACAATTTTTTCAACATTATGAAAACCCATGAGATTTAGAGGTTTTTTTTTCTATTTCTTTCAGAGGAAATCGTCAGAGGTATAAGACATCATTTGACATATCGGATAACGTGCTCCGCCTATTTATGGAGACGTCCGAAAAAGTGAAAGGAATTTAGGAAAAAAATAGATAATATAGTTACTAACAAAAAAGAAACTCGTGTAACAAAAAGTAAAAAAGTAAAGTACGTTGATCGGAAAAATTGAAGTATGGTATAATTATCAAAGTAATTGATTAACGTCAGATAATACTTGATAAAGAATTTGAGACTGATTAAGAAAACCGGGTGATTAAACTTACAAGCTATTTTTAACCTTCAAATAATGAAAGAGTATAATCATTATTAACAAAATTGTTTACAGAAAAGGGATTTTGTTTTTAAAAAAAGACAAATCAATAGTATAGAATTTCAATTTGAAACTACAAATTTTTATTATTTAAATTTTTTTAGATAAAATTTAATTATTATCAAACAATTAAAATTTTAAATAAAAATAATTTAATACATTTATACAGCATTAAAAAGCTGATTATTTTTTTAAATACACAAATGTGTATGTTTTTGGATATTTTAACTTATACGTTTTAAAACGGTTTATTTTGAATCTTTAAATTCGCCAAGGGAATTATTTCACCATATGAAAACATATTACATATTACATTATCATCGTTTTACTCATAAACTTAAAGCATAAATGCTTTCTATCGTATTTTAATTTATTTTAAACCTTACTTAAAGATGAAATGATAATGCTACGAAATCTAAGTGTTAAACTTTTAACCTAAAATGTTTATGTTCCATAATTTAATTAAGAAAATTATATTTTAATTTTAAATATTCCATATGTTCCTAAAGGATTAGACTAGATTACATATCCAAGATATCTTGTATCTCAGCACAAAACAAGAATAAATGCTGACTCTTAAACAGTCTCAAGTAATGTAGCTATTACACCAACTGCACTCATTTACTCAGAGTCGTAAAGATTTTAAAGGTGTTGAGAAGCAATGTTGATATCCAATAGCTCTCAACTATTGAGTATACTTCTTCATCTGAGATATTACTTTACTCAGAGTTGTAAAGTTGTAAAGATTTTAAAGGTGTTAGGAAGCAATGTTGATATTCAATAACTCTCAGCTATTGAGTATATTTCTTCATCTGAGATATTCCTTTACTCAGAGTTGTAAAGTTGCAAAGATTTAAAAGGGGTTAGGAAGCAATGTTGATATCCAATAGTTCTCAGCTATTGAGTATATTTCTTCATCTCAGATATTCACATTGAAAAATGCATTTCTAAAATATGCTTTTTGGTTTAGTTCTTTTTAAAATAGCTGACAAAAAATTAACATATCGATCAATTCGACAATTTTTATAACAAATTATAAGAAATTAAAAAGAAATTTTTTAATTTATTATTAATTTGAAATAGTAAGAATAATTAGTATTAGAATTTTTATTTTCAAAATTGTTTGCAATTTGAAAAAAAAAAAACAAAAACAAAAAAAAAAAAAATTTAACATTAGTTTATTTATTCCAATATATAAGTAAATATCGTTATTTTAAGTAAAATCATTAATAACTGTATTTAAATCCCACATTAAATACAATGTAGTTGTAAATTTTTAAAATCTTGCAATTTAATTTTATTTGAGAACAAATTAACGAAATATTAACTAATAACGTAGAAATATATAAAAGAACATTGAGAACAATTACCTTTCGGGAACATTATCGGAATGAAGTAAAAATCTCTTACCTGAAAAAAATTAAACGTTAACAAAATACATAAAATATCATATTAATTAAGGTAACAGAAAATTAAATTCATAATATATTAAATAATTGATTCATTATAACATAAACATAATAAAATAGAAAATTAAATGAACTTGAATTTTACTAAAATGTATTAAAATATATCTATTAGAAAATGAGAAAAATAATACCGTCTTTTATCATTAATTACGTTACAATAATTGTGTAAGTTTTATAAATTAATTTGAATATTATAGAGATAGATGAATGAATGAAATGTTTATGAAAAAAATTCTATTTTCAAAATTATGAGAAACTTTAATATTAAAAATATTTTAAATAATTTTAAATACGATTTATTGGGAGCCTTTTTATGCATCTATAGCAAAGAAACAGATAATAAATTTAAAAATACAGATATTATGTCAAATTCAATATAAATATCTTGAGGCCTAAACTCGAGTGTCACTATACGGGTGCCATTTCCTAAGACGTGAATTCAGCCAAAATTTTGCTCGGGGTCATATCTTTCCTATATAAGCTACCAATTTATATCCCCTATATAATAATAGCATAATATATCTTTCCGTCTGTCCTGGAAATTATGAAGAGTTAAGACCTGGAATGAATAGAGGCATCCATGTTCTTGATGAGTTAGGGTTAGCAAAATTCAAAGCGAGTCCCAAAATTTTCGAAATCCACCCCTTAGCCTCCTTTGGATCGTTTAATGCCATTCTTTCAAGCCCTATTTTCCCTGGTTAAAAGCAGGCGATAAATAAATTCATCAATTTATCACATTATAACCAGATGAAAATAGCATTTTTTCTAGTATTATGAATTCATAACTTTAAACATCCCATATAATAATTTTTTATTTAAGATTATTTAAATATCATCTGTAATATTTTCATACATTTTATAACAGAACATAGATATTACGTAAATAATTTTCTTTTATAATTAACTTAAATAATAGATTTGGTACATATATGATAATTTTAAATTTCATCAATGATTTTTTTTCATTAAAAATATTGTCATCGGTATTAACAACAAATTATTTTCATGAAAGGTGTTTATTCCACCGAATAGTAAATATCTAGCGTTTAAGTTACACATCTTTGAAAACTAAGAAGTTTATTCATTTGTGTATTTGATTTTTTTATACATAACCACACAGTTTGCAAATGATTCACAAAATTTTGCATATCATTAATATATACCACCAAATAATCACTGTCAAAATTAAAATGTTTGCTGTCCACGCTGTCATGTAATATAATAAGATAAATTAAAGTTGGCAACTAACATGCAGTCAATAAAGATAAACAACTTAGTGAGAGTGTATCATATAATTCTTAGCCAAAAGCCAAAGCATTTTGTACCTGCCTCATAGAGTACTTTACAATGCTGAAAAATTAAAATTTGTAATCATCCTGTCATATGACGGGTTATATGCTAGTATATATATATACATATATATATATATATATATATATATATATATACATATATACATATATACATATATACATATATACATATATACATATATACATATATACATATATATATATATATATATATATATATATATATATATATATATATATATATATATATATATATATATATATATATATATATATATATATATATATATATATATATATATATATATATATATATATATATATATATATATATATATATATATATATATATATATATATATATATATATATATATATATATATATATATATATATATATATATATATATATATATATATATATATATATATATATATATATATATATATATATATGTATATATATATATATATATATATATATATATATATATATATATATATATATATATATATATATATATATATATATATATATATGTATGTGTGTGTGTGTGTGTGTTTACACAGATATAAATGCTTATACCCATACAGGTCACACAAACACATAAATATATATATATATACACACACACACACATATATATATATATGTATATGTGTATGTGTATATAAATATGTCTATTTGATATATGTGTATGTATATGTGTATATATATATATATATATATATATATATATATATATATATATATATATATGATACCTCGATTGATTCATTTTTGTTGCAGGAAAACATAAATTTATTTAAGACGTATAACATTTAATTTGATTACAGTTTATAATGTTCTACATTTAAGCATTTATTTCTAAAAATTCCAGGAATTTAAAACAGTATTAAAAATTTACGAATTTCCTTGAAACCGATTAACTAAGTTCTCGAAAAAAAGAACACATTTCAAACACTCAGCCTAGAATAAGTTATGTTGAATTATCTCAGATTTTAACATTAAATCTACCAAGAGGGGTCAAATGACCCCATTTTTCGTTATTTTTGCCCTTTTAAAAAATGTCCGGTAGTTTTAGTGTTAAAGAATAAAAAAATATTTTTACTTATTTTAAAATATTTCAAAATATTAAAAATATTTATAGTTAGAAAAAAAGGCTATTGTTTAAATTCTCGCCCATATTTTACAATATAAGATTTAGAAGTCAAGCAATAAAATCAAGCAAAATATAAAATCGTCCCATATATGTTATAAATGTTATCTAATAGTATAAATATCATTTTTGATGGTTTGTGCAAATATTTCTCTTTAATTTTAACGAAACTGAATCTGAATGAATCAGCAGTGTTCCTCATTTAACGGAAGAAATGTAATATTCCACAATCGACATTGGTTTATTTATGATTATCTTTATTAAAAGCTCATTAAGCCATTGTGTTTTCATGATTTATTACCGAGACGTTACAGACCAGTTTGTTGCTGATATTGTCTCCGCGACATAAAACCGTTTTGGGGCGAATGAATAGGCCATTACTCCGCATACGAAAGGGCAAGAACAATTAATCTGACGAATTGCTGCTTCTGTTGTGCATCAGAAGGAAACCTTTATTGTTCTCCGAAATTGGGCCACACGCACAAACATTCTTGCATTTGTTTGATCTGGACTGTGGGACTTAATTTAATAAATTTAGCAGTCGGATGGTAAGAACTATTTTTTCTAGTACGTTTAATAGTTTATTTTTCTTACGGGTCAAATTCAACAATATAGTAAACAAAATTGAGGCTGATATATATATATATATATATATATATATATATATATATATATATATATATATATATATATATATGTCATGATTCAATTTGCGACTGGTGTGTGTTGACATGGAATGTCATCCACCAACAGCACGTCTTCTGCTGGGGAAGACAAAAAACCCTACACAAACAAGAATCACACACGTGTTTTAAACAAAATATATACACTGTTGTAAACACTATATTGTTTTGGTATTACTTTTTGCCACATAATGAGTGATTTTCATTATGACACCTTTTTTACTTGTGAGATTATAAGTTACCGAGTGATTTTTGAGAGAAATACTATGATGAAAGTTTGTTATAATATTATTTTTGGAATAGATTAAAGTTGTCGACATGTGATATATTTTGTATTTTGATGAATCAACGAAGAATAACAAATGAAGTGAGATTCTCCCTTATATATTTCTCCCTTATGCTCAAAGTTTGTACCAAAAACAGGAAAAAGTATATATGTCTAGTCGTTAAAAAGCTTTATATAAAATTTGCCCCTTAAGCAATTACTGATCCATTTGAAACATAGCCTATCAAATTTTAAACATATAATATTTTAGAATATTTATAGCTATAAAATAAGATTATGTTAAGAATTGAGTTTAATTTTAATACTTTATTGTTCCTTAAGTATTTTGTTAAAAAGTTAAATTACGTAAAAACAAAATACTTTCCTACTTGTGCAAACATTCTACATTTAAACTCAAATTATAAAAGAATTTAATATGTATACCTTATTTAGTATGCGTTAGAATATCTAAAGAAAATAAAGAACAATCATTTTAAATATCATTTAAATATTATTTAAATATGTGTCTAATTTCAGAAAAAATATATTCTTTTGGATTTTTTTATATAAAAAAATACTTTATTTTATCATTGCATTACCCTATGTCTTGAATTTGAATGCTACAAATTTCTCCTTTGCACTCAAAATTTGTACAAAAAACAGGAAAAAAATGTATATGTATCGTCGTTAAAAAGCTTTACATAAAAGTTACAACTGAAGCAATTACTGATCTATTTGAAACATATCCTATCTAACATTGAGACATAGCCTATCAAATTTTAAAGACATAATATTTCAGAATATTTATAGCTATAAAATAAGATTATATTAACCCTTTCCGGTGCGATTTAATAATGAAAAACTGTGCATGAAGTAACAATTTATTTTTATTTAAAAAACTTGTTTCATTTTACAATTGTTACATATTTTTACTTAAAATTCAATTTTTACATAGTGTTAAATAATACCAGAAAAGATAAAACTAAGAAAATATCAAAGCAAAACATTAATAGGGTAGACAGCTAATAGTCTTCAAGCTAGTGGTACATTTCAAAACAAAGTGCAAAGGAATTCTGAATTGTTTACACCGCCAGGGAGTTTCACTTCTAATTTGATTCTTGTAACACACACGGCATTTCTTAGTAGGTTTTCTTTTATTCTGATTCATCAAATTGGCAGTGACTTGTATCAAGAAATTCTAAGTAAACAATATGTAATAGTGACCTGGGATTTCCACAAGTAACAAAAGTGTTGTCAAATTCAGTACACTAGAAATTTTAAACTAAATTAATTATCATATTTAAGAGTAACTTAATCGCATGACGAGTGTAGCTCGTCATTGTGCGGTATGGAATCAAAAACCAATGACGAGATAGACTCGTCATTTTACCGGAAGGGGTTAAGAATTGAATTTGTTTTGAATAATTTGAATTGTAACATAAATTTTTTGTTAACAATTTAAATTACTTAAAATTAAAAGACTTTCCTACTTGTGCAAACTTAATACATTTAAATTGAAATTCTAGGCGAATTTAATATGCATAATTTAGTTCGTATGTGTTAGAACATCTATAGAATATAAAGAACATGAAATATCATGAAAAAATTTATCAAATTTCGGAAAAAATATTGCAGCATTTTATTTTTTATTAAAATCAAGTACTTTATTTTAGCATTGCATTATCCTATGTTTCGAAAAATAACACGACCACTTTTCTCCATTATATTTAAATTTTGTACAAAAAAGTGCAATAAAATATGTATATATTGTCGTTAAAAATTTTTATATAAATGTTACCCCCTCCCCCCAAAGCAATTACTGATCCATCAAATTTTAAACACATAATATTTCAAAATATTCATAGCTATAAAATAAAATTATTTTAAGAATTGACTTTGTTTTTAATACTTTATTGTAATATAATTTATTTGTTAAAAAGTTAAATCACGTAAAAATAAAAGGCTATCCTACTTGTGCAAAAATGCTACATTTAAACTTAAATTGCAAAATAATTTTATATGTATACTTTATTTAGTATGTTTTAGAAGATCTAAAGAAAATAAAGAAATGAAATATTTAAAAAATATGTCCAATATCGGAAAAAAATATTGTGGCAGATTTTATTTTTTTAAATTCAAATACTTTATTTTATCATTGCATTACACTTTGTTTTGAAAGTGAACACGACATATTTTTCAGGTATACTCAAAGTTTGTACAAAAAGGTGGAAAAAAATGTATATGTATCGTCGTTAAAAAGATTTATATAAAGGTAACCTTTCAAGCAATTACTGATCCATTTGAAACCTAGCCTATCAAACATTGAAACATAGTCTATCAAATTTTAAACATACTATTTCAGAATTTTCATAGCTATAAAATAAGATTATTTTAAGAATTAACTTTTTTTCAATACCTTATTGTAACATAATTATTTTTGTTAAAAAGTTAAATTACATATATATAAGAGATTTTGTTTCTTGTGCAAACATGCTATATTTAAACTTGAATTATAAAGGAATTTAATATGTATACTTTATTTAGTATGTGTTGGAACATCTATAGAATATAAAGAACATGAAATATCATTAAAAAATTTATCAAACTTGGGGAAAAATATTGTAGCATTTTATTTTTTTATAAAAATCAAGTACTTTTATTTAGCATTGCATTATCCTATGTTTCGCAAATTAGCAGGATAATTTTCTCCATTATACGTAAAGTTTGTACAAAAAAAGTGGAATAAAATATGTACGGATTGTCGTTAAAAAGCTTTTTATGAATGTTACCCCCCGAGCAATTACTGATCCATTTGAAATACAGCCTATGAAATTTTAAACACATAATATTTCAAAATATTCATAGCTATAAAATAAGATTATGTTAAGAATTGATTTTGTTGTCAATACTTTATTGTAACATAACTTTTTTGTTAAAAAGTTAAATTACATAAAAATAAGAGACTTTGTTACTTGTGCAAACATGCTCTATTTAAACTCAAATTCTAAAGGAATTTAATATGTATACTTCATTTAGTATGCATTTGAGCATCTAAAGAAAATAAAGAACATGAAATATCATTAAAAAATGTGTCCAATTTCGAGAAAATGAATTGCGGAAGATTTTAATCTTTTATAAAAATCAAATAATTTAGTTTACCATTGCATTACCCTGTGTTTCAGAAAGGAAAGAGACAAAGTTCTCCGGTATACTCAAAGTTTGCACAAAAAAGAGGAAAAAAATGTATATGTATCGTCGTTAAAAAGCTTTATATAAAAATGACCCCTCAAGCAATTACTGATCCATTTGAAACATAGCCTATCAAACTTTAACCGCATCGTGGCTCCTGATAATTCTATTATACCTCCTTGCCATAGGGAATCCCTCAATCGATAGTGACCCCTCAGAGTCAATTATTACGTCATCGGTTGCTTTCAAGGTCGAAAGGGGAATCAATAAACCAATTCAAAATGATAAGAAACAAATACCATTCTAAATTTTATGAAAGTAATAAAAGATGCTTTAAAAACATTTTAATAATTCAAGAGATAGGTTTCAAAAGTAAATTTTCTTAAATAAATGACTTTACTTAACAAACGCAACATCTTAAAAAGATTCCTATGTAAATATTTTAAAATGTTTCGTTTACAAAAACAATTTTCTTTCTGTAGCTTTCCATCTAAGCTCAAAACACATGTCCTAATTTTTAAAAATCAGTGTTTTGTTTGTGATTATTTATGTATTTATGAATAATAAATTATTTGTTATGACATTACTTTCAAAGAAGGAGGAAAACAATGCTTTATGTATGCTATTAAAGTCGAAAAATCCTTTATTTGCACATAATTGCCGAGTTTCCTCTGACAAAATCCAAAAGTAACCTGAAAAATTCATTTTATTCTTACTCCGTGAAAGCTTTTGTTTTTATCAAACTGTCGTGACAAAAGCTAGTTAGATGTTTTTTTTTGTTTTAAACAGATTGATGTAAAGTGTTGGTCCTTTGCAACAGCATAATA
>CM063501.1:73806985-73821985 GCA_032207245.1 Pardosa pseudoannulata
GTCATATATGTGGTATGTGTAAGGTTTTAGATTACCTTATTATCTTATTATCTAACTTTTTGTTCATGGAAAGTGTGCAGAAGTAGGGAAAAGGAAGCATATTTTAGAATGTGGTTTCATATTCAAACTTATCTGAATTACATTTTTCTAACTAAATTTTAAAGCTAAATTTGCTTGAAAATTAATCTTAAAATTCAAGCACTTCAAAGTCGAAGGACATTTCCGAATCCATTCCAGCTCTCTGTATTTCAATTATATTTTTCTTAAAACCCGATTTAACAGAAAATCGAATAGAAGTTTTGCGAATTCCGCCAAATTTTCAGAGATACGCCTCCCCGCTTTTAACGAATATCTTCTGAAAACGGGAAATAAGGCAACAAAAGTTCGTAACAAATAACTAATTTCTACTCGAATACCGCTCCTCGGGCTAGTAAATGAAACAACATATAGAAATCTAAATAAGATCAAAACAAGACGATTGAAATCGGAAGGGTTGGGGGTTGGGGGAGAGACGCAGATATCCGATATGTGTAACGATTGGCTAGCGGCATTTTACCATTGCACTATCTTAAAAGTTTCACGAAATTTGCTGACAAGTATACCGTATATGACCGAGGATCTTGATTAAATTCCTATCTGATAATGGTAGTCTTCCCCAAAAAGGGATCAAAATATGGTATTGATTTCTAAAGCGGTTCTATCTCTGAAAACTTGAACGATGTATGGGCGGAAACATTTAATATTTCTACAAAGATTTTGTATGACGTGTTATTTTTCTCTACTCAATGTGAATACTCTTAAACGTTTAAGCAAATCGGGACTTTACAATTCTATACATTCGCATACATACGCTTATTCACTGTTTTTAGATTAGTAAGTTTTGGTGAAGTATAACACTACAATACGAGATACATTGCAAATATTTAAAATTTAATCATTCATGTCATATTATTTATTTGTGTTACACAGTGATTAATACGATACTCTTTTAACATTATACTATCTTCAAAAGTGATAACCTTTGAAAATGATTGTTTTTCTGAGAATTTTTTTAAAACTGATTAAACAAATTTACTTTACATATTTTCACTCTTGTTCGCATGTTCACCTTAAGCACATTAAATAATTCGCATATTCACTTTTTTAGATTAGTAAGTTTTGACCAAGTATAACACTACAATATCAGAAACACTGCAGATATTTTAAATTTAATTATTCAGATCATATTATTTGTTTGTGTTGCACAATGATTTATACGGTACTCCTTTTTAACATTACACTAACTGCACACGTAATAATCTTTGAACATAATTTTTTTTTCTGAGAATTTTTTTAAAACTGAAAAAACAAATTTACTTTAAATATTTACACTCTTGTTCGCATGTTCACCTTAAGAACATTAAAGAATTCGCATATTCACTTTTTCAGATTAGTATGTTTTGACCAAGTATAACACTACAATATCAGAAACACTGCAGATATTTTAAATTTAATTATTCAGGTCATATTATTTGTTTGTGTTACACAGTGATTTATACGATACTCCTTTTTATATTACACTAACTACACACGTAATAATCTTTTTTGAAATCTCTTTTTTCACACGTAAAAATTTTTTTTGAGAATTTTTTTAAAACTGAAAAAACAAATTTACTTTATATGTAGCTCTCAATTGAATGTGATAGCTATTAATGTTATCAATCGTTTATTGTTATCGAAATCACTTGGTCCCGATTTTCTCTATTCATTTGTATGTTAAAATTATTGCTTTATGCGATCGTTACATCGGTTAATATTCTCAGTTTTCTAACCTCCTATTAACTGTCAGAGGAGTATTCACAGTGTATATTGAAGAAACTCATTCTTTTCTTTTCTTTTGTTCTTGCTTTAATTTCTGAGAATTCTCCTTCTTCCACCTAGGGTAAAGGAGAAAAACAAAGGAGTGTAGTATTACATTTTCTTGGACTATTTGAGACATACACACACCCTACTGATGGGCAATATTTCTCAAATAAGCAGAAGTCAACAAATTCTATTCGGAAAAGGTAAGCAGCTTATTCACGATCTATACCTTGCTCTCTTACATGCAGTTTGTGGATATGAAAGCCAGAGAAAGAAATGATTTAACGTTAAAATTAATATCAAAATTTTAAATCGTTATGACTGTGCATTCTGCCTTAATTTTTATTTTTCTGCGACTTCCCTGAGGTTATTTTTCCATCTGCACATTAATCGCCGTAATGTTTTAAAGTTTAAACAACGCATCTACTAACCCACTACTGGATCATGGCAGAAGGGGACGATGTTTTTGTAGAGGATAAAGTGAAGAAAATTATTTGATCGAATTCCAAAAATAAAGAATGTCTCTCCATCAACTCAACATCTGATTTTTTTTTACCTGAGGTGACTCTTAAAATAAAACCTACAACTATTCATCAATCATGCTACATACAGCATCCTTCCTCTATATGGAGCTCCCACTTCACTATAATGACAGGTTACCAAAAATGAGTCAGTGCAATGCTGCAGCACAGTTAAACCTCTCTCAGCTTCTGAATTGCACTGAAAGTATTGAAATGTGGATTACATCACAACTGCGATGACTTTAAAAAAACATTATGATTACGAAAGATTTATCAATGAGCTTCTTAGAATTGTAGACAGTCAACAATTGATCAATTATTTTTATTACTAGCATATAGCCCATCATATGACGGGATTAATAAAATTTTTAATATTTCAGAACTGTTAAGTACCCAATGAGGCAAGTAAAAAATGGTTTGTTTTTTGGCTGAGAACTATCTGGTTCACTCTCAATAATTTATTTATCGCCATACTCCTCTAGAATATCCCGATCCTGTAATGCAGTTTAGAATCACATTGAACTCATTTAGTCAAACCGTGTGGTTATGTATAATAAACAAATACACAAAAGAACAAACTTCTTAATTTGCAAATATATATAAATTAAAAGTTAGACATTTATTAGTCCGTGAAATAGACTCCTAGACTTATATGGAAAGAATTTATTGTTAATACCGGTGGTAAAAGTTTCATGGCAACAAAAATAATCGATGATTAAATTTAAAATTATCAGGTATGTACCTAATCTATTATTTAAGCCAAATATAAAAGAAAATCATTTACGTAATATCTAAGTTCAGTGATAAAAGATATTAAAATAGTGTAGACGATATTTAAATAGTTTAAAATATGAAATGATTAAATGAGATGTTTAAAGGAATGACGTCACAATGCTAGAAAAGATTGTTATTTTTACCTCTTTATTAAGTGATAAATGGATACATTTAATCGCCTGCTCTTAACCGGGGAAAATAGGGCTTGAAATAATGGCATTAAACTCTCGAAAAGGAGGGAAGGGTTGGATTTCGAACGTTTTAAAGACGACAGTATTTTTTGCTGTGATATGAAGCATATTTATACAAATTTATTTTAGAATCGGATCGATAGTTTAGGAAAAGATAAACTTTATTGGCTTTGAATGGATGCCTCTATCTATTCCAGGTCCAACCGCTTCATAAATTGGAATACAGATGTTCAGATAAATTAGGCTATTATTATATAGGAGATGTAAACAATTCTTTTGTTTTAAAGGATAATATACAGTACATAAATATAAGGTGAATTTTTTCATTTTATTTTGAAATGTAGTACTTGTGAATTAAAGGAGGGTTTAGGTAAATTTATTTAATTTTGTATATCGTTTGGTCTTATCAATTGGCTATTGTTATTGAAATCACGGTGTTCCAAACTGATCACATTAAGCGGAGCTCACTATATTTACACTCTTGTTCGCATATTCATTTTTTTGAATTAGTAAGTTTTAACTTAGTATAACACTAGAAAGGAAGCTGAACTGCAATTTTTTTTTCATTAAATAATTCCGGTCATATTATTTCATTGTGTTATACAGTGATAAAATAAAACTATCAGATAGCAATTCACATGACGCAAAATTTTTAATTTTCCAAAATACAAAATTTTACCAATAATATAAAATTATACCAATAATACAAATAATAAAATTATACCAATAATACAAAATTTTTAATTTTCCAGCATTGTAAAGTACCTTAGGAAGTAGGCAAAAAATGGCTTGTTTTTTGGCTGAGAATTATCTTGCAATAAAAAAAATAATAGATGATTAATTTAAAATTATCACATATGTACCTAATCTATAATTTAATCCAAATATAAAAGAAATTTCTTTACGTAATATCTAAGTTTAGTAAAAAATCGTATGATAATAAGGCAGAGCATATTTAACCCACTGAACGACAGGGTCGACAGAGGTTCGACAGTAAATTCCTGTTCGAAAACAGACCTGTCGACCCCTTCTCGTTCGCACTCGTATAACACACTTTTGAGGAAAAAAAAATATTGCAAAGCGATAATAAATGAAAGAAACTAATTTTGCGTAACGGAACTCTACCTTGCAGGGAAAATAACTTAAAAGTAGCCTGACAACTTTTAAACCGGCAACTCTAGTATGGTACGGTAAGTTCCGTCTGGAATTTACGAAAAGGGTGACTGTTTTGAAAGGGAAAAAGGTGGGGAGGGTGGTCGGTGGATGGGTTATATAATTTAAAATAAGAAAAGATTAAATGAGATGGTTAAACTAATAATTCCATAAAAATGTTATATTTACCTATTTATTGTGTGATAAATTGATAAATATAACCCTGGTCTTAACCTGGGAAAATAGGGCTTAAATAATGGTATTAATCCCTCGAAAAGAGGGGAAGGGATGGATTTTGAAAGTATTAAAGATGGCAGTTTTTTTTAGCTGTGATATGAAGCATATTTATATTAACTTATTTTAGAATCGGATCGATAGTTTAAGAGACGATTAACTTTACTCACTTTGAATTTTGCTAGCCGTAACTCATCAAGAATCCAATATGGATGCCTTTATACATTCCAGGTCCAAACACTTAATAAATTAAAGGATAGACGGACAAGTTAGGCTATTATTATATAGAGAATGATGCTCCTTTTAATTGTTTTTACTAACTGTACACGTAATAGACTACTATGACGGTTGTTGTTCTGAGAATTATTCTTTTAAATAATAAACAGCTGTACTTCAACGTATGTACACTTAAGTTAGCATATTTAATTCACTTGTATTCAATAATTCATATATTCACTCTTTATTTTAGTAAATTTTCATTAAGTATAACACTACAAAGCCAACACCATTATAAAGTTTTCTATATTAACAAACTGAAGCCATAACATTTAATTTATTATTTTTATTAAATATGTAAACACACTATGAGTGTTTACTACATATTATACAAGTCATACCATCCAGTGAAGCTTCCTTGACTAGCACATTCTATATTTTAGAATCCAACTATTACATATCAGAATAATTTTTAAATTTAATACATCCTTGAGACTCTGTTTCATGAAATAATAGACATGAAAGACAAATTTAGAATTATATAATAATAAAGGTAAGAAATACATTTAAAGGTTACTTAAATAATTACCTTAATATCATTTAAAAAGGAACTGTTTTATGTGTTTCTATTGCAAACTATTAATATAAGTATATTTGTAAGAATGTTTATATAAGACGAAATTAGACTATAATTCACATAAGTAGAATTCTAAAGGAAAAAATATCGCTACACAGAAAGTATAAAAATTGTTCCTTCGATTGATGACTTCGTATTATCTATACAAAAAATAATACTAAAAATTAAATAGAAGTGACTTGTCTTATTATTTAAAATAGAATAAACAGTTTATATATATATATATATATATATATATATATATATATATATATATATATATATATATATATATATATATATATATATATATATATATATATATATATATATATATATATATATAATATATAATATAATATATATATTTACATATAATATATATATAAATATATAATATATATATATATATATATATATATATATATATATATAAATGTATATATATATATATGTATATATATATATAATACAAATATATATATATAAATATATATATATATATGTATAATATATATATATATATAAATATATATATTTATATATGTATAATACATAATATATATAATATATATATATATATATATATATATATATATATATATATATATATAATATATATAAATATATATATATAATATTTATATATATATATATATATATATATATATATATATATATTTATATATATATATATATATATATAATATATATATATATATATATATATATATATAATATATATATAGATATATGTTTATATATATATATATATATATATAAATATATATATATATAATATTATATATATATATATATATATATATATAATATATATATATATATATAATGTATATATATAAATATATATATAATATATATATGTATATATATATAATATATGTATATATATATATATATATGTATATATATATATATATGTATATATAAATATATATGTGTTTGTGTGTGTAAGAAACCAGAATGTATACTTATAACCTCTTTTAAAATTGCCAATATTATTTACTAGATACTAAAATCCAGCTAAATCTAATGAAGAAACACATCAGTCGTCGTGACCGAAATAATTATTATATAATCTCAAAATAGGACAAAATACAGAGGCTGACCGGATATCATAACGCTCTCTTTATGCCAACATTTTGCGAGAGACGACTGAATACCGTATTTATAGTGTCGTTGGAAAATTAGGCAACTAAGTGCTTAGAGAGAGTAACCTTTGATTAGAGACATATGCTAAAGTGTGGCGTTTTAGATGATTATTAATGCTGATCGTTACGGATTTTCTTGGCAAAATTATTGCTTCCTCATTAAAATGCCAGCTACATCATGTTTTGTTTTGAGAATCAAAGGAAGAACTTCGGGTTTATGCTGAAGGCATGAAAACACCCTCGTTTAAATTGGATGGCTGGGAAATATGTTTAATATAAAGAGAACAAATTAAAATTTAGAATAATGAATGGGAAAAAAGATAATATTGAATAGGATTTAGGGCTTAGATATTGATATTATTATACACACACACACACACACACACACACACACACACACACACACACACATATATATATATATATATATATATATATATATATATATATATATATATATATATATATATACCATGTTAAATGAAAAATTAGATATAATACAATGGTAAATGCTAAATTATAGTTAATGTTTAAAAAATGCGTTTAGTTTGTAAAATGATTTATATTATTTAAGTTTATAAAATGATTATAAAAATGTTATTAAATTTTTAAATAAAATGAATTTAATCCCGTATATCTATTTGAATTTACAACAATTAATGCATAAAAATCAAACAAGTGTTGATAATAAATAACAAATGTTAAATAATAAATATAAAATATGAAAATCTTTAAATCTAACGTAAAACAAATATTAATATTTATAGGAATAAATTTGAATAAAATAACACCAGTGTATGAAATAATAAAATTATTGTTTTCCAAGAGTTAATTTTAATAAGAAACGGGAAACACATTCCAAGAAATATGACAAGAAGAATAAAAATGTTTCTAATAATTTAATATCCGCCGCTTCGTAACGCCACAACACAACATTTGTACACTGCATATCTGAAATGACAGCCCTGCTTCCTAAAGTCATTTTTAAAAGAAATATATCACTTCTCATTTTTATATCTTGAACCATCGTGTGGAATATTTTGCATATAAAATTATCGAAATAAACAGAAAGGAAAATAAATAACACTTGCATAATTTCAAATAATGTGACATTTTCCCAATAGTTCAGAGTCGGTTCGCCTCGAAAATTGAACGATTTAAACTTACACAGTTTCAAAACGTGAAGGAGAAAAAAAAAAAGGTAAAGAAACCTTAGGGACTCCGCACATTCGCCTATGTTTCATCAGAAAAGCAATTTATTTAAGCACATGCTTTGGGCTGGAGTTTCACAGTTTCTTTTTTCCCCTGCTATTAATTCCAAACATCGTTTGATCTCTTTTCAGTAAAATTGAAACTGCATCTCGTAAACGTATTACATTGATTAGGTTAGGGATGATAGCAGATCTAGGTTTTTTTTCCTTTAAGTATTTTCTCTTTTTATTTATTTATTAAGGAAGGGATTAAGCACATCGAATGTAACGGATATATGTGCCGTGAGATACTGAGAGGGATCATTTAAACGTAGGTAATGCAATATGAGTAAAACCTTCAGAAGATAAAGCTTCAAGAACTGATTAGTAATTTGTGTTTTAATTTAATATTTCCATTACTGTTATCTCTGTACAATTGATTTATTTTATAGTTCTTATATTATACTTTAAGTTCCGAGTAATGAATTTCATTCAACTTAAAGAATATATCATACATTTTATTTTCCAGTTGGATTAAAGAAGATCCTTTAAAATATGGAATTTTGGCGAGGTGCTTAATTTTATCTCGATGATATCAATAATATTTGTTTTATATTATTTATAAAATTTATCTGAAACATTTCTGTGCCTTATACTTAATCTGCATGATATTCAAAGGAAATTGCTTGGGCAATTAAATCTTCTTCAATATTCATATATTTTTTCCTTTAAATATTTTACCTTTTTATTTATTTATTAAGTAAAGGATTAAGCACATCATATGTAACCGATATATATGCATTGAGAGATTGGAAGGGATCATTTAAACGTAGGTAATGCAATGTAAGGAAATTATTCTGAAGATAAATCTTGAAGAACTGATTAGTAATTTGTGTTTTAATTTAATATTTCCATGACCGTTAATCAATTGATTTATTTTATGCTTTTTATATTATACTTTAAGTTCCGAATAATTAATTTTATACAATTTAAAGAATATATCATACATTTTGTTTTCCAGTTGGTTTACAGTAGATGGCTTAAAAATATGAAAATTTGGAGTAGTGCTCATTTTTAACTCAATGCTATAAATTATATTTATTTATTTTATATTATTCAGAAAATTTAGCTGAAACATTTCTATGCCTTATTCTTAATCTGCATGATATTAAAATGAAATTGCATGGACAATGAATTCTTCTTCAATATTTATAAATTTATTACTTTAAGTATTTTCTCTTTTTATTTATTTATCAAGGATGGGATTAAGCACATCGAATGTAAGGGATATATGTGCCGTGAGATATTGGAAGGATAATTTAAACGTAGATAATGCAATATGATTAAAACCTTCAGAAGATAAAGCTTGAAGAACTGATTAGCAATATGTGTTTTAATTTAATATTTCCGGTACTGTTAACGCTGTTCAATTGATTTATTTTATGCTTTTTACGTTATACTTTAAATTTCGAATAATAAATTTTATACAATGTGAAAAATATATCACAGATTCTGTTTTTCACTTGGATTACAGTAGATATCTTAAAAAATATAGAAAAGTGGCGAGGTGCTTAATTTTAACTCAATGTTATCAATTATATTTATTTTATATGATTAAGAAATTTTATCTGAAATATTTCTGTCTTATGATTAATCTGCATGATATTAAAATGAAATAGCATGGGCAATCAATTCTTCTACAATATTCATACATTTTTTTTCGTTTAAGTATTTTCTCTTTTTATTCATTTATTAAGGAAGGAATTAAGCACATCGAATGTAACGGATATATGTGTCGTGAGATACTGAGAGGGATCATTTAAACGTAGGTAATGCAATATGAGTAAAACCTTCAGAAGATAAAGCTTGAAGAACTGATTAGTAATTTGTGTTTTAATTTAATATTTCCATTACTGTTATCTCTGTTCAATGGATTTATTTTACACTTTTTATATTATACATTAAGTTCCGAATAATGAATTTCATGAAACTTAAAGAATATTTCATACATTTTCCTTTCCACTTGGATTAAAATAAACGATTTAAAATATGGAATTTTACTGAGGTGCTTAGTTTTAACTCGATGTTATCAATTGTATTTGTTTTACATCACTGAGAAGATTTATCTGAAACATTTCTATTTCTTATGATTAATCAGTTTGATATTAAAATGAAATTGCATAAATCAACTCTTGTTCAATATTAACATATTTTTTCCTTTAAGTATTTTCTCTTTTTATTTATTTATTAAGGAAGGGATTAAGCACATTGAATGTAACAGATATATGTGCTGTGAGAGATTGGGATGGATCATTTAAACGTAGGTAATGCAATATGAGTAAAACCTTCAGAAGATAAAGCTTGAAGAACTGATTAGAAATTTGTGTTTTAATTTAATATTTCCATTACTATTATATCTGTTCAATTGATTTATTTTATGCTGAATTATACTTTAAATTTTTATTCAATTATGAAATTTAATAGGGGGTATATCATACCTTTTGTTATATAGTTGGATTAGAGTAGATGGTTTAAAATATTTGATTTTGGCGAGGTGCTTAATTTTTACTAGATGTTATCTTTTATGTTTATTTTATATTATTAAGAAAATTTATCTAAAATATTTCTATGACTTATGCATAATCTGCATAATATTAAAAAGCATTTTCAATGGAAATATATTTGCCTTCAATATACATACATTTTGAAATAAATCTTTCTTTCAAAATTTATTGATTTCTCTGAAAATGTGCTTTATTGGTGGTATGATTCCAAATAAATTACCTGTCTAGATTATGATTAGTAAAATTTTTAAGTTGAGTTTTTTTATTTTAGTTAAGTAATTAAGTAATTAAGTAATTAAGTAAATTTTTGATTTCGATTCTAAAATATTTTTTTTTGTTGGAAATTAGGTACTTGCGATATGGTTCATTTTTACATTAATATTTTCAGATGTTTTAAATTTTAATCATATTTTTGTAATATCTCTAATCGGTCTAGACATCATGTCTTTTAACTTGAGTTATTTTTATTTCTTAAAATTTTTTAGTTTAGTAATGAATATTTGGTTTGTCTTTTAAAATAAACAATTTTTTAAATGCTGAAATCCTCCATATAGTTACCATAGGTTTCTATTAAATTAATATATTTGAAAGGCTTTAAATATTAGTCATATATCTGCAATTTATTAAGGATTAATCATAAATTTAGTGATTATTTTAGATATTAGTCATGTATGATGTCATTATAACTTCAAAACTGCTGTATATTTAATTCTTGAAGTTATTAATCGAGTAATGAGCTCGGATATTATTTTTTTTCTATTGATCGTATCATACAGCTCCTTGGCTCACGGATTTGTTTTAACTGTAATATTTTGTAATGTTTTAATGTATTTTAATGCTTTAATGAATTTCAGTTAATCTGTTAGGTGATTAAATGTATTATCATATTCAGTTAGCTTCGGCTCACCTTATAAGGGTAGAATCCTGATATTTGAAATTAGATCTTCTGAATCCATTATTTCTTTTATGTTTTAATTCATTCGGAACTGTTTTGTAAATTTTTGTATAAATCTAATTAAACATTCAGTATAAAGACATCGATTATCATTATTTTCTGCTATTTATTTATTTTCTTATCATTCAATTCCTGTCATTTGTTTCTCTGAAAAACACGTATGGATAGCGACATTATAATTATACAAATCATTAATTCTTTAAGGTGAATTTGTAAGAACTTTAGTTTTAAAATTTAAATACTACATTTTTATTATTTAACCTCACATAAATGGAGAGAAGGAATCATTTTTAGTATTCCATTGTAAAATTGTAAAATGCGCAACAGCCCATAGGGGGCCAAGGCTTACGGTGCTAATCTGGTTCTGGAAGTTCTGGTTAGGTGGTCAATCTTACGCGGAACCTCCAGTGATTAGTTCCCAAGCATGCTTAGTCCTCAATTTTTCTACCCACTGATGGGATGAAAGACTGAGTCAACCTTGCTCAGCCCGGGGATCGAACCTCGGACCTATGTCGAGGGAGCGCGAAGCGCTACCCCAACGCCATTGGGCTTTTAGGATTCCATCATTAATGCAAATGATTTTTCTAAGCATTTTAAGGCTAATGAGATGATAGTTATTTGCTAACAGTGCTTTAATAATGCAATGTAAAGGCAACTACTTCTCTGCATTTTAACTTATAGGTCAATTTCTTTAATTGTTTTGGGTGAAAGGGTGACTTAATATACTGTTGTTTTAATCCCAAACTAACTAATTTAGTCCACTCACTCTTAATGTCTGAGACAGTATATATGTATGATTTGACTTTTTAATCTCACTAAACACATTTACTTTTCTCCTGTGATAAACTGAGCATGGGATAATACAGTCACAATATAAATGGAAAAAACGCAGAAATGTTAAAATTTGAAATTCCAATTTGTAAGATCTTCATGTATATAATTATGAATAGAAGGGACACAGAGTGAGCGATTCCTTATATTTAAATGTATTGGAGAGAAATTCGCATATTACATTATCAAAGAGGCAAACAAATGAAAACTTAGATATTAAAAAATTTCAAAGAAGGAAAATTTTGAATTACTACTAAATGTTAAAATATAAATTACTTAAAATCTTGCATTTAAAAGTTTCCAATTCAGAACAGCTCATATTCAAACATAGATATTTCATGGTATGGGTATGAAATAGTGAAAAGTTTATTAGGATCAGTAAATATAACAAACCAACAATGTATTTATATAAATTACTCTCTTTATATAAATTACTATAAAATAATAAAATAATTCATTAATGGACTTGAACGCACACTTTTGGAATTTTTTTTTTTTGAGAAATATGTTTTCACAAGAGGGCTAATGAGACCATCTACTGCTTAGCGATTTTAACGGAATATCCTGCCATAATGGGATTCAACCCACTAACTCTTCTAGCACGGTAAATTCCACGTTACTCATTTCTTGGAAACAGATAAATGATATTTATGAAATTCAAACAATTTGATCATCTAGAAATTTGACCAGTAGACGCCAAACCATTTTTTTAAGCTTTTTAATTGTAGAATCTTAATAAGCTGAAACTACGAGTTATATTATAGCTATCTATAAAAGAGATCAAAAAACACAAATTCTGATAACGAATAAGAGTCAGATATAATTTGCAGTTTAACAATTGCAGGCAATTTTTCTATTTGTCAATTTCGCAAACAATTTAATAAATCTAATTTAAGATGGATGATTTTTTAAGTTTAAAATTTACATTTTCTGGAGAGAATTAAAAGAAATTCCATTGATATAACTAGACAGACCTAATGATAGAGACTATGTACCATTCTAGTGTAAAACGTACAAATTTTCTTAAATATTAGATAAATGTAAAGAAGTGAAAAAATAGATTTACAAGAAAATGTCAATTTTGTACTTGTAAAATGACTTACTGAATATATTTTCTGTTACATCTCACAATAATTGTATGAGACAATTAAAGAATATTCGAAGAAAACAAAGATATAGTAGCACATCAATTTGAATCATACATAATTGCAGTTAACAAATTTATAAACAGAAATTCCTTATAGCTAAATTTGGAAATTACTAAACCATTACTATCCAAAATCTGATCAAAACTTTATTTAAACTGAGATATTTCATCTTCTGTGTATCTTTTAAAGAGTATTTTCAGTTGTATAAATTGATAAAATCTTATATTTACAGTCTATATACTATCTAAACGTAAAACATAGAATTTGCTTTTAATATCACATGTAAAGGAATAAAAACAAACATGTCATCTGGAAAATGTCTCTTTTGTTCATAAAAAAAAAGCTTACGCCAAATCATTTTGGTTAAACTTTATCATACCTATCTAATGAAAATAAAGAAAATTCTGAAATAAATTCAGCAACATTCATTGAAAAAATACTTTTTTTTTCAGAATAAACAAGGTTTTCTATTCTGTGACTAACTTAAAAAGAATAGCAAATATTTTTTAGGGTCTGTATATTTTTAGAAGCGCATAAAACTTTGATAAAAGTTATTTCTTCTTTCGTTATAAAAGAAAATACGTTTCAAAATTCTGGTATAATATGTTTTAAAAAACCATAGTAGCGTAATATAAAAGACGGATTTCGCAACAGTTTTAGGTTTTTTATGGGATACATTGAAGGTATTTAAATTTGATTATCTGTAAATATGATTTAATGTTCAATTTTGTGTTAAAACAAAATGTAAAATAACATTTCCTGAAATAACATGAGCATAATTAAAAAAACTAAAAGAAACTTTTAGTATCACTAGCTGAATGCTACTTAAAAAGTAAGTTATTAATGTGTATTACAGCCTTTTAATGAGCTATTAAATTGTACAATCTTAATCATGTGTAGGGTAAATTTTGCAGGTATTATTTTAACTGTTGAAGCAATAAGCCAGTATATATATATATGAGAATATGTGTAAAGATTTTATTGATTGTTTCATCAAAATTCATTTGAAACTAAATTTTCTGTTTTTATGTTCTTAAATATTTATAATATTTTACAGTAAAACAGGGTAATGTATCAATTTAATAAAATTAAAACCTTTTTTAAAAAAAAATATTTGAACATATTTTATTATACAACTACAAAAGTTTACACAAAATATTTGGATAAACAACTTTACAAATAAATTTATGAAATAAATGCTTAAATTAAAAAGCATCACTGTGAATAGATAAAATCATATTGCTATAACCTAAAAAAATCTCTTATTTAGATTTCCATTAAAAAGGATGGAAATTAAAGTTATTATTGCAAAACAAACTAAAGGATACTTTATATTTTAGTAAAAAAGAACCAAAGTTTTCTCAACGGAATGAAATTTTCAGAAAGCCTGTATCATAATTTAATTGATATTATTAAATTTTTTATTCAACTAATTGCTAACCTAATTATATTTTAATTTAAAATTCCATCGCCGTAATGAACTACTGAATTTATTATTTCCATTCCGTCTAAAATATTTATATGATTATAAATACGCTGAATTTATAGAAATGTATTAAATTCTTTTTCTGCTCAGGTTAATCTGCTTAAAAAA
>CM063501.1:73824485-73826985 GCA_032207245.1 Pardosa pseudoannulata
TTAATCATATAATCCTAATTTTTTATCGTCAGTATTTCAAATGGATGCCAGGAATTCTAGCATTATTTTTTCAGCAAGATAAAGCCCATGAATCCGTCCAAGAGACCGGTAAGAAAGATGCTTATTTAAATCAAATAATCCTGTACTATACTATACTATCATCACGAACACTAGTTGGAAAGTTTCACTGATAAATATGTAGTTATGTTGTATGCGGATTTTCATACGCCCAAACATGAGCATTATACTTGTCGGGAATCTTTTGTGCAACAAATGTTTTTCAAATAAGAGAATAGGAAGATGTATTTTATATAAATGCTTCTTCCAGATCCCTAAATAGCTACTTCTTGATACAAATTGCTTGGGAAAAACAAAAAAAATCTGTCAAAAGTTTAAAAGTGGATAGAGGGATATGAAAAAACGATTGATTTGTCTCTAGAGTGTTCAGAGTTGTAAAATTAAGAGAGGTAACAGACACATATGGAAGATTTGAAGGTTAAGTTCTTTAAATACCAATTGATCATTACCCGTAGTTCATGCCGAATTTAACTAAAACGAATGAATAGGATTATATGTACTATATATTTGTAATACATATTTTTTAATACATTATTTGTCTACATACACTGAAGAGTCATAGCATTATGACCACCCCTACATTTTGCAATGAACACGCCTGTATGACGAGGAAGGCACGTGATAAGTTGGAAGTTTAATTGCTGATATAGAGTTTGGAGAATCATTCTTTCACTTATTTCTCTGTGTGATGTTAAAGGCTGAGGATCTAAACGATTTTGATAGAGAGCATATTGTAATGGCTCGAAGGCTCCGAACAAATATTTCCGAAACTGCAAAACTCGTGGGTTGTTCGCGATCTACAGTTGTTAGTACTTATGCAATGTGAAAGAATAATGATAAAACTAGAAGTAGACGACATGGTGTTGGATGATCATACACTATAAAAGAAAGAGGTCGTCGGAGACTATCTCACATGGTAAAGCAAACCCGGGACGAGACAGTGACTCAGATGACAACCCAATACAATGCAGAGACAAGTAGAATAGTATCGGAGCACACTGTTCAGCGGACACTGTTGGATATGGGGCTATGCAGCAAACGTCCCACTCGTGTGCATTTGCTGACCAAGTGTCATCGCCAACTGCACCTACGCTGGGCCCGGGAACATCGTGATTGGTCCATGGATCAGAGGGAGATACTTGCCTGGTCAAATGAATCACGGTTTGTCATTCATCACGCCGATTGTGGACCAGTTGCACAATTACATGACCTCTGTTTTTCCAGATGGAAATGGAATGTTCCAACAGGACAACGCCCCTTGTCACAAGGCTAAAATTGTGTTGGAGTGGTTCCAGGAACATGATGCTGAATTCCAGTTATTGTCCTGGACGCCTAACTGGACAGCAGCTCACAGTTCAAAGACCACGAATTCGCAATATCTTGGATTTGCGCAACCGTTACTTAAACATCTGGTACAATCTGTCTTCGGCCACCTACCAGGGCAGGTTGAAGCTGTGTTGTGCGCCAAAAGTGGGCCAACTTATAGACAGGTGGTCATAATGTTTTGCCTATTGAATATATGTAAATATGTATTATATTTTTAATTATTTTGAAGTTTTTATTCACTAATTATTTTAAAAATAACTTCATCACACATAAAAACATAAAATATGACAATTGCCGTCAACTGTTTGTATCATGTAAAGATCACTTGAGCGATAAATAGCAAGCGTATGGAAATGCTTAGCTTTGTCTAAGATAACTAAACTAAAAAGAAAATCAAGAAAATTTTAAGACTTCTAATATACAGTTTCTATAAAAATCAACACATATATAAACTCATATAAATTAAAATTTTATTACTTAAATTGAATTTTTAAATCAATATTTTATTCAAAATGTTTATCAAATGTTTATGGTTCTTTCAAACTTTTCATATGTTAAATTGCATGAACATGCGTTATGTTTTTAAACTTTCCAAATTTCCAATATCGATTAAAAACTACTTTTATTTGTTTGAAAAGGGATTCCATTTGTACAAAAACTACTTTTATGCATAATAAGCAGGTAAATTTATCATTTTAGTATAATTATATTTCAGTTTTTGACTTATAAGCCAAATAGCAATGCAAATTTTCCAAAAACGAAGTAGTGTGTTGATATCAGAATTCTTAGAGTACACAACAAATATATCAATACTGTCACATTTTTATTATAAATACTTGTGATCAACATACCCGTGTCATGTTTTATAAAAAAAACTCAGATATCTCAAACTTTAACAATAAAAATTGTTATTCAAAAAACATCAAAGAGGCATATCCTTTATATCGGTAAAATGGTGTTCGATAATTCCCAGAACAAGCTTTTATAAACAAAGATATTACTCATTAAACATACGTTTTAGTTTGCAGAAAGAGTATAGCAAAAATAATCTGGTAAACAATATGCGATCAAGAAATTTTTCAATATCATACAATGC
>CM063501.1:73831985-73834485 GCA_032207245.1 Pardosa pseudoannulata
GTTGTTTTAAGAGGGAAATGCTATTGAATCCGCAAGCCTCAACTTTGGAGATTTTGAGATTAGAATGGTCCATAAATGCAATTCCATCAGCTTTTCAGTAAACTTATAACATATAAAAGTCGTAAAAAGTACTGTAAATTCGGATATTTCGGTCCATGTGATTATCTTCTCTAAGTTCGCTATGTAAAGAAAATCTTTTACGATACACAGCGTTCTGTAAGTATACGCTTTGCTCAAGATTAAAATTTTGAATACGAAATGGTCGTAAAAGGCCTTTTTATAATAAACGTTTTCTAAAATGAAACTCTACGATAAAGGCGTTTATATGAAACTTTCAGTAATTTATACAGTTTATTTTTCTAAATTAATTTCTTTTATAGGCTAGTAAAGCATTTATTGCATAATTCGGATAATGACATTACTTAATAGAACAAATGGAAGAGTATAAAATTTATAATTAAAGAAAATTTAATATCATGGTGTTTATGAGCTGTTAAAAAAAAGAATTGTATAACGAAGAGTGTTAGATTTTTCTTCATACAATTTATAAAGTCGTAATTGTGTAAATGAATATAATTTTTCATATTCTTAAAAAAATAAAGTTGATATTTGAGTAGAAATATTTTTATTAAATATAGGTTTGGCTAAAAGAACATTAGCATTATTGAAGTAACTGAGAAGCAAGAAAATGAAAATAATTTTGGAATTCAGCTACTGAACTACCAGTGTTATATTTTTACGAAATTGTTGTAAATAGTAACTCCTGATTTCTTTAGCCTTCGGTTAGGAAAATATTAAACCATCCAACAGTGATTAACGGTAGACGATTATATACTCTGTCCAATTATTATGAACATTTATTGTAAAACGAATTTATTGAAATTTATTGTAAATTGTAAAACGAAGAGTGTTAGATTTTTCTTCGTACAACTTATTAAATCGTAATTGTGTAAAGGAATATAATTTTTCATATTGTTATTATAAGTAAATTGATATTTGAGTAGAAATATTTTTATTAAATATAGGTTTGACTATAAGAACATTATCATTACTGAAGTAACTGAGCAAGAAAATGAAAATAATTATGCAATTCACTTTCTGAACTACCAGTGTTATATTTTTATGAAATTGTTGTAAATAGTAATTCCTGATTTCGTTAGCCTTCGGTTAGGAAACTATTAAACCATCCAACAGTGATTAACGGTAGACGATTATATATTCTGTTCATTTATTATGAAATTTTTATTATAAAACGAATGTATTGAAATTTATTGAAAATTGTAAAATAAAGAGTGTTAGATTTTTCTTCGTACAAATTATTAAGTAGTAATTGTGTATTCTTCATATTTAAAAAAAAAGTAAATTGATATTTGAGAAGAAATACATTTATTAAATAAAGGTTTGACTATAAGAACAGTAGCATTATTGAAGTAACTGAGCAGCAAGAAAATGAAAATAATTATGCAATTCAGTTACTGAACTATCAGTGTTATATTTTTATGAAATATATGTGAATAGTAATTCCTGTATTCTTTAGAATTGGGTTAGGAAAATATTAAACCATCCAACAGTGATTAGCGGTAAACGATTATATACTCTGTCCAATTATTATGAACATTTCTTGTAAAACGAATTTATTGAAATGTATTGTAAATTGTAAAATGAAGAGTTTTAGATTTTTCTTCGTACAACTTATTAAATCGCAATTGTGTAAAGGAATACGATACTTCATATTAAAAAAATGAAGTAAATTGATATTTGAGTAGAAATATATTTATTAAATATAGATTTGACTATAAGAACAATAGCATTATTGAAGTAACTGAGCAGCAAGAAAATGAAATAATTATGCAATTAGGTTACTGAACTATCAGTGTTATATTTTTATGAAATGTATGTAAATAGTAATTCCTGCATTCTTTAGCATTTGGTTAGGAAAATATTAAACCATCCAACAGTGATTAACGGTAAACGATTATATACTCTGACAAATTATTATGAAAATTTTAAGAAAATATCAAAAAACATAACAACATAAAATCTGAAATGGAATTTTTTATATTGAAATCTTTTAGTTGTAATCAATATTTAGAAGTCCGATCAAAAGTTTAGATGTACATGCGTTTTATTACAAGTTCATACCTGTATAGTATAAACACCAAATCAATAATAAATGTGGGTTAAAGAACTTACTCAACACAGAAAATGGTTATAAAATGATAATTTTGCTTTCCGACACACACACACACGTATATATATATCTATATATATATATATATATATATATATATATAAAATTACTATAATACATGTTCCAATATTTTTTCGAAATTTAGTATGCATGTAGAATGGAAAATAATTAACTTAACCAAGTTAATTTTAACTATTTTTTTTTTAATTACATGGTTTAAACTTATTTTACTAAATTTTCTTATGAAGATTTTTCAACACATTTATAAATGTAACCTTGATATAGATTAAAATAAATATGATAACCCGA
>CM063501.1:73851985-73876985 GCA_032207245.1 Pardosa pseudoannulata
TAATTTCCATCACACATTTCAACGAGTGAGAAGTATTTATTTATTATATGCATTGCCTGTATTTAATCATCATAGTTTTAAAAAATACCAAATTTTTATAATATATATTAAGAAAAATCTATGTGTTTGTTTCAGATTTTGATTTTTTTAAGGATATTAAAAGTAGTTTAAATTTAAAAAATCTAAACAGATGGTCAAACTTCATTGCACATACATAAAAATGTTTCCCCATGAATAAACTAATCAGTTTCCCAACAAACTTGTATTTAATTATATTTAAACAGTATTTTTGAATAAGGTAATTATTAAAACAAAAAATTATAAATATATTTGCAAATAAAGTTTCAAAAACTAATATTTTTTAAAAATTTATTTATGAGGAAAGTTCAGAGTTTTAAATTGTTTTTAAATGAGATAAAATATTATGTCAATGTATGTATTTTAAAAATTCCATAACCTTTAATCTAATAATATTTTAACTTGTTTTCTAATATTCACTGCCCACTTGCATGTTCTATTCAAATAGTTTAAAGGTTTTAATATGATTTAATATGATAAAGATTTAAATATAATTTAGGTAAAAATTAAATAATTTCACTAACTTTCATATCTATCGATGATTATGTATATGTAAGCACATATCTAAAGAAAAAATTACAAAATAAAATACAATTAGAATTTTGCTATCCGGAACTCCTTAAAAATTCAAAACGAGTAAAGTGAATCATGACAGCACACAAATGTAAATATGTGTAACACAGTACAACTGTTTCGAAGCCATAAAGGAGTTCTTTCCCCCAGCATAGTCAGAAGCAAATTGTAGAGTAAGCAAAAACACTACATAGAGTTGTATAGATACGAAAAAACAATGAAATTTGAAACTGTACTCTAAAAGCAAGAAAAGCCATAAAGAAATCTAGACAGGAAGAAGCTCATAGCGGTGAAAAAGGGTAATTAAAAGATCTGGGGGAGATAAGACGAATAGCACTAATAAGAGCTTTAAATGACGTTTACAAAATATGACGAAAACCATTTACACTAGAAAAAACAATATAACTGACGTAAGTTCTCTAACTTTAGGAGGATTCCGGATTTTTTTTTTATTTATACATAGTTTAGTTCGATATTTTCCTGATATGAACATTTATATATTGACTACCTAATAGTAATCCTTGTTATTTCGAATTTTCGTTAGATTAAAATTTTAAATTGGAATTGTATTTTAATATTAATAAAGCTATAAAACCAAAAAGCCTTTTCTATTGGTTTTAAATGCTTAACAAAGAAAACATTTTACGTTTATTCGTTGTGTGTTAAAATATATCTTACAAAAGTACAATACTTATTAAAGAAACGGACGGTTTTTTAACTCAGTATATATTATATATAATATATATATTTATATATTTATATATATATATATATATATTATATATATATAATATATATATATATATATATATATATATATATATTATAAATAAAATATATAAGCTAATATATATAATATATATATTATATATATATAATATATTATATATATACATATATATAAATATATATATATATATATATATATATAATATATACAATTATATATAGAATATATATATATATAGTAATATATATTTTAAAATTTAATATATAAAAATATATATATATATATATATACTATATATATATATATATATATATTTATATATATAAAAATATATATATATATATAAAATATATATATATATATATAAATATATATATATATTTATATATATATATATAATATATATATATAAATATATAAAAATATATATACTCAGAAAATTTGGGCTAGTTTTACAAAATTATGTAATTTATTTAAGAGTTTTTCTCATATGAATGCGCATTATATAGATTATTTTACCTAAGAATAATTTCTATATAAGTTTAATTTTAGTTTAATTTTCAATTTAAATATGGAACAGGATTTAATTTTACTATGGCTCTTTAAATGAAAGATCTAGCCTAATATTTTTAGACTATTTAATAGAAAAAAAATTTAACCTGATTTTTTTTAAAAAAAACTTGCTAAATTTATTACATATAGTAATATATAAGTAAATAAAATCTTTTTTAAATCCAATAATTCCTAAATACCTTCTGCTGAATATTTTTCTTAGTTAAATAAAAAGAGAGTTCTTTTAGCACACTACTAATTTTATGTGGAATTTGGATTAGTTTTACAAACTTATGTAATTTCTTTAAAAGTTTTTATCATATAAATGCTTATATAGAGATAATTTTACCTAAGAATAATTCCTATATAAGTTAAATTTTAGTTTAATTTAACATTTAAGTATTGAACAGGATTTAAATTTATTATGGCTGTTTAACTAAAAGCTCTAGCCTAATATTTTTAGAATTTTTAATAAAAAAATAAGCTGAATTAAAAAAAAACTTGAAAAATTTATAATATACAGTAATATAAGTAAGTTAGCACCTTTTTAAACCCAATAACTATTAAATCTTTTCATCTGAATATTTTTACAGGAATACTTTTAGTCTAAGCTATTATCCACTAATGTGAGTGAAAAATTATCGAATTTAAAAATAAATGATATATTACACCCTGTCTTTATTACTGATGAGCTATCTTTTTAAAAATTATACGATGCCATTTAGAAATAAATAAATAAATAAAAGAAAATAAACTTCATTAGATGAGATTAATTTACTTAAATTTGCAAATATAATACTCTAAAACTAAAGTTTTACAAATCATGTTGCTGTTCTTTAGGATTTCGATTTATGTGTTTGGGGAAATTACCACCATTTTTTTTATCTGCAAAAGGATAGCGTCATCAGAGGCAGGGAGTTGCTACGACAATTCCAGCAGTATACTCCATATTGATACTTAATTTGCTTTATTTGTGTCACCAGATTCTTCATCAAAAATAGAATTGTAAAATAAAGTGTCTACAAAAGTGTAAGTCTTAGCTCAATTGTATTTGGTGTCTTATTCCTTGTGTTATCTCAGAAGGCCTGGTATAAGTCATTGGTACGTAATAGCTTGAAACATTGTTATAGGAAAATTACACATAATAAATACAAATTTTCGTACTAACGAGACTGTATATTTATTGGGAATAGCTAAGAATAATTGTTATTTTGATTTTTCGTTCAAAATTTTAAATCGGCATTGTATTTTAATTTAATTAAGCTATGAAACCAAACCATTTTCTATTAGTTTTAACTGTTTAAGACAAAAAATACGTATATTCATGTTCTTTATTTGTTAAAAATATATCTTCAAAAGTTATAATACTTATTGAAATAAACTTAATTTAGTTTAACTTAAAAATTAAAAATAACAAGATTTATTTTATTATAGCTCTTTAGCTAAAATATCAAGCTTATTTTAGTACCTTTTAAAATAAAAGAACATTTAAGCTGATCAAAAAAAAAAAACTTGAAATTTATAATATATAGTATGTAAAATTTATTTTTAAACCTAAACTCCTAAATCTTTGATGAATACTTTTACAGGAATAATTTTAGTCTAAGCTATTATTCATTAATGTGAGTAAAATATTATGGAATTTAAAAATACCTATTTTATACCCTGTTATTACTGATCACTAGCTCTTTTTTAAACATTATACGACCATTTATAAATAAGTAAATAAAATAAAATAAAATAAACTTCATTTAAAGAGATTAATTTATTTAAATATGCAAATATAATATTCTAAAAGTAAAGTTTTACACAATATAGCTGTTCATTAGTATTTTGATTTATGTCTTTGAGAAAACATAAATACTTATGAGGACTGACAAATCATAAAATGTTGCTCTTGATGACATATATGGGGATATACATAAGATAACTTACTCTATTTACTATAAAAGAGATTCATGTAAACATGTATGTTATAAACTATTTTATTTTTTTCAAAAATGGTCTCTAACATTAGGAGGATTCTGTATTTTTTTATTTATACATATTTTAGCTCTATATTTTCCCTATATACATTTATATAGATATACGTAAGAATAATATATGTTATTTTGATATTTCGTTCGTTAAAATTTTAAGATTTTCATTTTATTTTAATTTTATAAAGCTATAAATTCAAAAATCTATTGAATTTAACTATTAAGAAGGAAAAAAATTTTACATTTATTCATTTAGGCTTGTTTAAAATATATCTTACAAATGTTTTAATACTTATTGAAATAATTTTTAAGCACTATATATTTCTTAGGAAATTTAGATTAGTTTTAAAATTTATGAATTCGTTTAAGAGTTTTTCTCATGTAATGCTTATATTTTCCATATAAATGCTTGATTTTACATAAGAAATTAATTATTCTAAATTTATTTTAAAATTTATGTATGGAACGGGATTTAATTTTAGCTTGGTTCTTTAATAAAATCTAGCATAATCTTTTTCAATTTTTATAAATAAGCAGTTTAATTTTCTTAAATACTTGCAAAATTTATAATATATAGTTATACATAAGTAAATTAGCATTTTTAAACCCTATAAATTGGGCTCAATTCACGTAAACAGTATGGAATTTTACTTTCAAATTAAAAGAATTGTGTTGTTTTATGTAATAATAATTCAATCTTAAAGATACTAGTGATGTTTTATGTGTTAATTTCAATAAAAAGCACGTGAAAAAGTTTAAAAATTTTTAAATATATTTTCAATTTATATCCTTCCTGTTGAATATCCCGAATAAATTTCGAAGAATATATGTGACCCAATACCTGTAAAAAATATCTGATTTGTAACATGAGACACTATTACATACATGTTTAAATGATATTTATTGGAAAAATTTATTCTGAAATAAACGAACATTAATCCCTAAAAGATTATGCGACTTCAGCAATTAAAATATCCCACAAAGAATATCTAATACTTTCGTTTAAAATTATTGTAAAAACATGTGATTTTCTTATTTCATTTCAAAACTCTACAGAACAATAAAGCTGAAATTTAAGATGTGAGATGCTATATAACTTTTTTGAAGATATTTTGAACTATACATATAATTGCAATTCATTTAAATTTAATTTCTTCGAATGTAAAATAGAATAATTAAATTCTTCACTAAATTGGACAGGTTAAATTATTATCTTTTAAGCTCATTACATAATTATACAGTATTAATTTAGGTTTTAATATAACTGCATTAAATAACAAGAAATATGGATTAAAGTAAATCCCAAATCCTACTATTTGGTGTTAACTGTTAATTTTTATAATGTTATATTGCTATTTTTTACTGTAAAGTACTTGAGTTGTAATTAATTTCTTAGATGCACAACAAGATATTGCAGAAGTCCAAAATATAAAATTTGAACTTTAAACTTCTAATCGCTTTTGCATTATGCTAGATACATACTGTTAAGAATGCTGTGAACATGTAATTTGTATGGTATCTCGATAAATTAGCGAGATATTGGCTCCTTGGCAAAGTTTTGAGAGAATTATTTTGGCTCCAAATTTTACGACTTGGTGACATTTGTTGTACACCCCCGCCCTTCTCTGGATTTTACTAGAAGCTTGTGGAAATTTCCGGAAAGCTATACAAAGGGGCCGTGAGTTCTCATAAGAGGTCAGTTCAGGCTCAAGTCTGGTGATAGTAGGACCTGTGTTAATGCTCTCCGTATTGCTCTGAAAAAGTTCGCCAAAAGGCTACCAAGTTTTATCGTCATACGCTGTAATTGTGATTCATTTGGATTGTTAATAAATTGTTATTGTTTTTGTTTTAACCAAAGTCTATTCAATCAACGAACTTTACGCAAGAATTTCACAACAATACTTTCAGATGTCACGAAGAAACTAAATAAATTGCGTACATCAACACTAAATGGATTCATGTATTGTCAAAATGCTGTATTACAATTTTTAGAAATTGAAATTTTTTTTTACTTCGTACAAAGAATCAAAAAGTAAAACTTTTGATTTTTTTTCAAATTTCTTTCTAAGCTACATATGTTTAGCTTTATGAAAGATACTGTATAAATCCAAATGCAATATGGTGTTATACATTTCACAGTTCAGCATTTTTAAATTTAGCATTTTTATATTTATTGCGATGCATACAAGTCGAAGATACTTATTACATACTTTTAATAAAAACTTTAATTCTTCTAAAATAAATAATGTATAATAATACTATTTGGAAAAAATATCTTATTTAGAAAATGTAAATATCATTGTATTTATTAAATTTATTTCACTAGTTAAGTCGATAATTTCCAAAGAATTTTATTTACCGTGTACATTCAAATTCATAACTATATATTTCATTTAACATTTAGTCTCATTCAAATTTTATATTATTTTCTCATATCCTAATCTTGAAGTCTGAATTAATGCAAGAAAGAAACACCAGATGTGGCAAATATTCTTTAATATAATAATGTTTGGCATCGTAGTTTTACATTACTCGGCTTTATTTATAAGATGTCTGAAATATTTCTCTTGATTTATTTACTAACTCACATGAAATTAACCATGCGCTGATCTAATAAATTACATTTCAAATAATTTCACAGGAATGCTAGAACACATTTATTTAGAAATTTCTTGCATTCTTAGTGGCTGCACCTTGAAAAGATATTATTTTGTCGTAGTTAAATATTAATGGTAGAGCACGAAAGAATGGATTTTTGTATATTTATGATTCTTCAAGCTTTGTGTTTTGTTCGATATGCATTTATTAAAGAAATGAATGAGCATCTAAAATACAAAATTATAGTAATGTATTAGTCGTTTGACATGGATACAGATAATAAACAATTTAATGAAAATACGTATTAAAAAATTAAATGTAAAGAAATATTGTTAGAAATGTGTTTTGATGTATCTTGCCTATGTCCTATGTAATTTAGGACTTCAAATATCTGCTGTAAGTAGTAAACAGGGGAGACACAACTTGTGCACTATTAATATAAAATGACAGAAATTAGCAATTTGTAGAGAAAACATGATTTTTGTTGACAAGCTTTCATACCAATCATTGTGTGTGCGGATAACAATGATTTAGCCTTAATTACTTGGCCACCTATACCCCCAGACGTTACGAAATGTGATTTCTTCTACGGGATTAACTCAAAGACACAGTCATAAATCGCCGACGACCACAGCACTGCATTTAAAGTTTTTAAAATACTCATAGACAGTGATTGTGTAGTATAAGGAACCAAAAAAACTTACATAGGCATGAATATGCAAAAAAAAGAGATCAATCAGAATCAAATCAATCAGATCAAAGAGATCAAAGAGGAACCATTGAGAAACATTAAATGGGACAAAAGTGCATTCCATTGCTGCAGAGTTAAATACTATGCTATAAACAAGTGTCAACTTGAATGCTATTGAACGGAACTTCATCGATACTGGATTTTGGAACCGAAGATCCCCTGGTGATGACTGCATGACACAAAGCTTTACTCCTCACCTGGGACAGTCAACGACGATATCGGACTGTTGATGACTAGAAGCAAGTTGCGTATTCTGATGAGTCTCCTTTTAAATTGTATCGAATGGATGGACGTGTACGGGTTGGGTAGGGAGACAACATCTTGAATCCATGGACCTGCACGTTAACAAGGGACTGTAAAAGAGGGTGAAGGCTCTGTGATGGTATTGGACGCATTACGTTTCAATGATATGGGACCCCTGATAAATCTAGATACTATTCTGGAAGGTGACATATATGTAAAGAGCCTGACTGAACACCTACACCCAGTCCAGAATTGCTACGGGAACATTTTTTCTGACTTTAAACACTTCCATTGACACCCATTTTCTCCAGACATTGAGGTGAAGACCAACTGATCGTCTAAAACAGCTACATGGATAAGTGGAATCCCGGTGAGAAATTACAAATTTGAATAAAAACTTATTCCACATGCTGATTTTTTTTATTTTAAATATAAATGTAGATGAGAATAAGCAATAAAAATGCTATTTATGCCATCATGCCAAAGGACCCCTACTTGATCAACTATCTGCTCAACATAGAGTCTTGGTCTTGTGAATGAAAATGGGGATAGAACAGCTGCAGAAGAATTTAAGTTGCACTCCTTCTTCCTTGCTCTCTCTGAGGGGGGCATACAGGTCTCTCAAAAAGTTCGTTGGACAGCTTTGCTGGGCCAAAGATGGCTACTTCGTGGTTAACAACCCTCTTGATAAATGGGGTCGAAGGAGGATCACTCACATCACTTTCGCCTGTAGGTCAATTTCACGCTGGTGTCATAGAAGTGTAACTTTTGTTACTCCAGACGTGAACAATATCGAGCATATCTGGAAGCCTTGAAGTGCGTTTCAGAACATATCCAACAACTATCACTATTAGGGATTTATGGACAGTCCTGCAGGATTCATGTGCCAGTTACCTCCAGCACTACTTCATCATAATAATGCTGGCGTCGTGGGACCATCTGAGTGCAGGGATTACATGATATTAGGCAGGATTGCTCTTCAGTGAGCACCTACACACATGATATATATTATAAACGTATATATATAATATATATTATATATATATATATATATATTATATATATATATATATATATAATATATACATATATATAATATATATGTATGTATATATATATATACACATACATAATATAATATATATATACATATATATATATATATATATATATATATATATATATATATATATATATATATATATATATATATATATATATATATATATATATATATATATATATATATATATATATATATATATATATATATATGTATATATATATATATATATTATATATATATATATATATATATATATATATATATATATATATATATATATATATATATATATATATATATATATATATATATATATATATATATATATATATATATATATATATATATATATATATATATATATATATATATATATATATATATATATATATATATATATATATATATATATATATATATATATATATATATATATATATATATATATATATATATATATACATCTATATATATATATATATATATATATATATATATATATATATATATATATATATATATATATATATATATATATATATATATATATATATATATATATATATATATATATATATATATATATATATATTATATATATATATATATATATATATATATATTATATATATATATATATATATATATATTAGAGAGAGAGAGAGAGAGAGAAAACATATATATGTATATAATATATATTTATATTATATATATATATATGTATATATATATATATATATACATATATATATATAATATATATATATATATATATATATATATATATATATATATATATATTATATATATATATATATATATATATATATATATATTCTAGAAATAATTGGTAAAGTTGCAAATAATAAATTCAAGTGATTGTGGCGAAAATTATGGTTTGAATGTTTACTTTTTACTTTGTTTAGAATGTAATGATAGAGAAAAGGTCATCTTCTCCTAACTTGAACTAAAAAGAATATTTCAACCAACTATGTTTGAATCCTTTTTCTTTACATTTATTACATTTTTTTTACCTACAGGAAACAAAACTTCATGTCCAAATTTTTCCCATCAATATTGTATGTGTCTTTCCTAGTTCATGTGACACTTCTTTTATTCATTTTCTTCAGTCACTATTTATAATTCAAGAGAGTCTAAAAATAGTTATTGTTATATATGTATGCGTAGAAAATATGTAAAATATATTTAAATACTATATACTTCTTACTTTGGGGGGTACATATAAAATTTTATTCTTTTTATCATAAATAATTTAAGTAAAATTATAGATAATAAAAATATTTTACAGATTATGTACGTACGTATAAAATATGAATAAAGAACATTATCTAATATTTAAATCAAATTTTTTAATTTAAAATTCAATGTTTTTCAATGTAAACCTAGAATTGATATAAACAAAATATGCCAATATAATTCAAAGTCTAATAAGAGGTTAATTTATTGATCAATTTATTGAAATACGTTTTTTCATACGTAAAAAAACAATTAAAAAAGAACAATTGCAGAGTCTTAACAGATATTTTCTATCTGATTAAATACATTTACTATAGCAGAATCTTAAACATAAACTAAACTTTTAAATTTAAAATAAATGAATAGAAAAAAAAATATACCTTAAAAGCGTATAATGTAATAGAAGCAAGTATCATTAAACAAGTGTTAAACACAAAATTCAAGTCTTTTATTAAAAATAAAAAACTTTTCATAAATATTCTTGAATATTTTTTTTCAAATAACTAATGGAAAGGAATGTCTTAAATTATTCACACCCTTTTTATGCTTGGATGCTCGTTCTTGATGTTTTTCCTATTAATTTAGACGTTTCTAAAGTTCTATTCATTCTTTTTGACAGGTCTTACTTTCATCAGCACACGCTGCCACCCCAACTTTCTAAAAACAAACTGAAAGGGGACGGATACTTTTAGAGATTTTAATGCTACTCTAAATCACATGCAAAACTACCTGTTGTTATGTTTTTCCGTTTCCAGAAAGCTATTGAGGTGAAGCCTATTACGTGCCGGGAATAGAAAATTTACTCTACCTAGAAATGCCCCTACAGCTAGAAACGTGTTTTGAATATCGAATCATTTATCTCTATTCGGTAGACTTTTATTGAACTGTACGTTTTATTCGGATATAAATATATTTCTTATTGTTTATAAAAAATAATATGTTTTTGTTTCATTTTTAAAAGCATATTAACACATTGTGTGCGTTTACATTTCGCAGCCAGTGGGCGTTTTGCTCGTAAATTTAGTTATTCAGTTAAATCTCAATAGATCGAAAATTATTTAATAAACCAACTTTTCATATTTTATAGTGAAATATATATAAATATATATATATATATATATATTTTATATATATATATATATATATATATATATATTATATATATTATATATTATATATATATATATATATTTATATATATATATATATAATATATATATATATATTATATATATATATTTATATATATATATATATTATATTATATATATAAATTTGTATATGTTTATATATTTATATATTTATATATATATATAATATTATAATATATATTTATATATATATATATATATAAGATAATAAATTTATATAATATATATTTTTATTATTTATATATATATTTATATATATATATGTATATATATATATACTTATATATTATATTATATATATATTATATATATATAATATTTAATATATAATATATATGTATTTTATCTATATATATATATTTTTATTATTTTTTATATATATATATATTATATATATATATATATATATATATATTTATTTATATATATGTATATAAAATATAAAAAAAAATATATAAATATATATATATAAAATTTATATTTTTTATATAATATATATATTTTATTATATATATATATATATATTTATATACATTATAATATCATTTCAATAAATAAAAAAGTTAATTTTAAATCTAATTGATTTATTAAATTTAGTTATGTATCTCATCGACTGATGTAAAAATAGTTTTTATTTGTTTAAATTTTTTCAGAATCTATGTTAAAAGGAACATTCGGCTTCGTTTTATTGTATATACGTTTTTTTTGTAACAAAAAATGCTCTTAATATCCTATTAGTACAACGAAGTATCAATGGTAGAAATCGTACTAGTACATCTGCATACAATTTTAAGTTAATATGGAAATATGCAAGCATTTTACTGAATAATACATAACGTTTGTGTTATAAAATGATATTGCGATAAGAACAAAATAAGTGATAGCAATGTTAACCGTACAGACGACATGCATGTTTTTAATGTTCATTATTCTTAAAGCAGTTGGTTTTGATCTTTTAATCATGTAGCAAAGCAGAGAAGGTATTTCAAACCAACCATACTTAACGTAATCCATATTACTCTTATTTTGTTAAAATAGCTTAATTCTTCATGATATATTACATATTTCATTAAATTTATCTCAAATATTTGGTAATTAAAAGCATAGCTATAACAATGTGTATTTAGCTTACTTTTAAATTAAATGAAAAGTGGTGCCATATTTATTCAGTGATAATTTCATCGCTACTAAGAAATGCATAGACATTTTATCTCAAAGTGCTGTGAAAGTAAAATACTTATAGCTATGTAATAGATTCCTACTCAGTTAGATACTGAAAAATAGCCTCAAATTTTAGCTAGCATAAGTTAAAAATATTAATAATCAGAAATCGGTAAGCACTAAATCAGTTTATAATTTTTCAATTTATTTAATGGTTCTTATATTAGGTAAAAAATGTAGGAGTTAATTGAGAGAAAAACAAAAACTCATATCTAGAAAAAAGCTTTATTTCTAAAGAGTATAAATGAATTAATTTAAACTGTTATCTATGTTACATTAAAGCACAATTATGCTATAAAAAACAAATAAGTAATTATTATATTCATTTGTAAAAATTTTGTATAATTTTGAAATGCATATCTTTCAATACTTAAAAATATTATATAAATTTACACTACAACAGCTAAATATTTATAAGATTTAATTTCTGTAATCTAAAGGAAGCACTGATGTTATTGAGTAAGGAATATTGAATTATTTTTTCTTGCACATTCCATTATACACTCATAACATTTTCTTGGAGTGAAGTTCAGCTTTCGAAATCCATGCAAGTGGATCAGAATGAGACACACAGTTCTACGAGTTTATGTTATGGTACATAACCACTTTCATTTACTGTCACAATTGATGTCAAGAATAGGTTTTTTGTATCGGGAAAGCAAGGAACACAGGTATGATTCGGTCTGTTGATTAGCAGTCATGTTTTGTGGTACCCAACGACAAGTGTCTCGTTAAACCCAACTTGACCACCGTCTCTCGACCGTTGTCAGGTGTACGATGAAGGTATCCACTAATTCTTCCGGTTGAGTTCATCTTGTTTTCTCTAACATTTGATGTCCTTCTACTCCTAGCCTAATCTTGGCAGCTTCTCTCTGCTTCCCAAAATTTACGAAATCATAGACGACAAGTGCTTTCGACTATTGCCTATTCAAAATAAACTTGGAAAATGTTACGACATGCTGCTGCTTCCGAACTCTTTTTATAGAACTGGTATAAAAACAATGTCATATATGCTCTTTCTCTCATCCCATGTTACACCTTCTGGGATATTTTTAAATGATTAACTTCATGAGATACTAAGCATTTATATATGAGGCCTCCACCAGTTTGATTAGCCAACTATTTGCGTCATAATGTCATGTTATGTGTGACGTGAAGTCCATTAAAAATTTGCATATTGACAAGTGAGTAGAACTTTTGCAGTCACCCAATAGATTACTTTAACTAAAACTTCTGAAATAAATCATTATAAATATTAGAATAATAATAACACACCACGCAATTAAACCTCGGAAAAAAATAGATATATCATGATTAAGTAATCATACATTATTCCACTTACAACATAAAAATGGAGTTAAAAAATATTTTCTTTTGAAAGATTTTTTTCGAAAGTATAACCGTTATCTCTAATAAAAATTGGGTATAATGTATTAATAATAAATTAACCATACTTATTTGTTATAGAATTTAAAATACACAGAAAATGAGAAATAATTATCCTGTTTTAAAACATTCTGGTGTATTTTTCCCTCAATAATAATGGGTTTTAATAGTAAAATACCTTAATTCAGATTACATTTCCACTTGTTTTTGTTCATGGTGGATTTACTGTTCTGTAATAAAATGGTTACTTCGACTTACAGATCTTTTAGATAATCACATTAAATAATTTTATTAAATTGCTCATATTATCCATCAAATAATACTTAGCATGTCAATTATTCAAAACAAATTTATACAATTTCATGCATTGTAGCAGTCATTTCGAAATGTTTTATAATAATTATATACAGAATGGTATTATCAGTTCGAAAGAATTGTTTGAAAGATTATTTAAAATTATTTAAAAGAAATAATATTCTTGAAAGGTTAGATCTGTTAAATGCAAGCTTTTTCCCGTATTTATGAATTTAATATTCTTTAAATTTATAATTTGGGTAGTTTGATGTAATGCATCTGGGAATACTTGCAATTACGAATTTAACAACAATTACGGATAATTTACTAGACTGATATTGAACATATTTTTTTACAAATCATGATTTATTTGAAAGGAGGAGGAAGAAATTTTTTGATTTTTTTCTCTATCCTAGGGAGTAACTTATTTTCTCATACTTTTTGGTGACTTGACGTTAGTTCTAATTCACCGTTGGAAGGTGGATTTTTACTTCTTTCGAATAAGAATAAAGTTTTCTTTTTATGATATTTTGTAAAAACCGTGAGCTCACAGCTGTTTGACATAAGAACAAAATATAGAAACCAATATGCATCTTACCGGATTGATTTGGAGGAGTAACTTTCACGAAAAGTTATCAATTATCTCTTTGGGCCAAGTCCCCAGATCCTTGGTTCACAAAAATGGTGCTGTGGCACTCTGCTGTACTTCGAGTGTTTGTCAGGGGTACCGTGGCAATACGAACAGAAAACTTTTAAATTATTAAATAAAGCAAAAAAAATATTTAAAAATTAACCTTTCTTCTCTGACCATGGTAGCACTGTCGAAACATACAAAAAACTGACATGGTATTTATCTCGAGATGCAAATGATCCTCAACTTGCGAACTTTTAAAACATAATGCCTTGATGTAATGAAACGAAAAGGTCCCGAAAAAAATCTACAAGTGCCTGATAAAATAGTTTGAGAACTGCTGCACTAGATCAAGCAAAAACGATCATGTTTAAAGACAACATATTTTTCATTAAACAACTGCTGTGAAAAGATTTTTTATGTACCACGATGTGAGAGAGATTTACATGGTAAATAAACCATTGAAGACAAAGAGAACTCAGCTGTGCCAAAACAGGAAAATTTTCAATAATATCTTTCTTAATAATTTCCTAAAAATCATGATTGTATTTGAAAGGGGGAGTAGGTAATTGTTTTTTTTCTCTATCCTAAAGAGTAGCTTATTTTCTCATGCCTTTTTGGTGACTTGACGTTAGTTCTGATTCACCTTTGGAAAGTGAATTTCTTCTTGTGATATTTTGTAGCAACAATGATCTCACAATTGTATTACATAAAAACAAAATCTGGAAACCAATATGCATCGTACCAGATTGATTTGGAAGAGAAACTTCCATGAAATATTATTAAGTCCCTAGATCATTGGTTCACAAACATGGTGCTGCGGCACTGTATGGTACTTAGAGCGTTAACCAGGAGTACCGATGCAATAGAGAAAAAGAACAGAAAACTTTTAGATTATTAAATAAAGCAAGAAATTATTTAAAATTTTGCTTGTGCCACAGCAGCACTGTCGAAACATTAAAAAAACTGACATGGTATTTATCTCGAGAAGCAAAAGATCCTCAACTTGCGCACTTTTGAAACATAATGCCTTGATGCAATGAACCTATAAAGTCCCAAGTAAAATCTAAAAGTGCCTGAGAAAACAGTTTGAGAACCGCTACACTAGATAAAGCAAAAACGATCCTGTTTAAAGTCAATATATTTTTCATTAAACAACTACTGTGAAAAAATTATTTTATATACCACGATGTGAAAGAAACATACGTGGTAAATAAACCATTGAAGACAAACAAAACTCAGCTGTGGGAAGACAGCTAAATTTTCAATAATTTCTTTCTTAATAATTTCGTATATAAAAGGCAGATTTAGAAAGTACTGAATAAATATTCTGAAGCTCTCAAAAATTAAAATATTTGTAACACTGGAGCATAATCTGAAGCGTAACTCACTTTAAAAATATCCAGTGAATAATTGCCAAAGTTTCTAAGGATATACCTAAATTTACCATAAAAGATTCTAAAGAAGAAGCTGGTAATCTTTGAACTTGCATTATCTTCGTCAGACCTCAATTAGATATAGCTTATCAATGATATAAGCAGCCTTTTTTAAAGAAAAAATCATCGTTTTCTTCCTTTCAGCTAGTTTGAGACTTAATAAATCATTAATATTGGAAATTTAATGTAATGTAATTTTAACTGATTAAAATTCATCTCAAATCGATTTAGAAAATTGCATTCAAAAGATAACAGGAAAGATAATAAATTATTGAATCAGCTTTGTATAAATTACAATCTAACAATTGTTAACCTTGGTGCTGTACAAATCTATACTTTCTATCCCCGGTTGCTGTAAAAATCATTGTTCTCGCGTGATTTACCTCTTTAATCGATTACAAACACTATTAGCACACTAATGTGAAATACGTGACCTCGACACTTTACAGTTTACAGACAAATATAAGCACTTTATGAAAATGGTTAGAAAAATTGTTTTTTAATCTTTATGACAGGTAATAGTTATCATTAAGGCTCCTACTTAATCTTTCAAAGTGATTTATATAATTAGATTGAATTTAGCACTCAAATGGAAGGAAATACGACATATTAAAGATTTTTTCTTATTTTACAGAAATAATAGACAAATAATATATCAAAGAGAGCATATGGTATAACAGTAATTACCATCAATAGTTTAAATTCATTTTGTATTAACAGCTACATATTTTAAAATTAATTTCAGATAAAAATGTATATGGAAAAATAATTTATGTTCTGGTTTGTAATTTTTAAATAATTTGAACTATAAAGAATAAAGTAACTAATATAGTTCATGTTAAATAATTTATATTTATATTTATCAACACTCTCATTATTTTATTGTACGTGTTTTATATAATTTCAAATTTGATATTTCCAAATTATTATTTATGAAAGAAAAATTCCCTTTGTAAAACTAAAAGAGAAGAATATGTCATATTTAGAATGAATGAAAAACTTTTGCTAAAAAGAAGAACAGTACTTTTTAACTCTACATTTTTTTTTGGGGGGGGGAATACAGAAAATGAAATAAAACAGCCTATACTTAATCAAAAAGTCGTTACTTTTCTGACAACAGTATAAATTATTAATAATCCCAATTTTTTCTTGTATTTTAAAAAGTATTTAATACGAAAATTAATCAAAAAATTAAAACCTCAAATCATGCAATGAAACTATCTAACAAATACAGCCTACTGATAGTACAGGATAAATACATGAGGATTTTTTACAAAATAATTTCCATATAGTTTTAGGCACTTATCACTTTGTAGACTCAGTTTGAATGCTCTTTGTTAGAAGAAAATATTCGACCTTCAAGGCGTTACTTTAAATTAAGAAGTCAGTATATATTACTTGAAGCTAGGTCCATGCTTCATTTCACTGTTATCTTCGGCAAACCCAGTGGGATTCATTGTCACAAACTCCAAAGCGGTAAGAGAAATGAACAATTTTTTTGCCAAATAGTCTCCATAAATTTTTAGGTACTTATTACTTTTTAGTCTCAGTTTGAATGCTATCTCCTAGTAAACATGTCTTTGCGGGCTTAGCCACGTTGTCAGGAACTATCTCACCTCTTCGTTAGAAGGAAAGTAGTTAACTGCTAATGAAATTCAGAAACGGTTACACATTACTCCCACAGAAATAACGCAATCGATGGTTTCTTCGTGAGACTATTTTTCAACAGAAACCACTTGTTAATTGCACTATAATAGGCAAAATATCAAGAATATCAGCCATACAACCTTATTTTAGGATCACAGTTGTAGTATATCCATGTGTTTTGCAGTGCCTAGTTTTTACTAATAAGTGTATGAAACATTCAAACATTAAAATGCAGATGAAAGACAAAACAAAAACCTACTTTATCTTCTCTTAGTGTGTCTCATTTTTATTACCATTTTCAATCAGTTTTAACAAGAGATCTCTAAACACTAAATATTCCTTTCTATTTTTTATCCAATCCAACAGGTGATACAGAGATTATTCTAACGCCTTAAGAACTCTGAAACCTGTTGCTCATTTAGTACCACTCGGTTAGCACGTAAAGCTTAAGTAAGAGAGTAATATTAGCAGCGCAGGGTCCTTATAATTTAGAAACAGGTACCAATCAAGCAGAAGACTTTGTGATATCCTTAGAAGTATCGTTTGAGGACTAGGAGGACTTTGTGACCACTAACATATTTTAAGGACCCCAGACACCTCTAGCGAACAAGACGGATTTTAGGCTGGCACCAGCCCCGAACCCACAACCAAGGCAGGGTCGTCGTAATTTAAAAGCATTGACCCATCAAGCAGAAGACTTGGTGATATCCTCAGAAGTATCATTTGAGGAATTGGAGTACTTTGTGACCACTAACATATTTTAAGGGTCCCAGTCACCTCCAGCAAACAAGACGGATTTTAGGCTGCACCAGCCCCGAACCCACAACCTTTCAGTTTCAAGATCACTGCTTTTACCGACTGAGCTACAGCGTCTCAATACCTTTTTCTGGGTATGGTTATTTTTCATAATATTAAAAGCAACTTTCGTTTCTTAATTGTCTTAAAATTACCATTACTCTTAAAAACTTTCTTCTCATATAATACTGTTCTATGTTTGAAAGCAGGCTACATTATTTCTTAGGAGTTGTTAATAATACGTTTAAGGAAAAGTTAAGTGTTAACGCTGTTCACCATTTTTACAAATGAATTCCCTCTAAAAATAAGTACCCTGAAAATACACAGACATTTAGTGTAACACGTAAAATATAATGTTCTTGAATTACTTGTTTCACTTATATCGGGTAGCTTCCTTATTCTAACTTCAGAATTAGTTTTCTTTAAATTAAATATATGTACACCTGTGGTGAGACGACCGTTACACAATTCAAGACGACTTTTAACAAATGTTTTCACAGCAAAAGCGAAACGTCTTAATTATGCATCCAAAAATGAAAACTTCATAAGAAATACAAGCCTCTGCAAGCCCAGAGAAATATTCATACGGATAGCGATTAATCAAACAACACTATTTCTCGTTCATATGGCCTGCCTACGTCTGCAATAAGTAAACATTAGAAGTATTAGCTTAAGAATTTTAGCATAAAATATTAATCCCTGGCTTGCGATTATTCTGAAAATTAAACTCTTTCGGAATCTCTCGAGTTCTGCACACAGCTTCCAGTAACTTAATTTTGAATGTTCTTACAGAAAATTATTCTCAGCTAGTTCGACCGTGACTTCGCTACCTCCTACAAATTAAGCAAACTGAATGGCTGAAGATACATTTAACACAGTTGTATGTGTTATGTTAACTATTTTAGACTTGCGAACTTTGAGTTTGTTGTATAATTTAGTAACTGTTTATTCCAGCACCTGGAAAGTCAATGCCCTTTCTTCGGAGATAAAATATAGATATTATATGTTATTTAATATTGTTAAGATTATTTTAATAATACTCTTTTATTTCATTTGTATACTCATATTTGTAAAGAATGAGAATAAAATACAATTTGATGTGTGTGTAATAGCATAAAGCTAACATAACTAAAAGTATTCTAACAATGTTTTGTTATCTTTACATTTTGAAACGATGCCTTTGCTGATTCAATGTTCTAGATTGGATTGGAGAAATGAGGTCTATGTTTTGCTACTAGATCGCTAAAGTGTCCTAAACCAATCTATCAAATGTTTTTTTGAAAGATAGTTTTTAGTTAAGGGATTCAAAATAGATAAACACACCGATACCTAACGACAATGCCCCACCCTTTGGTAATCGCCATATTTCCTCCATATTTTAAAAAACTTTATGAAATATGGTAACTCTAATATTAAATGTTTAAATAATTTTAACATTTTAATATACTTGTTTCTTTCAATTTACCAATGCAGTGTCAATTCTGTCATACTGACAAAATATAAAACAATTAGCATATAACCTGTCATATGAAGGGATTAGTAGAATTTTTAATTTTCCAGAATTGTAAAGTGCCCTTGGAGGAAGTTAAAAAAGTGTTTTTTTTTTTTTTTTTTTTTTTTTTCTGATATTTCTCTGGTACACGCTCAATAATTTGTTTATCTTCATAATCCTCTAAGGTCTCCAATACTGTGGATGCAATAGAATCACATTGAAGTCAGTTAGTCAAACCGTGTGGTTATGTATAAAAAAACAAGCACAAACAAACGAAATTCTCAATTTTGAAAAATATATAACTTAAACGCTAGATATTTATTAGTAAGTGAAATAGACTCTTAGACTTTTATGAAAAGAATTTGCTGTTAATATCGGTGATAACATTTTCATTGCAATGAAATATATTAGATAATTAAATTTAAAATTATCACTAAATTTTTAATTTTCCAGAATTGTAAAATAACCTATAAGGCAAAAAAAAATGGTTTGTTTTTTGACTGAGACTTATCTTGTAACAAAAATAATCGATGATTTAATTTAAAACTATCACATTTATACCTAATCTGTTATTTTAGCTAAATATAAAAGAAAACTATTTATGTAATATCTAAGTTCAGTAAAAAACATATAAAAATAATGCAGAAGATATTTAAATAATTTAAAATAAGAAGTGATTATATAAGATGGTTAAAGGAATGACGTCATAATGCTAGAAGAAAAATTATTTTTACCTACTATTTTGTGATAAAGTGATTAAATGCTGTTAACAGGGGAAAAAAAGGATTGAAATATTGTAATTAAACCCCCGAAAAGGACTGAAGAGGTAGATTTTGAACGTTTTAAAGATTGTTTTGAATTTTACTAACCCTAACCCATCAAGAATCCAATATGGATGTTCACAGGTACAACCACTTCAGAAATTCGAGGACAGACAGACAGATAACTTAGGCTATTATTATATAAAAGATACACATTAACCAAACGTATAAACAGATTGTTATACCTTCATTTTCAAATTTGTAATGCAAAAGTAAAAATATCTAATTCTTTAAACCTAAATTTATAATAAATATATAGAGTAAGAGATAAGAGACGTAAGTAACACCTTCAAATGAAAAATATTAAAACATGAAAAAAAGGGCAATGCAACAATGATTTAACCATTTCATACTAATATATAATGGTAATTTCATTAACTAGGTTATTCAGAAATCACTAGGAAACCTAAATGCTAGTATTCAATGGTAAGAGTGAGTAATAAACTTCAAAGTGCTTATACTCTCCTAGAAACCTCTGTCAAGAACATGTACTGACAATTTAGAACTGCTGAAGACATATTGGCCTCATCATCAGTAATGATATAATATTGGCTGAGTAATTAAAGTTCTGAATATATTCTCAAAGTTACATATATGCATACATAGGCATGTAAGCATGCATGTAAGTTTCGAATCGATTTAATAAATATATATATATATATATATATATATATATATATATATATATATATATATATATATATATATATATATATATATATATATATATATATATAGATTAGGATATTTATGAGAATTTACCTCTATTTTTCTGAAAACCCCCAAAAATGTAGAAATTTCTTACCTGTAAAAAAAGAAATATATATTAGACAAACTATTTTCTAATAAATAAAACCTTTTGAAATTAAATAAAATACATAAAACACATACTGCATATAAAATTTTCATTTTTATTTTCTAATTTAAAAATCATCAGGCATCAAAAATGTATTCAAGTATTTCCACATTACTTGAATTAAAACTTTTTTATAGTCGTCAAAAGCTACTTCATGTGTATTTGTATTGATATTTGATTAATTTAAACATTTTTACGTAGAAATATATTGATTGATATTCATATGCTTTATGACTTGCTAATTACTTTAGCAATTTTTAATTGTTAATTATTAATTTTATTATTATTATTATTTTAATTCGTCTATATTCTCCTTACTCCTTTATTACAACAGCGTTGTACTGTCATTGTTATACCAAGAACATAAATAGAACGTATCTTAGAAGATTCCATACCGAATCAGCGTTTCCCCAGCGATTAACATCTAAATTAAAATCAGCTTCTTTTCTATTAATTTCATCTATTTTTTATTTATAATTGTTAATTATTATTTATTTATTTATTTATTTAAAATTGTTAATTGTTATTTATTTATCCATTTCTTTTATTTATTTATTTATTTATATATTTACTTATATTTATTTATATATTTACTTATATTTATTTATTTATTTATTTATTTACAATTATTCTTTCTTTCTTTATTTTTTTACAAAGTTTAATTAATTAATCATAATTTATTTATTATAATTTTAATTTTTAATTATTTATTTATATATTACGTATTTATTATTTATTTATTTATTTATTTATAATTTGTTTCTTATAATTTTTAATTATTAATTATTTATTTATTTAAATTCTTATTCGCCTTTGAGTCCGGGGTAGACTCTTCCCTATGACAGCACTTGCAAGCCGTACACCCTATAGAATAGGCTGATTACTGAGGATGCTCAATCATATACTTTATGAGTATAATAAGAAAAAATTCCACTCAATATTAAATACGACTTAATATGTCTGCATGGACTATTGCGTCATTGCATTAAAAATAATATTTTAAAAGCAAGGTTAACGATCTTTGCCGGAACCGAAAGATGTACTAGCGTTAAGGTTCAGTTTTTCTGTTATATTTAGGTGTAGAATGTCTTTATGTTATTAAGAACTTTTGTCTAAATAAATTGTCAGTCGCCAACCTGTACACGTGAGGAAAGTAACGGATTCAGTTTAGGTTTTCTATACTTGATTGAAGATTTCCAGAATGCTCGTGTGATAGTGAAAATGTTGATCTGATTTAATGTGGTTCAGTTTTATGAGTAATTAGTCCTTAAGTTGGCTCAGGAGTCTAAATTATACATATTACAAATAATAGATTTTATATATTAAAAATTATGTTTTTTCTCCTCACATATTCATCAATTTATGATGAAATTTCCAGTAACAAAGGCTTAAAATGTTCAAAATGTATGATTTTTTTTTTCGGATCATAGAAATTAAATTTTAAAACAAAAAATATTGATAAATGTGATTCTTGTATTAAAATAAAGACTGTATGTATATATTTCTTGCACCCAGGATTCTAATACTGATATTGGTACCAAAAGAAAAATACGACTTGTTATGAAAGAGAATATGGTGTATATTGAACTTATATCTCCAAGCATTTTAACAAGAAAAATATTTTTTTATTTAATATGGTTCAAATATTTAATAAAAAAATAATATTTTTAAAATTCTATATTAAAATAATATACAGTTATTTCAGTTGCCAATTAATTTGGGTTATAAGTTATTCAAGATAACAAACTGCATATATCTAACAAATTTCATCAAAATATTTCTTATAGTTTTTGAAATACAATACGTGAAGGAGTAAAAAATAAGGAAATGTGATAAAGGCAATTAAAAATAAAATGATTTTAAATGTGAAAGAGTATTTATACATCGATTCATTACTTGACATCATTTTATTTGGAAGTTCGAATAAAGAAGGGAATGAACCAAATGTACATTAAAAATATAGTTTAATGAATATAAAAAAATCAAAAATTGAAAAATCAAAACTTTTAAAGTGTATTGTACCTTATTAAACAGTGAAAGTTTTTACAATTTTACATCATATTCATGTATTCTTCATACAAGAATTTAATCCTGAAGTATATTTGTTGAGTTTGTACTAGTTCAGGCTAACATGTAAAAAAAAGCCTTAATAATGATTCTGGATATAAGAAATTGCTAGCACGTTTGAAAGTAATATATTTAAGAAACGTATAGTATACAACAAAGTAAAGATTAGTACTCTATGATTTATTTTTATTAATACAAATGCAAGCTCATTTACTTAATTCTCACCTTTCAAATAATCACATTTGGACTTCAAAGAAGTTTTTCCAAAATACGTATTATTAGTTATATGAAGAAAATCACAATGAAATTCTATTTATATGAAGTAAGCATATAAATAAAATATATAAAAGACCTTTCCACTCACTCTTGATAGAGAATAACGTATAGCTTACAACAAAGCAAAGATTATTACTCTATGATTATTTTATTAAATACAAATGTAAGATAATTTATTTAATTCTAACCTTTTAAATAATTCCATTTAGACTTCAAAGAAGTTTTTCTATTATACATATTAGTAGTTATATGAAGAAACGTACAATTGAATTCTATTTATATGCAATGAACATATAAATGAAGTACATTCAAAGAGCTTTCCACTAATTCTTGATAGAGAATAACGTATAGCGTACAACAAAGCAAAGATTTGTACTCTACAATATATTTTTATTAAATACAAATGAAAACTCGTTTATTTAATTATTAACCTTTCAAATAATCACATTTAGACTTCAAAGAATTTTTCCAAGATACATATTATTAGTTAAATGAAGAAACTCACAAAGGAATTATATTTATATGCAATGAGCATATAAAAGAAATACATTCAAAGACCTTTCCACTAATTATTGATAAAGAATAACGTATAGCATACAACAAAGCAAAGAGTAGTACTCTATGATTTATTTTTATTAAATACAAATCTAAACTCGTTTATTTAATTCTAACCTTTCAAATAATCACATTTAGACTTCAAAGAAGTTTTTCTAAAACACATATTATTAGTTATATGAATAAACGCACAATGGAATTCTATTTATATGAATGAGCATATAAATAAAACACTTTCAAAGACCTTTGCTCTAATTCTTGATAGAGAATCACAATGGAAAGCGAATCATTATACTGAATTAGCCCTAAATCTTAGCTCAGAATATAGCTATCGTATGTCTTCCTCATTGCTGATGACATTATAGGCTACAGAACATTTGCAAGGTATAATTATTAACAGTGCGGCCAGGTGTTGTTTCCCCAGCGAAGAACGGAACTCAACTCATTCATTTCAAGACCATCTGTTTCAGAGCGGGGGTGGAACACATACTTTTAGGCCTAACAATTACCATTTACATATTTACTAAGAATATTTATAAAAAGAT
>CM063501.1:73886985-73899485 GCA_032207245.1 Pardosa pseudoannulata
TTCGTTATTATTATGTGAGTTTCACAGAGGAGGAAATTTTTTTTGGATATGTGGGTTACACATTATTTTCCCCTGTATATATTTATATTGAAACGTAATGTTGTGTATAAAGAATTAAGGTATTTGATAGGCATATGCCAGTTTCGCCAAGAAATGAGTTATTAGTATAAGAAAATATTTCGCAAGAGTTTCCTATAAATGAGTATTCATTCATAAATTTATATAGAAATGAAAAAGAAGAAAATACACTATACACAATATATCAAAATATTTTAAGTGTTTATTTTATAACTGTCCACCTTGAACATTCTAGACGTCTGATCCTATCAGGCAATTCAGTTCCTTTAGAAGTCCTATTTGTAGGAATTAAAGGAAATTTCTACGTAATCCAGAAGTGGATTAATCAAGGGGGTTTCCGAAATGGTCATTCTTTCCCGCACGGTTGAAAATCATCCATCATTCCACTTTCGAATTCGGAGAGCCAGCAGAGCGATAAAATTCAATACATACGTTTCATAATTACATCTTTTTGGTCGTTCAATTTTCTGTTTCACTATCTATACAGGCTATTTTTAAACATTTTGACGTACAAATATTAGGGAAAAAATAGTTTCCCAACAGCGAAATTTGCGAATAAAAATGTTAAAAGATCGAAAAGATATGGAACGAAATTTGGATTAAAGATGAATGATTTGGAAACCATAAATCATCTCCTGAAATACATTACAACCCGGCAAATCCGAACATTGGTCCTTTTAAAGACAGGTTCATGTCCAGCTGGAGTTTACTCTTGTTCAGCTTCGATGTTGTTTTATGGAATTATGGTTTCTTTTGTCATCAATCTCGGTGAAAATAGAGGAAAAATTATTAGTAACAAATCGCATGATACGAACTGGTTTCTTTTTTTTTCGCTCAAAAGCTGATATGATTGCAGTAATTGCTTTTATTTTGTCTACATAATATGTTATAGGTATAGATTCATCTTCGCATGTAATTTATTTTTAACCCTCATCCTATTTTTATGGAATTATATATATTTTAATATCATTTAAAAATAGAAGAAAAATTGTTTTTAACATTTCTCATGACGCTTAAATATTTTATTCATTTGTTTATATTTTAATTATTTAAATAACTAATTCATTAGTTCTGATGAGCATATGATTAATTTATATGCTGATATCAATAAAGTATTTGCTTTCATTGGTATATATTCACATATCCGGGGATAAACGTATGCAGCATTATCAAATTTTAAAGAAGACTTCCTGCCCATCTATACAAAATTTTTGTCCTAAATAGCTATAATTTTATATAATGATCGTTATTTTTGTCATCATTTTAATGAAAAAATGGATATCCCCATAACCTTTGATAAAAAGTTATCGTTCTCCATAGATTATAAAATTATAGTAATTGATTTTATTTATCTTTAAACTATACATAAGTTATATTGCTGACTTTAAAAGACATTGCTAAAATTTGAAAACAGAGTCAAGTCAGAATATTATGTAATGAAATATATTATATTGTATACTGTATTTCTTTTCAGAAAAAACTTCATAGGCAAGAGAAAACACTAAATCAAAAAAGTATTTCTAAAATATTTTAAATTTCTAAAACCTCTTTTGAATTGTTCTTTTAATTCAATAAAAAAGACATTTACTCCGATATGACTTTTATTTTCCATGAGATTCAATATGACCACTAGAGGCGGGGTCTGAATAGTCCAAAATACCGTTGCTTATGTGTTTAGGGCTTTTCTCATTATGTAATGAAATATATTACATTTTATACTGTATTTCTTTTTCAGAAAACCTAGACAGGCAAGAGAAAAAACTAAATCAAAAAAGTATTTTTAAAACATTTTAAATTTCTAAAAGCTTTTATAATTGTTTTTCAAAAATATGTATCAATAAAAATCCGTTGTTTATGTGTTTAGGGTTTTCTTATTATGTAATGAAATATATTTCATTGTATACTGTATTTCTTTTCAGGAAAAAACTTCGACAGGGACAAGAGAAAAATATATCAAAAAGCCTTTTTAAAACATTTTAAATTTCTAAAACTCTTATAATTTTTTTTCAAAAAATATCTATCAATAAAAAAGACCTTTTACTTTGATGTGAATTTTATTTTTTATGACAGTCAATTTGACTAGTCCAAAATCCCGCTGTTTATGTGTTTTCGGTTTGTCTTATTATGTAATGAAATATATTTCATTGTATTTCTGTATTTCTTTTTTCAGAAAAAACCTCCGATAGGTAAGAGAAAAAACTTAATCAAAAAAGTATTTTTAAAACATTTTAAATTTCGAAAAACTGTCATAAATTTTTTTTCAAAAATATCTATCAATAAAAAAGACATTTACTTTGATATGAATTTTATTTTTTATGAGGGTCAATTTGACTAGTCCAAAATCCCGCTGTTTATGTGTTTTCGGTTTGTCTTATTATGTAATGAAATATATTTCATTGTATACTGTATTTCTTTTTCAGAAAAACCTCGATAGGTAAGAGAAAAAACTAAATCAAAAAAGTATTTTTAAAACATTTTAAATTTCTAAAAACTGTCATAATTTTTTTTCAAAAATATCTATCAATAAAAAAGACATTTACTTTGATATGAATTTTATTTTTTATGAGGGTCAATTTGACTAGTCCAAAATCCCGTTGTTTATGTGTTTAGGGCTTTTCTTATTATGTAATGAAATTTATTACATTGTATACTGTATTTCTTTTTCAGAAAAACTTCGACAGGCAAGAGAAAAAACTAAATCAAAAAAGTATTTTTAAAACATTTGAAATTCCTAAAAACTCTTATAATTTTTTTTCAAAAATATCTATCAATAAAAAGACATTTACTTTGATGTGAATTTTATTTTTTATGACAGTCAATTTGACTAGTCCAAAATCCCGTTGTTTATGTGTTTAAGGCTTTCCTTATTATGTAATGAAATTTATTACATTGTATACTGTATTTATTTTTCAGAAAAACTTCGACAGGTGAGAGAAAAACTAATTAAAAAAGTATTTTTAAAACATTTTAAATTTCTAAAAACTCTTATAATTTTTCTTCCATAATATCTATCAATAAAAAGACATTTATTGCGATATGACTTTTATTTTTTATGAGGGTTAATTTTACTTCTAAAGGCGGGTTTTGGTTAATCCAAAATCCCGTTGTTTATGTGTTTAATCTTTTACTATCAAAGTAGTGTTTTCTTCACTAAAAACTGATTTACACTGCAGTTACAGCATTTGACAACATTTTTTTGCAGATATTCCTTAATTAGTCTACTGCTAAGATAGATATAAGTAGATAAAAGATAAAAATATATAAACATAAAATATAAAACAATATTTCAAGATATTTTTATTAAATCACAAAATAGCGTCTTTTGTTTTACCCGTTAGATATAAACTTAACTTTTATCTTTATTTATGTTAATTTTTTTAACTTTTGGAACACTCGGTATATTTGTACCTATGATTAAATCAAAAGAATAAAAAGTTATATTAAAAATGTAACCTTAAAATAAATTATAAATATCTAAAACTGAACGTAGATGATATACAATATAAACATATTTTCATATCTTTTCTCCATTGTGTGTAGTTAGGATTAGTCATTCAGATGTTTTTATTTAGTCTTAAATTCTCATTTCTTTGGAATGCCAATGCGCAAGAAAAGCCAATGAAAAACAATTTATATAAATTTATTTCGGTATTTGGTAACTTTAGCAAAATACTTTTAAAATTAAATAAATATATTTTTTAAAATTAAAATATTTTTCGAACAAAACTGCGTCAATTTTGTAAAAGAAAAAAAAAGGCTTACTTGAGACGCTAGTCGTTTCGTATTGTTAACAAATTGTGTTTGTATAAGGATTTTTGTTTAGCTTCATTTCACTCCTCCGACTACATCCTGAAATGCAAATTTTGGTGGGAAAGACAAATTTCTTTAAAAAAAAAAAAATCGATGAGAAGACAGGAAGAGACTATCGTCTCATGAAGTACTGTTATCTGTTGTTCCTCCCAATACCCATATCAAACTCCCCTCCCTCCCATCTGGAGCGTTTTTGGAGGGGAAAGGAGTAGCAGGCGTTGTGTTATAGTTTATACAAGCATACTTGATGTTGTCTTGACTTGAGTAAATTGGACACTTTGTCTGGGGGAATTCTAGAATGAAATTATGTAAACATAGTGTCGCCAGAAACACTATGTTTCCCCGCCTAGTATACATAACAAAGAGTGGATGTTTTACGAATAAGTTGTTGCTTTTTTTTTCTGGATGAAATGCATTTTTATATGAATGCGTGCATGCAAAATATTTTAAAGAATGAAATAAAAATATTTTAATAGCTTTATCATCGACTAAAATAAGAAATGTTGAATTTTATTAGAATAGAAACAGTCATACTTCGAAATTGTATTCAAAATATTTTAAATATTGCTAAATGGTAATAAATATTTTTTTATCTCTTAATGTAATAATATATCAATTTGTTTTTTTAAAATAAATAGTCTTATTATCATTTTCCAATTAATATTTATTTTATACAAAACAGTTTTTGAGCTTGAACATTTTGAATATAAATAAGAAATGTTGACTTGTATAAGAATAAAAACTGTCAGCCTTCGAAATTTTATTCAAAATATTTTAAATATTGTTAAATAGTAATAAATATTTTCTTTTATCTCTTAATAGTCATATATCAATTTGAAGACTTTGAATTGAAAAAATTACAGAGGTAAACTGAACAATAGTCTTAAACTTAATAGAAAAAAATACAAGTTCTGTATCCAATGAATAATATTTGATCTTTACAAATACAAAACAGGCAAGTTGTTGAGCTGTAAAAATTTGACTGTTCATGTGAAAAAAGAAATGTTGAATTTTATTAGAATAGAAACAGTCATACTTCGAAATTGTATTCAAAATATTTTAAATATTGCTAAATGGTGATAAATATTTTCATTTATCCTTTAATAGTCATTTATCAATTTGAAGACTTTGAAATCAAAAAATTACAGCGGTAAACTGAACAATAGTCTTACTAGATAAAAAGCAAGTTATCTATCCAATGAACAATATTTGAGCTTTACGAATACAAAACAGGCAAGTTGTTGCGCTGTAAAACTTTGACTGTTCATGCGAAATAAGAAATGTTGAATTTTATAAGAATAAAAACTGTCAGCCTTCGAAATTGTATTCAAAATATTTTAAGTATTTCTAAATGGTAATAAATATTTTCTTTTATCTATTAATAGTCATTTATCATTTTGAACACTTTAAAATAAAAAAAATTTACAGAGGTAAACTGAACAATAGTCTTAAACTTAATAAAAAAAATCAAGTTACATATCCAATGAACAATATTTGAGCTTTACGAATACAAAACAGGCAAGTTGTTGCACTATAAAACTTTGCCTGTTCATGCGAAATAAGAAATGTTGAATTTTATAAGAATAGAAACACTCAGTCTTCGAAATTATATTCAAAATATTTTAAATACCGTTAAATAGAAATAAATATTTTCTTTTATCTCTTAATAATCATTTATCATTTTGAAGACTTTAAAATAAAAACATTACAGAGGTAAACTGAACAATAGTCTTAAATTTAATAGAAATACATATCCAATGAACAATATTTGTGCTTAACGGATACAAAACCGGCAAGTTGCCGCACTATAAAACTTTGCCTGTTCATGAGAAATAAGTGATGTTTAATTTTATAAGAATAGAAACAGTCAGAATTCGGAAATGTTTTCAGAATATTTTATATACTGCTAAATAGAAATAAATATTTTCTTTTATCTCTTAATAGTCATTTATCAATTTGAAGACTTTGAAATAAAAAAAATTACAGAGGTAAACTGAACAATAGTCTTAAACTTAATAGAAAAAAAAACAAGTTACATATCCATTGAACAATATTTGAGCTTTACGTATACAAAATCAGGCAAGTTGTTGCACTGTAAAACTTTGCCTGTTCATGCGAAATAAAAAATGTTGAATTTTATAAGAATAGAAACAGTCAGCCTTTGAAATTTTATTCAAAATATTTTTAATATTGCTAAATAGTAATAAATATTTTCTTTTATCTCTTAATAGTATACATATTAATCAATTTGAAGACTTTCAATTTAAAAAATTACAGAGGTAAACTGTGAAATAGTCTTAAACTTAATAGAAAAAAAAAGTTACAAATCCATTACATATCCAAAAATATTTGAGCTTACAAATACAAAACTGTAAAAAGTGTTCATAAAAATTTTGAATTTTCATAAAAAATAATTAACAGAACTTTATAAAAATATTTTACATCTTTGCTAAATTGTTAATAATAGAAATTATAATTATTTTCTTTTATAATTATCAATGAAACTTTGAATTTAATTACAGAGGTAAACTGAATAATAGTCTTAAACTTAATGGAAAAAAAAGCAATTTACATATCCTATTATCCTCTATTTCATTATTTACTTCTAAATTTACGTTTAAATTATTAAAAATGATTCATAAAAATTTCATTTCTCATTAAAAATATTTTAATCAAGTATATTCTTCATAACGTATTTTTTAAATATTATAAATTTCTCATTTTTTAAGATTGTCTATAAACAATATTATTTTTAAAAAATTTAATATCGTTATTAGTTACAATTTAATTATCATTTATTTATAATTGTTAAAATTTTTATTTTAGATGAAATATCATTACTATTTTCAGTTAATATGCAAATTAAATATATCATTATTTTATTTTTTAAATATTTATTTATCTGAATATTGATGTTGATTTTTACAAAAATAATATTTTTTTATATTATTATAAGTTATAGTACTAAATAAAGCAATATTTTTAAATTTACTTAATATAGATTGAAACTAAATAAATGTGCATGTAAAAATTAATCTATAATAATATTTATTTGTTTATTTTATTTAGTTATGTGTATTAATATTTTTTTTTTTTATATTTATTTTTTTTTTATCATTATTTTAGATATTTTGTTTAAGATTTTTTTTATTAAAATTTTTCTTTTTTATGATTATTTTCTATTGTATTGTATTTTTAGTTTTTAGATGCTTTTTTGATATCCGGATCAGAGGTGCTACTTGTGTGGTTGTTTAGTGGATCTTGATATGTGATAATACAATTTCTACATATTTTTGTGAATAGGTGGATAACAGTTTAATTAAAATTTCAAACATCAGCAATTGTTAATGAGTAGACAACATCCAAGCAGTAAGATTTAGCCATTTGCTGAAGAGTCACACAGTGAGAAACGAAGAAACTGGAAAGTTTACGGACTATAATCTCAGAGAAATGATTTCAAAAGATTGATATCTACAACAGTCTTACATCCCTTTACTAAATCTACTCCAATATACTTGCTCAGACATTTATGCCTCATGATGCATTTTGAATACTTGAATTTTATTTATTTTTATCCCAATTTTGCGCCAAAACAATAATTTTCTTTTATATGTTTTTAACGTCTTCATGTCATAATCCAAAATTAGTTAAATTTAATGCATCCTACTTTACTAACAAGTTACTAGGGTGGATATAGAGATTCTGGTCTGAGGTACCACGACACTAATTCGTATTTACATCTATGCTAAAGAGTTTATTGCATTGGATACTAATATATATGGTCCTGATCTTCACTGTAAATAATTTTGGTATTTTAGAAGATTTCTTCTCTAGCTACCTACTATGCGGTTTAAAACATTCCCCTTCGTACTAGAATAATTGTTTCTCTAACGTTAAATGCAATCCTGTTTTCAAGTTACTATAATTTACAGATACACCCTGAGAACATCACACCATATATGCTACTTCATGCATTGACATAGAATAACTCATTTATGTATTTATCCGTTAGCCTAATCTGGTATAGTTCTGCAGGGTGGTACCTCACATTCCGTTGAATCTTGCTTGGTATATATAATGCAACTCATTATCATCCTCGTCCAAGTGTTCTTCTCGCTGTAGATAGACCACGAATAAATATATACATCTATACATAAACAAATATGTATATATATATATATATATATATATACGGAGAGCGAGAGAGAGAGAGAAGACATATATTAGGTGAAAATATGGGACTAAGATAAACAATTTAAATAAGTAATAATTTTCCTTTAATTACTTCTAAAATAAAATTTAATATGCTTAAAGCCTTAAATATCTGTAACAATATTAAGCTGTTTTGATCAAAATTTAGCAATAAATTTTGTATTTTTTTAAGAAAATAAATTGTTTATTTTGTACTTTTGTTAAAAACTTTTGTTATTTTGTACTCTTATTAAATATTATTTCACAAATTAACTTTAGAATTCTGATATTTGAATTTTCTTTGATTTTAAAAAATTTAATTTTTTTATTTATAGTAAAAATTCTCTTAAAGAAAATATTAATTATAGAATTGAAATGTAAATAATACCTTGTTACCTAAACAACGAAAAATTTCGATGTTTTAATCGGTTTACTTCCTTTTTGTTCATTGAACTGAGTAGAAAGATAATTTAATTTAATTTAAAGTGTATGTAATTTCCCATGAGATTATTCCTATAGAAATATGCTTTTATAATTGGAAAATTTTATACTTTTTATATTTATTATTATTTAGCAGGAAATTGAGTTGATACACCCAGGAGAATTTTTAATTAAATATTATATTTATAAATGCTTAAAGTAATTAAAAATATAAAATTATTAGATTATTATCTTTGCTCTAAATATACTGTGGTTAGTTCTATATACAGTTTATTGTTAATTTTTAATTGCAACGAATATAATTCTTTATTCTCTGAGTTTAAAAAGGAAAAGTGTTGAAATAAATCACTGTTTGGCAGTTATCTTTAAAATCTCAATAGACTTTAAATTAACACGTGTTATTAAAAAATATGTCGTCAACAGAATTACTCTAAGTAGTTAAAATTCTACATTTTTGCTATAAAACCTGGAAAAAACTAGACACATTTTCCTATCCTGCTAGACACATTGACAAAATAAATAAATGTCACAAACAATTTACAAATTACTTAGATATATTAAATATTCACTTGTAGCTTTATCTATAGATTGGGTTAAAATTTATAATAATATCTTTATAATGTTTATATATATATATATATATATATATGTTTATATATATATATATATATATATATCGAAGTCTTAAACTAGAAGGTGGGGTTAATTTCGTTTCTAAAGGCTTTTATTCCGCTAACGTAAGTGATATACGTAATGCACTGTAGGTGTTCTATATCAATAGTAAAGTTTATTGTAGGAGACAGATTAAATAACTTTGTGCAGAATGTAGTTAAACGATGAAATAAAAATAATGCTAATAAGATAGAAAAACACATGTTTAACAAACGAATATTTCCTGTATGAAACTGAATTCTTTCTTTATTGCATAAATTTGTGAGACAGACGGATCGAAGCAGATCTAAATTTAGCTCTCTTTCCATAATAGGTCTTACCTTTTTCTACCCCAAAGGAGTTTTAACCCCTTCCAGGTTTATTTTATTTCGGGATTATTTGTCAAAAAAATGTTAATTTCTTATGCTTATTTTTAAACATACATAGTTTTTTAAAGATAATAGCATCATTCGCATACAAAATTTCCTAAAAATTAATGTAAAAGAATCAATTTAAATTAATGAGTAATTTACATGTATAGCTGGATTTTTGTACTTCACAAATGATTAAACTTTGGAGTCAGTTCACACTGACTATAAATATAAAGCTTAGTATACCTAGCTTTTATCTTGAATTAAATTTTATTTATATCCTATGCATTTGCATAAATGATTATGAAATAATTAATCAAAATTTGGTCGTGTAGGATATAATCGAAAACACTGTACTGAGTCCAACACCGCAATCTGGACAGTAGAACCTTGTTTCTCTCCTTACCTTTTTCAATCTACTGTCTCTTTTTGAGCAACAAATAATCTAGTAGCCAGAAAATTAAGCGAAAGTATTCAAAACCATAAAAGATACATGTGAAATAATTCGAGAAAGACTGATTGCACAGTGTAAAATTTCATAGCGCCCGAGCTACACTCGGGATGAGTCAGGATGGTACATTTCGCTGCCCGAGTTCAGTTCGGAAAAAACCGGGAAGGGCTTAAAGTGGTAATTGAATCAACAATATGCTAGCATTATGCTCTTAAACTTTATTCTTCATCACATCAAATTAACTATATTATTTTACTATGCTAACTTTATAATTAGTTTACCGTATCATTTTTAAAATTTCAAAACCACACGAAATGAATAGAGTGCTTCATAAAAGTCATTGTAAGTTAAAGGAGCTTTAAAGTGGCAAGGGAATCAACAATACGCTAGTAATATGCACTTAAATTTCATTCTTCATCACATCAAATTAACTATATTATTTTAGTATACTATCGTTATAATTAGTTTATTGTATTATTTTTAAAATTTCAAAACCACAGGAAATGTATAGAGTGCTTCATAAAAGCCATTGTAAGGTAAAGGAACTTTAAAGTAGCAAGTGAATCAACAATACGCTAGTAATATGCACTTAAATTTCATTCTTCATCACATCAAATTAACTATATTATTTTACTATACTTACTTTATAATTAGTTTATTGTATCATTTTTAAAATTTCAAAGCCACACGAAATTCATAGAGTGCTTTATAAAAATCATTGTAAGGCAAACACATCTTGTATAAAATAACACGTACTGAGCGTTCGCTAGCTATATATTTATCGCTCTCTGTAAATCCTTATTCTTGAAGGCATTTGTTCCTTTTAGATGATTTCTTTTTAAGTAGAAATAGAAAAATCAGAAGTAAATCCACTAAGTGTTTACTATGTTTCGATATAAGTACATCCTAGAAGTTTTTTTCCTCCTACGGAAATGGTTATAGATCTTACATTTATTTTTATCTCAGACATGCTCTCTTTCTTTGATAGTTCATTCTCCCAGATTGGGTTATTAATCGTTTGCAACCGTGTTGTTCCTTTTTACGAGCGTGGAAACTTGGATCATCGGCAAAGAAAAATTTAGCTCAATTATCTTTCCCCTGGGATCAGTCAGTTTGTTCTCTGGCTCATTTATTCTGAAAAAAATGAAGTAGAGAGGATGGAATCTGAAAAATTAAGGTTTTCCTCAGCAATCCATTTCAACAGGAAATTTCTTGACTGTATTTATTCAGATTCGGCTTTTCAGTACGTTAAATGTTTTAACTTGTAATGAAATTAATTTCCAAATACTGATATCTATCTTAATTGAATTATTCTGGCAGAAAACTTAATACTGGATTTTCAAGTTCTGTAATTAAAGCCACAAGTTACCTAACACACACACACACACACACACACATATATATATATATATATATATATATATATATATATATATATATATATATATATATATATATATATATATATATATATTTATATATGTGAGTATAAGAGAATATAGATAAAAGGACAAACATATTAATTAACATTTTTCTTAATTAACTTTCATCCCATTTTCCTTATATCTTCGATGAACAAATATCTTTATTTACAAATAAGTTTAAAATATTATATCACTACTAGAACTTTAAATAAATTACTAAGTAATCTACTTTCAGACAAATTGGCACTAAGTAAGACATTAATTGTCTAAACAATAAGAGACATAATCTAATAACGAGTGGTCCACCTTTAGCTCTAATCACAATAGATTTATCCTTTGCATATAATCCAATACGGTTGCTAAAAATAATTGTCCAAGATGAATCAATAGCAGCTTTAAACTGTGACAAATTAAATGGTAAAGTTTGAAATTTTGGTATTTATGCCTACTTTCAAAAACTGTTTATAGGATGTCTAGAGACTGTGTTGCGAATAGAAGCAGATTAAATTGTGATTAATATTGATAAAATCTATCTGAAATCAGACAAGCATGGCTGATAAGTGAATTGTCCTGCTGACAACAACCATACACTTAAGTGAAAAATATTATTAACTTTTTCAAGTTATAAGCAGAAATACTCGGGAAACTTGGGCTGTTCAGAATTTTGTCCAAAGATAGCAATTATCCCCAATACCCCGGAAAAAACATTTCCCCTTATTTTATCCCCCAAAGTCTAAAGAATTTCCATTTGGTAGAATAAGTTCATCCATTTATGTTAGTTTTTCATATTTCGGTATGATCATGTGTTTAATGAAGAGTGAATACATTTTCAGAAGTCTGGACAACATTTTTTTTTCTGGTTTTCAGCTGACTGTCGTTTCTAAGATCATAAGAGATGACTTACTATATTTTTCAAGGATTTTCATGGCAATTTTTTGTTAAACACTATCCTCCGCAAAATCTGCTTTGTTGTTGGTTAGAGTATACTTTGCAATCCACTTGCATCAAATTAAGATGCAACTTTTATTTCTATTACATTTATGTTGCCACAGAATGTGTGATCTACTATTAACCTTTGAACTG
>CM063501.1:73909485-73966985 GCA_032207245.1 Pardosa pseudoannulata
AATCTTTTGGTGTACTTGGAGCCACAGTTTCGAACCAAACTGGAAAAGACCGTCATTTAGGTCGGAATGAAAACCAGAAGAGAACCGAAAAAATACTGGTTTATTTCTGTCCAATATATCTGTCTCTATATATTTCTAATTTAACGTCAACCACATATTTATCATTATTACATGTGCATTTATTCTAGTTTTCCTGTTTGAATGTTCACTAGTACTTTCCTGAAAAAGGTGAATCGGTAGGTCGGAATGAAAACCAGAAGAGAATAGATAAAATACTGGTTTATTTCTGTCCAGTATATCTGTCTACATATCTTTCTAATTTAACATCAACCACATATTTATCATGATTACATTTGCATTCATTCTAGTTTTCCTGTTTCAATGTTCACTAGTACTTTCCTGAAAAAGGTGAATCGGTAGGTCGGAATGAAAATTAGAAGAGAACCGAAAAAATACTGGTTTATTTCTGTGAAATATATCTGTCTACATATCTTTCTAATTTAACGTCAACCACATATTTATCATGATTACATGTGCATTTATTCTAGTTTTCATATTTAAATGTTCACTAGTACTTTCCTGAAAAAGGTGAATCGGTAGGTCGGAATGAAAACCAGAAGAGAACCGAAAAAATACTGGTTTATTTCTGTCCAATATATCTGTCTACATATCTTTCTAATTTAACATCAACCACATATTTATCATGATTACATGTGCATTTATTCTCGTTTTCCTGTTTCAATGTTCACTAGTACTTTCCTGTTTCAGTTTCACATAAAACTACTTGTAGAAGGCAAATTTAAATAATTCAGTTGAATGTTCAGTTATCAAATGGGATTACGATCATGGAAAACCAGTGCTCTCTGTTCTCTACTCACCACTTGTATTGTACATGCTGATTAGTTGTATAAATTCACACAGTGTATCAATTAAATGAGTTGCTATATCTCAGTCGGCAAAAGCAACGCTCTCGTAGCTGGAGGGTAGCGGGTTCGGAGATCGAGCAGACTTTAGATCTTCCGTCTTCGTTATAGGTGACTGGGGCACTTAAAATATGTTCGTGGTCACAATGTCCTCCAGTTTTTTCATCGATACCTCTGGGGGTAGCAGGCCAAGCCTAGAGGTTTTTTACTTGGCCCATCCTTCAAAATAACAAAGACTCACTTGGCCATAAGTCATAGTTTCACCCTTTAGGTAGTCGTCAAAACGAAAGACATACCCCTTTGATTTAATACGAGTAGCCTCCGGATTAATTGTATTTGGTTTAGACAACCAATTACATAAAAATAAAACCTCCTAAATTTTGACAGAATTACATTTTTTATGGTACAATCACCTTCATACAAATAAGAATATACATGAGATAAAACCATTCATTCAGAACAGAGCAAAAACTTGAATACCATTATTTTTGGCAAAACGAAAACCGGAACTGAACAGATATAATTTTTTTGTTATACCGGAAGGAAAAAAAATTACGGTTTGAAGCCCTGATTGGGGCATTCGTAAAACTAATGAAGAATTCGCAGCCATTGCTTTCCAGTTAGATAAAGGTAGTGTCCATTCTACCCAACAAGTAGAAAAAAAATTAATCCACAAACGCAATATAAAAAAAAAGCAAGAAACGATATATTTTCTTACGGTAACTATAATTTAGCTGAAATTAGATATGAAATATTCATCTACAAATAACAGCAGAGGTGAGTGCGAAATCTTTGCAATTATCTTCAACTAATATGGTTTGTTATTAAGTGAAGTTAAAATTTGCTGGGCTTTAAATTTCTATAAACTCGGACCAGATTTGTTTATAAGAGTTGAGTTATTTCATTTCACCTATTATAATAAAATATAGCATTATATATTTTCAGAAAATTTGTTTATTTTTACAAAATCGGAAACTATTATAAACCTTAAAAAAATCTAACACATACATATGGTTCCCATAATATTTTCCCTTGTTTAAAACTTCATTTTAATTAATTTCATTTATAATACAACGAATAAAATCATATCCAAAGAGTTAATTTAGGGTTTCAGATAGTGATAAGAAATGAAGACAATGGGATATATCAGAAATTGATTTTACTTTGGTTTTAAAGAGAATAATCCTGATAAACACATACCTAGAAAAACCTAAGGAGTTTTGTTTTTGAGTTTGCAATTATAGGATTAAAAATAGAAGATATACACAAGACTCCCTGAAAATCTCAGATTGAAATTTTGAAGTGAAACATGTCTGAGATTTGATTACTAAGTAACGCGAAATTGAAGTGTGATGCTTTTATGTTATTTTAAATTATTTTGAACTATTTATTTTTTCTCTCAAGATATATTTTGAAACAACATGACTTTACATTATTTTATGTAGTTCAAACTCTAGAAAATCTACTCTGCATTATCCCTAACATAATTTTATAATAACAATTAATTTTGTAACTATTTTTCTCAAATATTTGCACCTACAGATATTAAGACAACATATAAAACACTATTTTAATCTTTGAAATTTAAATTACTTAAAAATTTAAAATTATAAAAGTTAAAAGAATTCTAATTGTGATATAACAAATAAATTTAAAGCTCTTTTAAAATTTCGTTTTTCTTTTTCATTTTATGCAGAAAAATGACAACAAAATATAATTAAATAATATTTTTGTAATTTGTTTTCAGGATACATAGACATTTCGATTTCAATTTTTTTAATAATTCGTAAAGTATAAAGTTAGGATTATTCTTTTGTAGACAGTATTTTGAATACCATTGTTTATGATTAAGAATTTCGTAGCCAAATCATTGAAATTATATTTTATAATATCTATACAGATTTCAGCCATGTTGTTAAAAATAATTTGAGGCATATAAATTTTGTAAAGTTCAATCTGAGATATATGAAATTAAGGATTCAAGTGAGGGATTTATAAGATATACCAAGCATTTGTTACCTTTTACACATTTACACAACTCATGTGAAGATAGATTTAACGATAGTAAGGGAAAATAATTTATTATCTAGTCAATCCAAATTTTCTTTTAGGTATAATTACTTAATATATTGCATAATATGAGATGTATCTATACGAGAAGAATTTCAAGTGATTTACCCACTGAAGAGGGTGTAGTGTAATTTAACATATTAAAGCAAAATAAATATAGAAATAATGAAATATAAAGCGACTATTCAGGTTGTTATAGAATCAGTAGGTTTTAAATGTTTATTGATCTTTGCCGTATATTTTGTAATTAAAAAACAAAAATACGAATTTTTAAAAATATTTTTTAACATAGTTTCAAAGATATTCCTCACTGTGTAAATCTTATATAGCAAAACAAGTTTCTTGGTATAGTTCTTAAACAGTTGACAAAAAAATGTATAAATTAATTAAAATCTTTTAAAATATAATATACGTTTAGATTAATATCATGCACATTTCTGATTGTTTATATTTTATTAGCTTGTGATTAAGTTGAACATTTGATCAAAACTGTATTAGACACTGTAAAAAAAATGAAAAAAATTTTGAAACGCATTAAGTAGTTTATTTAAAAATTTCTCCCTATTTGTAATTAAGTTTAATTTTATAAATTTTTGTAACTTTTAATATTGTATACTATCTTTTTGTGAAACTGAATATTTGCTTGGATACATCCTGGCTGGTATATATTAGACAGGAATAAAAACAGAAATCTACACGTCTTTTCACAATCAAATTAAAAATAAAGACATTCTAAAGTTTGTTTTACCTTTAATTTTGTTTTTAAAACTTCGAAAAGACGCTTTTCTTAGAAAAATAGGAAATTTACAAAGAATAATTATTTTTTCTGAAACGGGAAAAAAAATTGCTCAATTTACAAGGTTAGTTTTTCTTAAAATTTGTAACTTACTAACTCTTAATTAAGTTGAAATTCCGCTAGAAACCGCGTGACTTACATTTCAAGGGAATAAAAACAAACATCTGCATACGGTTTTACAACGAAATTAAAAACAAATTCCTTGTCAAACTTAGGTCGCCTTCAATTTTTCTTTTAAAAACTCTAAAAAGACGTTTCTCACAAAATATATGATGAATTCCAAGAAAAGAACTGTTTTTCCTTCCAAGAATTTACTTTCATGCCAAAAAATTCCCAAGAGGCTGTAAAATACAGCTTTGGTAAAAAACTTTTGAAATTGGAAAAATACGCCATGATTTGTTTCATAAATACTGGTATATAAACCAAAGAAATATATTTATAAGGCTTAACTAAATTTAATAGGTTTACGCCAAAAGAAAACTCAAAATACTGAATTCCCTGGAGGTTATGGTTAAAGAGCGTGTTGATAAATTGCGATTTTTCCTCTTGATCTTTTCATAAATCATTCAAAAATAAACTGAAAAGTGTATAAATATTTCTGAAATTATTACTTGTAATCCCATACATATTTTAATAAAGAAAAAAAAGTTGTGAATCGGATGAAATTTTAGATGCTACCTAAATTTATAAAACAAATGTTCTACACTTGTTTGTTTTTAGATGGGAACATTGCTTAAATTGCTGTGTTATATTTTAACTCTACAATGATAGCTATAAATTCGGAAGATTTTAAAATTTATCATATGAACACGAACCCTATTTCCACCTCTAAAGATTTGTTTACAAAGAATTGAAGAATAGGAACATTTGAAGATCCACTTGAAATTCAAGGATTACCTCTTCATTCTACAAATGTAACTTAAGAGAATGGATTGACGTTATCCTTTATGTAAGAGCAATATTTTTCGTCATAGAGAATGGTCTTGCTGGTCCAATTAACTGTCATTTTCAGGTAGAATTCCAGTTTCGTGTGCCAGTCGTCATATTTTGGCTATATTTTCGTACAAAATGATGAGACTCATTAGGTAAATTCAACACTCTTGTAACTGGAGAGTAACAGGTTGGGATCCCTATCCTGCCTAAGATGCACTATGTTTGTTAAAGGTGACTGGGTTACGTAAAATACATTTGTGGTCACAATGTCCTCCAAGTTGTAAATCAATATCTCTCAGGGTGACAAGACTATGGGTCTTCTATTTGGCCCATTCTTCTAAATTACGGGGAACCACTCTATCATAAGTCTTACTTTCTCCTATGAAGAGTTCGTTAAAACGAAAGGTGTGCCTCTTTGCTTGCGTATGGATAATTCGTGCTTGGTTTGACCAAGTGGCATCAGAAACAACAACAAAGTGATGGCCAAATCGTAGCCATGTGATCTTTACACATTGTGTTCCTTCTTTTATTACGTTTATACACTATTTCAAACATAATTTTTTAAAAGTATTAACAATCTTGCTAAAGTGAGTACAAATGCAAACTTGAGTTTTTAATGTACTTAAAAGAACTTTTTTTACTAAACAAATCTGAGATTTTGAAATAGATAGAAATTAAACAAAACATCGCCTCTGAGCTTGCTATTTAAATAAAGGTTTTTTAAACTTGAGTATTGTTAGTAACAAAAATCAATAATTTTCAGATATTCGAATAACGTGTCAGTTTCCCCATACCTTAAAATATAGGCACAGATTCACACTCCTACTTTTTTTTCTTTGGGGTGGGAGAGTTTGAAAAAGAAAGCAAGGATTGGCTGAATACTGGGTTTTAGAATTCAGCAGTTATCCCTCACGCTTGTCGTTCTCATTAAATTGAGAAACGGCCGATTTTTGTGCAAGATATAGCTCTTCCGCATATTACAGAGTAGTTTAAATATCTGCCGATGAGACCTTACGGAAATTCTAGCATTATGAGATATAATTTTCTATCTACAGATTGGCCTTCCATATCATCTGATCATAATCCGCATAAATTCATGTTGTGGGTTTACCTGAGAGATTATTGTATTAAGTTCTCAGATTACAAATTTAGTTCAATTGAAGCCACATATTTCGCAATGAATTTAGAACATCAATCATGATACATTCAAATCGGCTACAGAATGTGTTGTTTATCTATTTCAGTGTTACTGATAAAGGAAGCAGCGTAATGAATATGAGTAGCGTCATTGTTGATTTTTAAACTACTTTTTACCCCAGGAAACATAAAAGCAGATTTTATTTTTACTATATAAGTGGTTTTTGACCTGGGGAGAGTTAAATACGGTGTTAAATACGATGATTTTACAGTGATGGGCTTATCAACTACCAATTAGGAGACAGCGTTAAGACGTCGGCAGCTTTAAGTCATGTGTGTCCTCTGGGAGGAGCGTAATGTGTGACTAACGGTATACCTCCTTTAGGTATATAGGGTGTCATAAGCCCTAGGTGCTTTAGTGAAAGTTTCTCTTTTCATCCTTCCTAGTAATATCGATCTATCATTTGTAGAGATTTCTCCTGATTGGGTTAGACAAAATTTAAAATCGAACGATGGCGGACCTCTCGTAGTTAAGCAGTGAATTGGTAGCCTCTTCGAATTGGTGTTGTAAGGGACAGATCTTCAGTATTATTACTATGTATATGCGAAAGCTTGGGTCAGAATAGACTAATGTAATTTATGATTAGACTAAGTTAAGTTACCTACTAATAATGCCACAACTGTTGAATGCTACACCTGTACAACTATGCACAGTAGATGTAATGGGCAGCCGGCTATGTATTCATAGCATTGCCCTTCATCTATCTTTGGTATTAAATCCCAATTATGTTGTGATCCTTACAACTCCATCTTTTGTTAAAACTTCACTAAATTATCTTTTTCCTTACTTGATCCTACTTGATTCCTTACTTATATTTTATGATCGAATTTATCTTTAAATTCTGACCATTTTCTGCATTTTTTCATTGCTTTGAAACCTCAATTATTCTGTATAAAGTTATAGGAGGAGAATTATTTATTACCAATGAAAAATTGAAAAAATGAAAGTATCGCTTACACAAAGACGTGATGTTAATCTAGGAACAAACGTTAAAGTTTTGCATTCTTACTTAAAAAAGTGTAATTAAACTACCAGATATCACTTTTATAACAGTTGTTTTTCATGGCTGTTAAACTATAACTAACCTGTATAAAATTACAGGGTAAGAGTTATTCATTACCAATGAGAAATTGAAAAACCGAAAGTATCCCTTACACATAAACTAGATGTTAATCTAGGAATAAACATTAAAGTTTTGCATTCTTACATTAACAATTGTAATTAAACTACCAGATATCACTTTTGTAACAGTTGTTTTCCATGGCTGTGAAACTTTAACTAACCTGCATAATATTGCAGTATAAATATTCATTACCAATGAGAAAATGAAAAACCTAAAGTATCTCTTACGCATAAACACAATGTTTTTCTGTGAGTAAGCGTTAAAGTTTTGCATTATTACATTAACAATTATAAATAAACTACCAAATATCACTTCTGTAACAGTTGTTTTAAATGACTGTGAAATTTTAACTAACCTGTATAAAATTACAGGGAGAGAATTATTCATTGCCAATGATAAAATGAAAAACCTAAATTATCTATTACACATAAACACATAGTTAATCTGGGAGTAAACGTTAAATTTTTGCATTCTTACATTAACAATTGTAATTAGACACCCAGATATCTCTTTTGTAAGAGTTGTTTTTCATGGCTGTGAAACTTTAACTAACCTGTATAAAATTACAGGGTGAGAATTATTCTTACCTATGAGAAAATGAAAAACCTAAAGTACCTTTTACACATAAACATGATGTTAATCTGGGAATAAACATTAAAGTTTTGCATTCTGACATTAACAATTGTAATTAAACTACCAGATATCACTTTCGTAACAGTTGCTGAATAGAAATACGCTGTTGTTTAGAATAAACTTCAAAACATTAAAACTCAATATTTTATCTTGAATGTCTAGAAAGTTTAAAATATAAAGGATGGGTTTATTATAAATAATTTATGAAGATTAATTTCATAGCAAAATCACCGCTTCCTCTCTAGACCCACGAATTTTCCACTGAATTAAAACGACTGAAAAATGATTAATACATTTTGGCAGAAATCTGCATAATTAGTTATTAATGAAATAGATGCCGTTAAACATTACATACTTCTAATAAATGTCAGAATGATCGGCATTTATTCCTGCATATGGTAACCGGTGTCTTCTCATTAATTACTTATTTTTTATAATATATTAAAATTCTTTTCGGTTTCAAAAATGCGGAATCTTTATTACTCCCTTTAAAGATTATTTGTCAATAATGTATGATAATAAATAATACTGCCAAATACATAATATATTTCTCACATAAAAAAAGTTTTTCAATATCAAATAATCTAATATTTGAAATAAGTAATTTATTGGTTTTGGATTCCTGTTACATCATTTATCACTAATGCTACACTGATTCCAAACGTTCTAGAGATTTTTCGTAACTGCCGAATGATTCATTTTATTTCACCGTATCACATAAATTTAGAGTTTAGGGTACTTAACTGGATTTTTACTGAATGTTCCTTATTTAAAATTAAGATTTGGAAATAAAAACTGATTTTTTTATTTAGTTCTTAAAAATTTATATATTTATAAAAGGTTTATACTCGTAAATAAACATATATTACTGTAAAGTATTTATTAGAAATCCTTTATGAAAATGTTAGTATTAATTTAATAACACAAATTCAGTTAAACAATACTTATGATCACATTTTTGAATCTAAAATATAAGTTATTTCTTTACTATAAAATAATCTTATACACAAATATTATTTCTCGTTATTTATTAGTGCAAAAATTAAATGTCTCACTACTTACATAGGCAAAGGTTTATGTAAAAGCTTATTTAGTTCTTACAAATTTATATATTTATAACAGGCTTACACTCTTAAATAAACTTAAATTACTGTAAAGTATTTATTAGAAAAATGTTATAAAAAAATAACATTAATTTAATAAAACAATTTCAGTTAAACAATAATAATAATCACATTTTTTAATCTAAAATGCAAGTTATTTCTTTACTGTAAAATAATCTTATGCACAAATATTATTCCTCGGTATTTATGTGTGCAAATTTAAATGTCTCACTACTTATATAGACAAAGGTTTATTTAAAAGATTATAAATAAATTACGAAGTGTAATATTACATAATACTCACTTCTGGAACAGAATATTTTTGGGAAAAAATATAATACAAATTATTTATGAGAGAAAATTACTATTTAACATAATAAATCGTTACTATAAAAATTACATAAATAAAAATGTCCTATCGTGAATGTTATTGACCATCATTTGTAGATAAATGGTTTTAAAGGTTTCAAATAAGAAGAATATTTTACTATTATTTAACACATTATTTTATTAATATTTATGTGAGGATATCGTCAGTTATATCAACACAGATATAAAAGTAATAAATCTATGATATTAGAATTTACTACTATTCATAAAATACAAAATTAATAAAAGTCATAAAGTACATAACTTTTAAATACATTATGTAAATTATTTATCCCAGATAATTACGATTTAGCAGAATAAATTGTTACAGTAAAAAACCTTATATTTAACAGCATCTATCTACATCACCAATGTTGTTGAACATCATTTATAATAACGTGGTTTTAAAAGTTCTAAATAATGAGGAAACTTTAATAATTTCTTCATCTTTTTTTCTTTCATCTTATTTGAAATTATTTAAATATCGTGTACATTATTTTCATACGTTTTTTTTTTCACTGACCTTAGATATTACTTATTTTTTTCTATATTTGGCTTAAATAATAGATTAAATATTTATGTGATTATTTATCCCATATAATTACGATTTAGCGGAATAAATTTCTACATTAAAACCTTATATTTAACAGCATCTACCTGCATCACCAATGCTGTTGAACATCATTTACAATAACATGGTTTTAAAGGTTCTAAATAATGAGGAAATTTTACTATTAATTAAGACATTAATATTTATGTAGAAGTTTTGTCAACACAATTGTAATAGTTCTATGATATTAGGATTAATTACAATTTAGTAACGCAATATATATATTTAGATATACTTGCCAATTATAGCAACTTACTTAAATGTATACTTAGATATTCTTCTCAATTATAGCAATATAATTGTTGGTTTTCTATAAAAATAGGACATTTAAATTTCATCAACATATAGTTTTATCAATATTTAATCAAGCAATATTACGTTTGTAAAATTTAGTATCCCTATAAAGAAAAATGATACAAAATTTCAGGAATAGAGCAATAAAAGCTTTTAGCAATTGAGTTTCATTCCAAGTAAGCTGCTGGATCAATACAAATGTATTTCCTTTTAAAACAAATTTGTTCATAAAATGGTCCAAATATCCGTCCTATAAGCTGAAGGTTTAAACGAAGATTTAGTAAAGATAAAATAAACTGAACTCCAGAAACTATTCCTAGACAAACGAAACAGTGATTTGGGGAATCAGGTCTCTGTAATTACACACAACTCTCTAAGCCTAAAACAAACTGTCTCCATTTTCTTCGATCACAGAAAATAAAAACACGTATGGGAAAAGTTTTCAAGAAAATGTGTTTCTCGTCCAGACACAATATTACGTTCAATAGCAGATGCAGTACATAACACAGTAACTTAATGATACAAAGTACTGGAAAAGTATTCTCCTGTGCTGACAAAGACGTTTTTCGTCTAAGATATATTTGTTAACTTACTTTTCCTTGGATCTTTTTTTTCTTTTGCACTTTAATAAGCTTTCGTAATCCCTTTATATTTTCTTTAAATGATTAAGTTAGAATTTGTCCAAAATAATTTGTAAGATTAACTTTTTCGTAACAATATACACTTTAAGACTAATATTAGCAAACGTTTTATGTGTAATATAAAAAGTACAATATTACAAGTACTTGATAGTTTACTTAATAAATAAAAATTGTCTAAGGATTTTATTTTCGTGTTCATAATGTGTACATAAACTTTTATCTCCCTAACACGATATAATATATTTATTTCATTTATTTAATATATAAAATAGTTATAAAATTATATATTATATCTTTCACACGCTACAGAAGATTTTATAATTATTTTTCTATTTATTTTTAACAAAATGTGAAATAAAAATCTTTTATTAAATTCCTATTAAAAAAAGAACCCTATCGAATAGAAAGTTTCAATATTAGAACAAGTTTCTAAAGCTTTTGAATGACTGAAAGGATATGCAATTTCTCACTTAGAAGATCACAAAATTGCACAAACTAATTATATTTATGTATATATATTTATGTATATATTTATGTATATATATGTTATTATATATATATATGTATATATATATATGTATATATATTGTTTATATATATATATATGTATATATATATATATATATATATATATATATAATATGTATATATATATATATATATATTATTTATATATATATATATATAATATATATATATATATATATTTATATATATATATATGTATATATATATATAATGTGTGTATATATATATTATGTATATTATGTGTAATTGGTATATTGTATATATATTATATATTATATATAAATATATATATATATATATTTATAAATATATATTTATATATATATGTATATATATATATATATATATATATATATATATATATATATATGTATTATATATATATATATATATATGTATATATATATATATATTTATACATATAAGATATATACATATATATATATAGTATATATATATATATATATATATATATATATATATTATTTATATATATATATATATAATTTATATATATAATATATATATATATATATATATATATGCATACATGTATTTATATACAAATACGAATTAAGTGCTAATTTTCTGTCCACCCACCATATTTTCCAGCTATCTCAATCAAATACTTCACTTTTCAAATGAACTAAGTTCATTTCTGAACATGTCTTTTCTGAGTCTTCAATAAACTTGAAGTTCAAAGGTGGACTTTCGGATATCTTGTAATAGAATCACGACTGAGCAGTGAGTGATTGGTTTAGACTAAAATATTGCGCAATTAAGCTTAAAGGTAAGAAAATAATATACATTGAAAGTCTGTGAATGATTTAGTTCTTTATTTTAAAAGGCATCATTACTCTGGTAAATAATTTTTTCCGAAGATTTAAATAATTCTTATATGTCCAGAATTTCTTTTGCTCTGAATCTAAAATTCCACAAAGTTAAAACTACGTATTAACTACTCATCAAAAATTGAAAATTATAGAATATAAGAAATTAAAGGCTATTGAATTAAAAAATTAATGACTAAAGGAGAAATTTCCAAAGAAATTAGTGAACATATAATGAAATCTTTAAGTTTTTTAAAGATTTATCAGAAAAATACACCATAAAAAACATTAAAAAAGAATACATTTCATTTTCTAAGTTTTCACTAGTTTTTTTCGTTATTTCGTAATTAATTTCTAGACTCCACTAGCTCTTTCTTAATATGCTTCTTATCTTGTATACTGTTCATTATTTATGTATTACGGTATTAAATGTTTTTGCCAAGATGCACGTGTAATTAAGTGAACATAAATATTTGATGTTATTTTAGCTAATGTCATTAACATTAAAATTTCTCTGACATGAAGCAAGCAGTTGTCCATTTTCTTCTTAAGTGAATATAAACATTCTTTAAATTTAAAATATGGGAATTTTTAAAAGATTGTTACATGTACAAATATATAATATTCAGATGCTCGTTTTTATGAGTCGTTTGGGAGATAATGAAATATAATTATGTTAAAAGAAATATTAAACTTTTTAAATATACTTTTATATTCTCTAATATATTTTCAAATAATTACGATACTTTTTTTCTATGTTTAATTATTTTTCCTCCTTAAAGAAAGTGGATATCAGATTTTTTCTTTTATTTTGGTTTAGTTTGGTTTGGAGAGCTAAGGTCTACTGCTTTGCTTAAGCGAACTAATGTTTAAAGCCGATTCCGAACTGTTGTGAACAAACATGAGAGCAATTGGATTCGAAACTATGAACTTCAGTACCAAAGGGCAGCCATGCACAAGAGACAGACTGCACAAATTTATAGAGCTATATGAAATGTCATAATACATATTTAATATATGAATGTATGTAACAAGGACTTACACGAGTAAAGACTTTCACTTTTTCAGATGATTACCAATGGTGAAGTAAAGTGTTTCCACCGTCTTATCTGGCTCCGACCCAATTTGAAATGTTGGGTTCCCCAGTGAGTGAAAGACTGAGATCACAGTAGTATTTGTCCCCTCAACGCAATTAGTACTAATAGACTGCAAAGGGAGGGCATAATAAAGAATCATCGGCAGCAAAATTGCATCCTTTTTTAGGGGTTCCTGAACATAATTTTCTTTGACCCCATATCACTAGCCTTGCACTATCTAACCAAGAACAAACATATCGTCAAAACATTTGCAAGGGCAGCCATTACCCAGCGTACTTGATCCCAGCAACTACGAAGGATTTGGCTTGTTACTGATAATTCCAGTAACGCAGCCTCTGCTCAGTCAAGGCTGGTTAGGACCCATCAGCTCTCGCGGCCAGTTGTTAACCATTCCTTATTCCTACTTCTGTAAAGTATTTAATTTGTTTTCAAACTAATTGATAAATTTTGTCACTAGCTTTGCAATATCTAACCAAGAACAAACATTTGCAAGATTGGCCATTCCTCAGCGTACTTCATCCCATCAACTACAAAGGCCTTGGCTTGTTACTGATAGGTCCAGCCGCTTGGCGTCTGTTCCAGTCAAGGTTTGTTAGGACCCATCAGCTCTCGCGGCCAGTTGTTAATCATTTCTTATTCCTATCTCTGTAAAGTATTTCATTTGTTTTCAAAGTAATTAATAAATGTTGGCAGGATTGCTTCTCGCTGCAGGAGAGTAAAAGGCGTCTCCTGTACCCGGAAGGGGTACACGACTCACGTTGGGACGAATTTGATGTAGGTCTAAGCAAGTAATTTTTTTAGAAACCGGGCCTGCACTAAAGAGGCCTAATCTCGAATCCTCCGGTGGGTGGCAGGGAACCAGGTAGTTCACAAACATTTCGTGTTTTGGTGAGATTAACAAAACAGAAAACAGATCTGTAACAACGTTTAAGTTTTAATCTGTAAAATTGTTCGTTGTCAACGGTAATTTTTTTCTCATTTACATCTTCTAGATAACTTTTTTTTTTTGAGTTTCTCAACAAAACTGGATCAAGGCTTTTTAAGTGCTGTGTTTTATAATTATGCTTTAACCCTTTTATTAATCATTCCTAAAACGCGTATATGAATGTGAAATACTCTCTAATAATTTAAAAGTCTCTAATAGTAATTAAAAGTGCATTTTATGCATTTTATCTAAAATAATTCTTCAAAATTGAGAAAGGTTTAATTCATTTATTAATCAATTAAAGATTTTTTTACCGTTATATGATAGATAAACTTCTTTAGAAATCCAGTTATTAAATAATTGGAAATTTGTCATTAATGCATTATTGCTTTAATCAAAAATTGATCCTTCCAAAGAAGTTGATGAAGAATTAAACAATATTTTCATTCACAAAAATAGATTTTTCTTTTATTGCATACAAGTTTAAAGAGTGGGTTATTTTCATGAAAATACGTACTTAATAGCTTAAAGCACTGTTACGTTTAAAAAAAGAAATACTTGCTTAGTGATGTTGATTACCATAAAAATCTTTAAATAAAAATCTACAACTTTTATGTTTTGAAATAGTTTTTGGAATTTAGATTCCCTCTATCATATCAACTGAAGATGTAGTAACTTTAATGGATATCCATCCCCTAAATTAGCACTTAAAGTAGGTAGTTAAAATATTGTGGATTCTTTATTATTTACGTCGTGTATTTAACTTTATAAATTTGTAAACTAACTTTTTTGGTATAAGCTATTTTTGATTTACAGATTGTATATATTTATATAATTTTACAATTCAGAACAGAAGCATCACATTTAAATCCACCTTTCTCATTATTGATTATTTTTTCTAACATACTATCCCAAAAAATTTTGTTTCAAATACACAGGAAATTTTCATCACATGCATAATGCATCAGATACACTTCAAAATACAGTATTACTCTATCATTTCCAAAGAAAAATTTATAAAATTCTTATTTCAGAGAGAAAATTATGATTTTATTTTTATAATTTCACTTTTTAACTGCTCTAAATTGAAAATATAGTAAAAGATTAAATAATAATTTTATTCTTTGCCAAAACAAACATTCGTTTTCTTGATTTTCATGTAATTTTTAATTTAAAAACAATTCTAACTATTAAGAGATATAAATAAGTAAAAAGTACTCTGAAGTTTGTCATCCCCTTCAAAGCTTGTTTTTTTATTCCTTGTGTAAATAATAAATAATATACGTGATTTGCGATTCACATGTTAAAATTGCGGACCCTAGCCTGATTATTTCAATCTGAAATCAATCCATTTCTTGAACTCAGAAACAAATGGTTTTTTGGTTTATTATACACACTATCCGTTTCTCGCATACAATATATAGAATAAAAATTATGGAAATATTTGTCCACGAGGTGTAAACACACTTTGTTTTAAAGATGTTGTCGTTGTAAAGAGAAGAGTCATGAGGATATAATAAATTTAAGTAAAGGTAAGAAAAGTAAAGATTAGATAAATGTCATTTTACACGGCTTCTATTTAAAAATTTCAAAGTTTAATCATTGTAATTTCCTCAGCAGATCAGAAAATCAAATTTTTAATGATATATAATCTTCGATTACAAACTCAGGTTACTTTTATCATCTTCTGACTAAACATAAAAATATTTTTCTTTATTATTCTATAACTAGCATAAACGCGTTATATGACGGGATCAGTAAAAGTTTTAATTTTCGAAAATTGCAGAGTATCCTATGAGGCAGGAAAAAAATGGTTAATTTTTTACCTGAGAATTACCTTGCAATAAAAAAATAATCGATGATTAAATTTAAAATTATCACATATGTACCTAATCTATTATTTAAGCCAAGTATAAAAGAAAATTATTTACGTAATATCTAAGTTCAGTAATAAAACGTACTAAAATAATGCAGACGATATTTAAATTATTTATAAATTGCCTACCCTTAAAAGGGGAAAATAGGGATTGAAATAATGGAAAATGGTCGAAAATAGGGGAAAGGGTGGATTTCGAACATTTTAAAGACGACAGTATTTTTGCTATGTTATAGAGCATATTTATACTAATTTATTTTAGAATCGTATAGATAGTTTAGGATAAGAAAAATTTTAATCGCTTCTAATTATACTAATCCTAACTCATCAAGAATCCAATATGGATGCTGTATCCATTCCAGTTTCAACCGGTTCATAAATACGAGGACTGACGGACAGATAATTTAGGCTATTATTAGATATAAAGCTAAGCATTGATTTTTCTTTGTCTTTTCAATCGTTTCGTTAGCTAATAAGTCCATTTAATATATATATATATATATATATATATATATATATATATATATATATATATATATATATATATATATATATATATATATATATATATATATATATATATATATATATATATATATATATATATATATATATATATATATATATATATATATATATATATATATATATATATATATATATATATATATATATATATATATATATATATATATATATATATATATATATATATATATATATATATATATATATATATATACATATATATATATATATATATATATATATATATATATATATATATATATATATATATATATATATATATATATATACATATATATATATATATAATATACATATATATACAATATACATACATATATACATATATATATATATATATATATATATATATATATATTTAATATTATGCACTCTCTATCTGAAATACAACACCCAGTATTAAAAACTCTAGAGGCCTTTATAAAAGCCTAGAAACTACAGTTTTTATTTTAAAGGTAGCCTCTTTATTCAGTCAATATCCAAATTCAATCTCACTTTGAACCCCAAAAATATCCCATTTAATTACAATTTCCCTTTACTATTGTGACATAAAAAAGAACGAAATAACGTTTTTCTTAATTGTAATCTAAAGCTATAGAAAACAAAGATTGTATTTCAAAACTTCAATTACCTCAGAGAATATTAAGTGTAATTAAGTGTCCCTGTAAATATTAAGTGAATATTAAGTGTCCTTGTATATTTGTTTTACAAAATATTATGTTAAGCCATATCTTTTAAAAGAATATAGAGCCTAAGAATATAGTTTTATTAAATAACAAAATATATACCAGGAAATTTAATAGTAAAGATGATCAAGAAACAAAATTTCTAAAATATTTATCTTTTCTTTCATAAACACTGGATAAATGCAGATAAAAACATAATGGAATACACTTTCCCCATAGCATAGTTGAGAATTCGGAGAATATTTTATTTTTATCTATACCTAATGATTCCTCAATCACATTTTTTATCTTTTATAGCAGAAACAGATGAGTTTAGAAATGGATAGATTCTTGAATTATAAATTAACACTATGTTCTTAAAATGGTAAACTTTAATCTCTGTAATGACAATTAATCCTTTCTCTTTCATTTTTGAATTCAACAAAAATATCTACTTTATTTTTCGTGAATTTAAAGATGGATATTTAGAGTAAAACTAAATGAAAACTTTAGTTATTAATATGTGTAACTATAATCACAACTATAATGAATTTTTAATTCCAGTTGCATTAAAAAGTACTATAAATGTTTTATCCAGTCTTTTGCAATAAAGAAATACTTTTTATATTGGTAATGCAGTAGGTTTTTAATCAGTACATACATATTTCCTTCATATGGAGAAAATCTTATTTACTTTTTCAATAAAACATAAATTCATTGGAGAATAGTACTTTTTATGCCAAATTTTCTATAAAATTACAGACTTTATAAAGTTTCCACAAATAGAAAGATCAATATATTTTAGAAAAAACAGTTTGCAATTTTATCAATGAGTCAGTTTTTAATGTTAAGCAACGTATTTTTAAAAGCATAAAATATTTCTTGTAACCAAATAACCTTCCATATTCATATTAGATTCTGTCCCATATTAGCAGCTAATAACATTTATAAAATAGTTATTCAGCAGTATTTCTGCAAAAATAATCAGTAACTTTAACAACATTTACCATTTAATTAAGAGAACTAATTATGCATCATAATTAATTTTGTTTTAAAAAAATGTAAAATAAAGATAAAATTAAGATAACGTAGCACATTTTTGATAGAAAAATCTATAAAATAACAGCCTTGAAGAAATAACCATATAAACACAGATCAATTCATGTTAAAATATATAATTTGTAAGTTTAATATTAAGGCTAAATTTTTAAATCTATATAACTGAATTTTTAAAGGCATAAAATATGTGCACCGCAAAAAATAATGGACTTCCTTTGCTCACTTTTTTTATAATAACTTTTAATATATACATTAGAATCTAAATATCATATTAAAGTAAAGCTAAGAATTCTGTTTTTCGTTTATAGAACTTCAAAGTTTAGTTGTTTATAAACTTCATTTATAAATGTAAAATAAGCATTAAAAAATTTGAGAAATATATTATTTATGCAGAAATATTATCGTTTGCCTTCTTGTAGTTTAAATTAACAACATTAAGAAAAAGATGTTGAAACTGAATATCAAATAAACTTTTATTTTTTAATGCACTGGAATTAAACAACGGATAATCGAGACAAAAATATAATCGAAGACTGTTTTCAGTCTGGATTGTTGAAATACCGGAAAAGATTTTACATTTATTTATACTTAATGATTACCAAGTCATATCGTTTTACTATTCATATCCGGAAAAACGAATTTAGAGGTGTATTTATATTCATGAATTATATATTAGCTGTATGTAATGATAAACTTTAATCTCCGTAATGACAATTAATATTTTATGAATCATTTCCGCATTCAATGAATCTATCTACCCTCTTTTTCTAGAATTCGAAGATCTGAATTTAGAGTAAAACATATTAAAACTTGTATCATTAATCTGTTTATCAGAACTATGATGAATATTTTACACAGATTAGGTTAACAAAATATTTCAAAAAATTTATCTCATCGTTTGTAGAAAATATAATTTTGAAAAGAATTATACAAACGTACTTTACCTAAATATACACATTTTGTTTTACTCTAAGATAAACTTACCTATAAATCTTAACTGTTCTTTAAAATGTAAATTTACGGACATATAGTATTTTTAAGCAGAAAATATTCAAAGTGATATACTTTATTAAGTTATTAAAAATATTTTTGCATGCTAGCTTTTTGCATGGAAATTTGTAATAGAGATTAAATTTGCTACTCCATATACAATATTTTTAATAACATAAATTATACACAACATTTATCAAAGTGAACTTTCATGACAGAACAAATAAATTTTGTTACAAGCACACAAACATATAAGTAGAAATGCAAAAAAACTAGTACACCTGACAAATATCATGTAGGGCTCCCTCGAGTGCTGCAACAGAAGTGGAGCAAAATTCTGGACTTGAGGGTGGCGCATTGTCCTGTTGAAATTCCCCAAGTCCATCAAAATGGACATGAATGCTTGCAGGTGATCAGACAAGATGTTACGTACATTTCACCTATCATAGTTATTTCTTACATGTATCAGGGTTGTATCACTCCAGCTGCGTGTGCCCCCTACTATCCCACAGCATCCAAGAGTCCTGTTCACATGTAGGGTCCATGGATTCATGAGGTGATCTCACTACCTGTACATGTCCATCCACTAAATACAATTTGAAACGTCATTCTTCAGACCAGGCAACATGTTTCCAGGAAGCGTAAAGCTATGTATCATGCAGTCATCAAGCATGTATCATGAGCCCTCTGCTCTGAAAGCCCATATCGATGATGTTTCGTTGATTGGTTAGTACGCAGAGACTTTCTGATGGCCCAGCATTGAAATAAGAAGCAATTTGAGGAAGAGTTGCACTTTTATCACGTTTAATGATCCTTTCCAGTCTTTGTTATCACCGTTCTTGCACAATCTTTCCCCGGCTTCAGCGATGTCGGAGATTTGATGTTTAACTGAATACTCGATATTCAAGGTTCACTCCTGATATGGTTGTACTGGAAAATCTGACTTTCGTTGCTACCTTTGACATGCTATAACCCATCTCTCGTGCGTCTAAAATAACATCCCGATCAAACTCACTGAAGTCTTGTATTATATAGGTGTAGTAAACCACTGCGCCGTATTCTGGCTTGTCCTTTAACTCTTTATTTACATACGCATGACTATATCAGTTCTATTGGCTCTTCAGTTTATATATATATATATATATATATATATATATATATATATATATATATATATATATATATATATATATATATATATATATGTGTGTGTGTGTGTGTGTGTGTGTGTGTGTATGTATATACACATATATGCAACTTTATTTTATATAAAATTGAAATTGTATCTGTTTTTTTTTTTGTTTAATATTATCATTCATGTTTGTATTAAAAAAATATTAAGAATATCTCAAAATAAAATTATTCTTAAAAAAGTAGTAATGTTGCAAAACTATTATTTACAATAATACTTTTTGCAGCAAGTTATAAAACTAAAAAAAACAACGCTTAATTATTTATATATATATATATATATATATATATATATATATTATATATATATATATATATATATATATATATATATATATTACAATTTACATTTTAAAAAGGTTATAATGCATATTGTTTTTAATATAAGTTTCATTTTGTTCATACATATTATATTTGTTTAAATCATATTATTTCAAATTGCAAATATAAAATTTTTAATAGGTATTTCTTAAAGAGCTAGTAAATATTTTTGCATATAATCTGAGAGTTTCATTTTAATCAAAAGATAAAATTAGTATATTGATGAATTTTTAGCTTCCACTGTATTAAATTTCCTAAAAATAATATGATATACATATTTTGCATAACAATATTAAAATTTATATAAATTTGTTTATTTTATATAAATTTATTTTTTTACATAAATTTATCTAAAAAATGAAAACTACAAATATTAGACTACTCATTTTGGTGTATACCTTTCTAAGAAATTCCCTCTCAATATACCTATTCTAATAAACTTACATAAATATATAAATTCACGTTGATTTAAAACTAATAATAAACTCGATCTTTTCCACATTAAATGCATCCTACTCTGCATCCAAACCCCTTTCCGCTCAAAGGACTAAACCTTTTAAATTTCGAGAATCTTCGGAAGAAAATCCCATAATCATCTGAGCCACCCACCAAACCTTACATAAAGGATGACATATGGTGAAGTCTCCCCTGAGTAGCAATTGGATTTTCTGATCACTTCCGAAAAGACAAGCAAAAAAGGGTTCCTTAATCCACTTATTTGTACTTAGCAAACATACTCCACAACTCGTTGTGTCACAGCCCTACTGCATGATTCAGTAACTAAGAGGTGTGTACGCGAGGGTCCGTCTTTTTCCCTCTTTTACTTCATAAGAACACTCATGTACAGATAACATAATGTGTATTGATCCCTCTTCAAGCGAGGTAAGGGATGAATTTTCACTTATACCACCATCTGTAGTGGAACTTGAAGTAAAAGTTGTTAATTCAATTTCCTCGCATGACGAAGAGCTTGGAGTGAACGCTCGATTCTGCGAATGAGTAGGTAGTCAATGAAAGACTGTGAAATAAGTCATCTTTAATACTCCGATTAAAATGTACTGCATTACATGGACTCTGTTTCTAATGTGACAGTATAACGTTAACCCTTTAACGAACTTTGGTTTTGCAGCGAATCCATTTGTTAAAAGTTTCTTTTTTCTATTTTTTAAAGACATATGAATGCTTTTTTTAATTTTCTATGTTTATGACATTTGAAACTTACAGCAGATAAAAACACAACACTTAATTCATTTTTCCATTTGAAATATTCATTTTTAAACTTGCTTTACCCAGAAAATTCAGAAATTCAATTTATCTTCCTTGTGACCCCAAATACCTATATTTATCCAAATAACACTTAAAAACTGTTTATCTATTTTATTATTATACACTTTTAATGATAATTATTCATTGTACTCCCACCTTAATAAAAACTTAAATGAAAGTGTTATTTTTACATAGTATAAAGAGATAGTTTTGCGTTTAAACAAGCTCTCTAAACTTTCTCCTCCCAAGGAATGCACATCTTTTTCATGTATTTTACATTTATAAGGTTCATAGGTATCATTTATAAACTAATTTCATTAAATCTTAAGAAATTTATATTAGTGTCCTTTAAAGGGTTAAAACGAATCTATTGTTATAACATTTTGATTTGAAATTCAACTTGCTTTAATTTTTCTTTATACTCAAATTGCACTGGAACTTAGAGTAAAAGTTGTGAATTTATTTTCCTTGCATGATCAAGAGCTTTGAGTGAATGATCGATTTTGGACATCTGCTTTATATGAAAGTAACCAATGAATGACTGAGTAATAAGTAATATTTAATACTCCGATAAAAATGTTCTACATTGCATGAATTATGCCATTAATGTGACAGTAAATACTTTTGAAACTAATCTGTTGTCGTAATACGTATTAATTTAGCATTCAATCTGCTTTAATTCCACCTTAAGCTATTATTTAGACGAAGTATGAATTAAACTTTATTCTTATGACGAAAAGCTTTGAGTGTTGGATTCTGGAAATTTACTGTATGAGTAGGTATTCAATGAAAGACTGAGAAATAAGTCATCTTTAATTTTCCGATTAAAATATACTGCATTACATAGACTTTGTTTCTAATGTGACAGTATTATGTTAAAAGGAATCTATTGTTATAACATTTTGATTTGAAACTCAACTTGCTTTAATTTTCCTTTATACTCGATCTGCACTGAAACTTAAAGTAAAAGTTGCGAATTTACTTTCATTGTATGATCAAGATCTTTGAGTGAATGCTCGACTTTGGACATCTGATTTCTATGAAATTAACCATTAAATGACTGAGTAATAAGTAATATTTAATACTCCGATAAAAATATACTGCATTGCACAGATTCTGTCTTTTATGTGACAGTAAATATTTTCAAAACGAATTTGCTGTTGTAACATTTATTTGTTTAGCATTCAATCTGCTTTAATTCCACCTTAAGCTATCATTTGCATGACATATGAAGTAAAATTTATTCGTATGAGTAAAAGCTTTCAGTGATGGATTCTGGAAATTTACAGTATGAGTAAGTAGTCAGGGAAAGAGTGAGTAGTAAGCCATCTTTAACACTCCGTTCCGTATAATATACTATATTGAATGCATTTAGTGACAGTGTACATCTAAAAAAAATTTAATATCTTGACACTTATTTGTTTAAAATTTAAACTCTTTTAACTTTTACTTACATTATATCTGCAATGGATTTTTGAGTAAATGTTGTAAATACATACTCATTATGTGTCAAAGATTTCGGAGTGAGCTCTCACTTTTTGGGATATGATATATGAGTAAGGATAGTTAATGAAAGACTAAGTGGGGCTTTAATACGTCGAATTAAACTTATTTTGTTGCATGAATTCTTTCTTTCATTAAAATGATAGTATACTTTTAAAATTTGTTTTTTAGAATTCCCCCTGCTTTAAATTTAATCTGTAAAAAATTACTTTAATTTTTTTTAAATTTAGTTTTCATTTGTACCATTAACTGTAGTGCAACAGGGAGTTGTAAATTTAATATATTCATATGATGAAGACATTTCAGTGAACACTTGCTTCAGGAGTTCTCGTTGGGTAGAGGTGGTCAATGAAGGCCTAAGTGACAAGATTGATTTAATATTCCGATTCAATGAGACTTTAATATATATATTGTTTTCTTCATTAATACTTTGCAGCTCAACATCTAGAATATTTAAAATATTTAAATCGGTTATAAAACACATCACATATGCAATTTTTTCATTATGGTGTAAAAGTTTTTCCAAAAAGTACCTACATTAAATAAAGACATATGCAATTTTTCTTTCAATGCTGCAAATTCTCTTACACAAAAACATTGCTTTTTCATAAGAAATTTGAATCTATTTTTTAGGTTCGTAAAATACTATTTTTAAATCCATTTAAACTAAAGTTTATATTTCAGATATAATCATTTGCAGCTGGTAAAGGGATAACTAAAGGTTTGGTACGATATGCAATGTGGTAATTCTATATATCGAGGATTCTATGAATTGTATTGATCCTATTGTACTGACTGTAGCAATGTAGGAGAGCAAAATTAAAACCATCTATTATACCACATGGAGGAATAACACTGACATTTTGAATTTATTGAGGAATTGTAATAGGGTGATAATAAGGGTTAAGCTGACATTGGACTTTCAAATCTAATTTATTTGGGAATAGATCGCTCTGTTTAAAAATGTCATTTATTTTTATGCTTTTGAAGCATTACAATTTTATGATAATATCAAGATATTTTCACTGCTTTTGCTGCTGAATGGACGAACATTTATCTTTCACTCGTTTTCCGATTCAAAACATTACCAGCAACACAAAATTTCCTCTGTACAATAAAGAATACTCATGTTTAGGAAAGATTTGTTCTTCATAACTTCCTCACTACGTGTGATCTACTCCCTCAAACTTTTCTCTAACAGTCTATCACTCCTGCTTTAATTATTTCTTTTCCTTTTGAATATTTGATTTTTCAAAAGTTTTTACTTTTAATCACGTTACTCAAAACTAAAACATTGATTTCTGCACATTTCAATCTTATGTTATTTTTAACTGGTTTTTGCTGAGTCTAATGTTCTATAAAAGATTGCTTATGTTTTCTTCATTTTGTGATTTCCAAAAAAAAAAAAAATAATATACTGTTATGACTTTTAAGCTTCACAATTTTATGAAATTTTCAACAGATTTTCACTGCCTTTGCTGTTATGTAGACGAACATTTATCTTTCACTCGTTTTCCGATTCAAAACATTATCAACAACACACATTTTCTTCTATACCAAAAATAAAACCCATGTTTAGGAAATATTTGTTCTTTATAACTTCCTCACTATGTGTAATCTATTAAATCTAACTTTTTTCTAGTAGTCTATTTTGATAGACATCAGCTTTCTTTAGATTTTGAATATGTGATTATTCAAAAGCTTTGATTTTTAACCAAGCTACTCAAAACTAAAACACTGCTTTTTGAACACCTCAATCTTATGTCATTTTTAACAGATTTTTATTGCCTCTAATGTTTAATAAATATGACTGTTCTCTAACAGTCTATTTTGATAGAATTCAGCTTTACTAACTTCTTTCCCTTTTAGATACGTGATTTTTCAAAAGATTTGACTTTTAACCACCGTAATAAAACTAAAACACTGCTTTCTGAATACCTCAATCTTATGTCATTTTTAGCTCTATTGTTTAATAAATCTGATATTTCTCTAACAGTTTATTTTGATAGATTTCAGCTTTAATTATTTCTTTCCCTTTTTAATATGTGATATTTCAAAGGCTTTGACTCTTAACCACGCTAATCAATACTAAAACACTGCTTTTCGAACACCTCAATCTTATGTAATTTTTAACCGATTTTTGCTGCCTCTATTGTTCTATAAACAATTGCTTATGTTTCCTTCATTTTCTGATTTTAAAAAAAATAATATACTGTTATGCTTTTTAAGCTTCACAATTTTATGAAATTTTCAAGTGATTTTCATTGTTTCTACTGTTGAGTGGATGAGCATTTATCTTCCACTCGTTTTCCGATTCCAAACATTATCAGCAACACAAATTTTCTTCTATACCATAAATAAAACCCATGTTTAGGAAAGATTTGTTCTTTATAACTTCCTCACTATGTGCAATCTACTCAATCTAACTTTTTTCTAATAGTCTATTTTGATAGACTGCAGCTTAAACTATTTCTTTCCCTTTTGAATATGGGATTTTTCAAAAGTTTTGACATTTTAACCATACTACTCAAAACTTAAACACTGGTTCCTACACACCTCAGTATTATGTCATTTTTAACCGATTTTTACTGCCTCTAATGTTCTATAAACGATTGCTTATGTTTTCTTCATTTTCTGATTTCCAAAAAAAATTAATATACTATTATACTTTTTAAGCTTCACAATTTTATGAAATTTTCAAGAGATTTTAACTGCTTCACCTTAAATAATACCCATGTTTAGGAAATATTTGTTCTTTATAACTTCTTCACTATTTGTGATCTACTAAATCTAACTTTTCTCTGGCAGTCTATTTGGATAGACTTTAGCTTTAATTATTTCTAACCTTTTTGAATATATGTGTACTCAAAACTAAAACACTGCTTTCTGAAAACCTCAATCTTATGTCATTTTTAACCAATTTTTACTGCATCTACTATTTAATAAACCATAGTTTATGTTTCTCTGATTTTCGGATTTAAAACATTATCAGTAATGCTTATTTCTTTTTACCACAATTAAACACCATATTTGGGGAATGATTTGTTCTTTACAATTTCCTCATTATATCCAATGGACTCCTTCCAATTTTTATATAACACTCTATTTCAATAAACTTCAATTTTAATTATTACTTTCGCTTTAGAATACGTGGTTATTCAAATGCTTTCAATTTCAGCCATACTATCGGAAACTAAAACACAGCTTTATTGAACACCTTAACTTTATGTCATTTTCCGCAGTTTTTTGTTCTCTCTACGCTGTTGAATAAACGAACATTTACCTCTCCCTCCTTTTCTGATTCAAACCGTTATCAGCAACACTCCTTTTCTTCTCAAGCAAAAAGAAAACCCATCTTTGGGAAAAGATTTGTTCAATTATACTTTCCTTCAGACGTTTTTATTTGTCCTCTTCCAAATATCTTGTTTCAAGGTGTTTAATGGAGAACCGTCAAGGGTGGGAAAGAAGACAAAAAACAGGAAGGCTTTATTCCTGCTAAAGTGTACTTGAAGTACATTAATTTCAATTTCTTATCAAGGTCTTTTTTATTTCACTCTATTCTTTTTTTTTCTAAGAGGACGGATTATATTAATTGTGGGACCAACATTTATAAAACATTCAGTTAATATATGTTAGAAGTAATGATCATTGACGACAGTGATTTATGGACGCATGCAATGTAACTGTTTGATCATTCATTTTAAGAAAAATGTTTCTTAAATGTTTCTATTCCAGAATAAATGATTTGAAACTGATAAATATTTTTCGATTGGGAAAATTTTGAGATAAAAATTTCTCTAAGTATTAGTTTTAAGTAGTATTGTATGTAATTTGGGAATTTTATGAGTATACGCAATAAAAGTACAATAAAATTTTGTATATCTCTTATTCAAGTTGTATTTTAAACAACCATTTTTGATTAAAAAATGGTCGTTTAAAATACAACTTGAATAAGAGATATACAAAATTTTATTGTACTTTTATTGCGTATACTCAAAAAATTCTTAAATTACAGACAATACTACTTAAAACTAATACTTTATAGCTAAACGTGATGGGTATTAACTCCTAGTTTAGATAATCCGAAAAAATAGAAGCGTATATTGCCTGATGATTAGCAAAATATATACGTGTTAGTGTTCCTGTGTTAAGCTGAAAAAAAACTGGTTGTTTAAAAAACTGCTTGATTAAAAGATAAAAAAATTATTGTTCTTTTATAGTGTATAATCATAAAATTAATGAAATAGAGATAATAATAATTAAAACTAATACTTTATAGCTAAACGTGATGGGTATTAACTCCTAGTTTAGATGCTCCGAAAAAAATTGAAACGTATATTGCCTGATGATTAGAAAAATATGATAACGGTGTTAGTGTACCTGTGTTTAATCTTTAAAAAAAAAATGGTTGTTATAAATACTGCATGATTAAAATTAAAAAAATTATTTGTTCTTTTTATAAGTTTATAATCATAACATTAACGAAATAGGAGACAATATCTACTTAAAACTAATACTTATATCAAAGAACTGTGATGTTAGTGTTCCTGTGTTAAGGTGGAAAAATGGTTGCTTAAAATACAGCTTGAATAAGATATATACACAATTTTATTGTTCTTTTATAGTGTGTACTCATAAAATTCACGAAATAGAGGCAATACTACATAAAATTAATACTTCATATAGCTAAACGTGATAGGTATTAACTCCTACTTTAGATACTCCGAAAAAAATACAAACGTATATTGCCTGATGATTAGCAAAATATATACGTGTTAGTGTTCTTGTGTTAAGCTTGAAAAAAATGGTTGTTTAAAATACAGCTTGATTAAGAGATAAACAAAAATTTATTGTTCTTTTATAATGTATAATCATAAAATTCCCGAAATAGAGACAATACTACTTAAAACTAATATTTTATAGCTAAACGTGATAGGTATTAGCTCCTAGTTTAGATCCTCCAAAAAAAAATAGAAACGTATATTGCCTGATGATTAGTGAAATATATACGTGTAAGTGTTCCTATGTTAAGCTGGAACAAATGGTTGTTTAAAATACAGCTTGAATAAGAGATAAACAAAAATTTATTGTTCTTTTACAGTGTACAATCATAGAATTCCCGAAATAGAGATAATACTACTTAAAACTAATATTTTATAGCTAAACGGGATGTTTATTAACTCTTAGTTTAAATCCTCCAAAAAAACTAGATACTTATATTGCCTGATGGTTAGGCCAAACGATGGCCGACTGGTTAGGGTGCTGGCCTTCGGTACCGGAGTTCATGGATTCGAATCCATGTGGCATGAACATAAACTTTCAGTAAATATCTAGTTTTTAAATTCTTAGATATTAAAAAAATAAACATTATATTAATTTAGAGATTTGTCTTGCATTATATATGTGAATCTATAATATGTTTATGTAATAAAATCACAAATTGACTCTAATTTTCTTATAAATCTTATTGATAATAAATAATTTGTTATTTTTAAATTTTAAATTATCAATTTTTTGATAAATTAAAATGAGTTATTTAGAAATCATGATTCTACATTTATATTTTCAATGAATCTACTTACAAAAACTGATATCTTTAATTAGATTTTGTAGAGAGTGTACTAATTTATCAATGTGTTTTAATAAAAAAATATAAAACTTAACATCTAGTGATAATTTTTTTCTATCATTTTAATTGATAATATCTCTAATCTCTTAAGATGTAAGATAAATAATACTATTTCTGTAATATAGTTTTACATTTCGAAATATAAGCATTAACTGAATGATAATCAGTATTGTTAAAGATAATTTCTTTAGAATGTTTCATAAATAAATTTATCACATTTTAAATTAAAAAAGTTATTTAGAAACACATTGAAAAATAATTTAAAATAATATTGACAAATTTAAGCTTTAAAATACATTTCATAATGAATTTAATATGCTTAGTAGTAAAATATAAAATAAATATTATTCAGCAATATAAAAGAATAGTTCTTTTAGAATGTAAATTTCCTATTTTATGTAACAATGTAATTTTGAATAAAGCATAATATTACAGTTTATAAATTATAAATGAAATCTATACAAAATAATGTGAAGTTTCAAATATAAATGCTGATAATCATGTCTTAATGATTATTAAATTATAACAGTTCAATACATACATAACTACAAAAAAAGTAAAATATTTTTTTAAAGAAAAATCATTTTATGAATTTCAATAATTTATCGTTTAAAAAAAATTAGAAATTAAGAAAATTCCTTTTATGAATTTTAATGTATGAAATCTTAACTTTAAGGATAATATACTTAGAAATATTTTTTTAGAGATTCATAAGTTTTAAGATTTATATTTAAAATATAAAAGTAAAATTAAAATGGAAATATTTTATCTGTAATTGAAAACTGCTAAATTTTTTTATTGAGAAATATGGAATCGTTTTAAGAATATGTAAAATATAACATTATATTTATAAAAAAGAATTATTTTATATTAATAAAGAATTGAAATTTATAAAATATTAAGAATTAGAAAAAAGTAAGAAATAGAAATAGTTTAAAAAAAGAGAAAATAATTTAAAAAAATGAATAAAATATAGAAAATTGAAAAAGAAATTAAAAATAAAATTATGAATATCATAGGAAAAATAGAAAAAATTCTAACAAATAAAATTATTATGTTTAATCTAAAATCTTATTTTTATTATTAATACATTTCATCCTTAAAATTATGTAAGTAAAATTTTTAAATTTTTAAAATATAATTTAGATTACGAGAATAAAAATGCAGTGTATAATATTGAAAATTTTTTATGAAATATTGAAAAGTATCATTTTTTTTTTTATCTTAAATTTTATATAACCATTTAAGAGATGTAATTATATTTGAATGTTTAGAAATATTTGAAAAATAAGAATACAAAATTAAAAGATGCTTGAAATTTTCAATTTGCAATTGAAAATTTTTAAGATAATATCAATTTTAAATCTTTATAAATATAATCATAATAATTTAGTAATATGTATAATTAAAATTTAAAAAAAAGATAAGAGAATTTGAAATATTTTTAAAATGATTTAAAAAAAAATTAAGAAAAAGTAATAAAAATGATATTTGAAAATTCAAAAAAATAATAATTATAAAATGTGAATTTTTTTAAAATATGAAAAATTATAAAAAATTATGTGTTTAGTTAATTTAGTTATTAAGAAAAAAATAGATTTAAGTATATGTAATGAAAAAATTAAGGAAATATGATATATAATTTGAAATAAAAATTTGATTTATTCTATAAAATAATAATTTTGATATAATAAATATTATAATAAAATAAAAAATTTTATATTAAATCATTATTTGATATATTTTATCGCTTATGCATATTTATATTTTTTTATTTAGTAAAAATTTTTTGATGTTCATAGAATCTATATAAATTATAATTATTTAAAAATAAAAATATGTTTTGATGATTCATAAAATATTTTAACCTTTAAAATTTTTATAATTTAAAAAAATTTTGGATTATTAAAAAATAACTTTTTAAGATTTAGAATGTAAATCTTTTTTTTATTACTAATAAAAAACATGAGACAATAGAATTAAGAATTAATACATGTTTATATTTTTACATTTTAAAATATAAATTGTTTTATAGCATCTTTTAATTCAGTAAAGTAACAATAAAATTGTATTATATTTTAGTAAAAATAAGTATTCCATTAAAATATTGGAAAATTCTATAAATGCTATTGTATCTAGATTTTTTTTTATTTTATTAACACAAACATGAGAAAAATTTAGAATGGTAATAATTTATATTTATTTTAATAATTTTGATATTTTATAGCATCTTCTTAATAATCTATGAAAAGAATAAAAATGTATGTCTTATTTTATAGATATAGATTTTTCTGATAAAATATTCAGTTGCAGATATTTTTTATTGTGATCAGATTTTTTTATTACATTTCAATACACAAACTAGAAACTGAAGTTAAGATGGTATACATATTTATATTTTATATTTTAATAAAAACGATACAACAAATTTTTTTATGAAACTATGAAACAACAAAATTTATATATTTTTTAAAAAAAAAAGATTTTTTATTATTTAAAAAATTAATTTTTTATTGTGATCTTTTTTTTATTAACATTCCAATAACACAAACAGGAGACACACAGAAGTTAAGAATGTAAATCACATATTTATATTTTACCATTTTAATAATATAACGATGCATTTTCATAGCATCTCTTCTCTAATCTCAGGCACTAAGTAACAATGCAAACGCGTATGTGCCTGCATTGGATCTCTGAACCCCAAATAAATTAAAGTATCTCTTTCTGATTAAAATATTCAGAGAAAATTGCAGAAATGCATGTTATTGTGATCTAGAAGACCTATCAGGCAGATACTGAAAGTCTGGGAAGTTCATTTCTATTAGATGATTTTGTGTGAAATGTTTTTATAATGGTAATGCCTCAGAGATATGGCCCGCGTCCTAGCGGATTAAGGATTATTCATCTATATGCCAGAGTGTGATTTGAACGCATTCGGTAATCTTAAGCGAGTGAAGTGTCTTACAAGGTTAATATTTTTACTCTAATATCAAATTTCTCATTCAATTTATAATAAAAAATTATTTTTTGTTTCAATAAAGTTTTTCTAGACAGAACTTTCAGAAAGTTATACATTACGTTACCTGAAACAATATTTTTTTGGACAAACATAAAATATATACACTAAGAGTAAAAAATAGAAATCCTTTTACATGCAAAACAATTTTTTTGAAATAAGCAAAAGAAAAGTTTTTTTTATCTCATATAGTAACAAATTATTTTTTATACTCTGTAAATATTAATTATATTTAAAGGAGTCATATACTCGATTTCATTGCATAGTAAAAATCTTTCATATTTTTTCAATTTTTTAGATTTTTTAGTTCAAATTTTAAAATGTCAGGTCTAGTTTAGACTTAGGTTTAAAGATTAAAACAAACATTGTACTGCAATTAGAGAAAAAAAAGTAGATTATAATATAAATATTTCAAAAATCATTTATTCTGCGAGCAAGTGATTTTTTTTCATTTAATATAGTTTTTTTATGTTATTTTAAATATAGTACTTAAAAGGACAAAAAATAATTATTTTAAAGTTAGAGTTTTTTGAATAATGATTATATCTTTCATTTTTTACCATAATAAACATTTTATTTTATGATTTTTATGAAATTACTATTTTTTAAATAGAGTAATATTATGGGGTTTACGTATTGAATATTAAAATGTCCTCTGAAATGCAAATTTAAGTATATCCTAATTATAAAAGATCATTTCATACCACTATTAATACTGCTCAGATGTAATTGTGGTTAAAAATTTATTTGATTTTATTCAAAATTTAAAACTGATCAAAAAACTGTGATAAAAGTATTTAATAAAATTATTTAGAATATGAATATCTAATTAAATTTCTATTTTATTTTCAATTTACTTCACAGTTATATCACACAGAAATTTCTATTAGTATTTTAATATTTTAGAAATACAAAAAAATTAAATTTGTTAATATATATAGCATGATAATAAAAGAAGATAATTCTGCAAGCGTTACGCGGAAGAACCTTTTTAATAAAAAAACCCCCTCTTCGTTAGCTTTAAGTCTTTTTATCTGAGAACTCTTTACACTTTTTTCCATTCCTTACATCTCCTAACTACATATTTTTCTCTCCTGTCGTGTAAATAAAAAATATTTTCCCTTTCATCCATTAATCGTTATCACCAATTTTCTTTTCCAGGAAATAACAAAAAAAAAAAAAATAAGATGAACATCTCCTTGGGAAAGTTTAGTTCAATTATAGTTTTCTTACGACACTTCTATTTAGTCTGGAACACATTTATTGTTTTGAGGAATTTCTGTTGAGGCTGTAAAAGTAAAGTAAAAAGGAAATTAAAAAGAGAGGAATGGACGAGAAGAAAATGAATTAGTACGGATAGATTGGGGATACTTAAACTAGATCCTCAATGCAATAGCTTAAATTTTAAATTCGTTATCACTATTTCAGCTTTTAACCCTTTGACTGTTTCATTTTTTTCCAGAATTTGGTCAAAAAATATCACATTTTTTATTGTATTTATTTGTTCATTTTACATTTTTAAGTAAAGATATGTTATTAAAATTAACATTTCTAATATTTTTAAACATTTATTACAACTTTTTTTTTCTTTCTATGAAAGCATCATAGAACTGAAGTTACCTTTAGTCTCATATCCAAGTTAATTTTTGGAATTCCAGTGAAAGCAAATCTAGGAAGCGGATCCGAAGAATTATCACAATCAATTTAAAAAAATTGCCTTGCTTGACGGATTCCATCTGTACTGCTATCAGAGTCACTACTATCCAGGTCATCTAGTAAATTTTCGGTACTACCATTTACAGATAATTCAGTTTCTGATTCCGAGTCACAGTTCGAACCGCAAGAAATTAGCACCATACGCTCTGAATTATCTATTATTTAAAAGTAAAAATATATTATTCAACTCTTACATCAATAAAATTATCAGGCGGTTAGTAAAATATAACCAGAAAGCTATACACTGAAAGATAACAATTCGTCTTCTGATACAAAACATACGAAAAAACCCGCTCTTTTGAACCAATCAGAGTAGAAAATACAATAAACTGCAAACTATCATTTACTGGATCTATAAAAATAATTTGTAACTAAAATTGGAAAAAATACGGTCGAAAAAGTGCAAGCTAAAAAGAAATCAGATTGCCCGTACACCGTACGGGCAAATCCGTAAAAGCCCGAAAGCTATGCTCGTATGCTGTACGGGAAAAAGAGGGAAGGGGTTAATGTAAATAAAATACCATAACCGAAATATCCTAATAAACAATCTAATTATTGCAAAGTTTTCTATAAAAATTCCTATCAAATATATTCCTAAAATATGTATCTGTAAAATATATTCCTAAAATATGTTTTTTATAAGATATATTCCTAAAATATGTTTATATAAAATATATTTTACTGGACAGCTATCACCATCTATACGAATAATTTGTTTCTAAATTTGAAAAAAATACGACCGAAACAGTGCAAGCGAAATAGAAATCTGAATGCCCGTATGCCGTACTGGCAAATTAGTAAAGGCCAGAAAGCTGTGGCTGTACGGCATACGGACAAAACAGGAAAGGGGTTAATGTAAAAATAGCTTAGGAATGTATTTCGTCGCAACCTGTGATTTTTTTCACTATTTTTCTGTAAAAATATAACAAAAGATTGGCAAGTCCTTGGAAAAATCTAGCTTAATTTCAGATAAATTATTACAGTTTTATAAACCCAAACTCAAGTCTGTTTTTTATAAAATTATTACTGTTTTATTAAGACTAACTCAAGTCTGTTCTTTTGTGGTAAAAAGCAAAGTAAAAAGCATACTAAAAATTTAAAAAGAATAGGAACAAACGACTTTTTCCTAACGCAGCTGGAACTATATTCCTTTATGTTAACACAATGCTGTAAAGTTGTTACTCATTTAGCACCACTGGGGACCACGTGTTGCTTAAGATGCGAGTAACAATACCACCACTGAGTCCTCGTAATTTAGAATCAGGAACCAGGCAGAAGACTTCCAGGCTTGACCTGCCACCACCAGAGGTATCATTTGAGAGGACATTGTGACCACAAACATATTTTAAGTGACCCAGTAATATTTAAAGAACATGGTGGTTCTTAGGCCGGCCCGCCCCTAACCCACAACTTTGCAGTTACGAGATTGCTGTCTTGTATAAGAACAAATAAAGGATTAATGCTAGTTAGGTACTCAGTAGTATTAATTATTTTTAATTTATCTATCATTATTTCAGTTTTTAATATTACATTAGTTTAGGTATGAATTAAATATTTTTTCAATATGATGCATTAATCTGTATCTCTATTTTTTATAATAAAAATATCATGTGATTAAGAATATTTACTTAAATTACGATTCAATTATAACGGTTCTTTTTAGTCTTGTGCACGTCTGTTATTTTGTTTAAAAGAATACGAAGTTAAAAATAAATCAAGAATATAAGGGCCGAGATAAGAGAAAGAAATAAGAACAAATGCAGTGAAGAATACTAGGTAAGTCCAAAGTATGAAATACTTTAAAATTATTTATACATATTTTAGATTTTAGTATTACACAATCTTAGATATGAATTCAGTGTTATTTTTTTACCATTTTTTTTGAAGAAAATACCAAAAATTAGACACGTGCTTGACGAAGTTTAGTTCAATTATAATTATTTTATGACAATTCTTTTTAGCCTTCCACATGTACGTTATTTTACAGAAAATGTTAAAAGTAAATCAAGAATGTAATGGCCGAGGGAATAAAAATGAATAAGAACAAAACGGAGTAAAAAAATGCTAAATAGTTTCTCAATAGTCTGAATTGTTTTAAAAATTTTTCTCCATATTTGAGTTTTTAATATTACATTAGATTATACATAATTTTTTTCAGCTCTTAAGGAATAATTGATCCTTTAATTGTGATCACCAATTTTTTTATGTTATTTATAATGGCACAACTAATATTGTGCCATGAATAGCATGCCATGACAAGTAGAAAAGATCATTAATGTAAAGATTGTGTTTTCAAGATATTGAAATAAGCAAGGACTTGTACCTCTATTATATTATTTTTATTATTGACTTCCTGGAAAAAAAATCATATAGATCAATACATTAATGATTCAGATTTGCATTTAATTATTTAATGTCTTAAACTTTAAACGAAAATTAGAAATCAAAGAAAACTTTGAGCTGTCATATAAATACACACATAAAAATGTTACGGAATAAAATTAATATTTATTAATCGTGTATTTTATCTTTTATAAATTACGCTACATGAAATGAAAAAACATAACTATTTTTACAAAGTATAGTCATGTTAAAAAACTTGTAAAAATATTTGTTTTAAAACAAACAAAGCTGTTTAACTTATAATACGTCGGAAAGTCGGAAAATATTTGCTATAGTAAAGTTTTTCGTCACCAAAAGAACTATGGTAGAATGATTAAATAAAGTGTAACAATAGCCTCTATTGTATTATTTTTATTATTGACTTACTGGAAGAAATCATGTAGAACAATACATTAATGATACAGATTTGCACCTAATTATTTAATGTCTAAAACTTTAAAAAAAAATAGAAATCAAAGAAAACGTTTAGCGGCTATAAAATATACACATAAAAAACTTATGGAATAAAATTATTATTTATTAAACTTGTATTTTATCTTTTATAAATTATGCTACATAAAATGAAAAAACTTAACTATTTTTACAAGCCATAGTGATGTTAAAAAACTTTTGTTTTACAACAAACAAAGCTGTTTAACTTATGATATGTCGGAAAGTGTGAAAATATTTGCTATAGTAAAGTTTTTCGTAACCAAAAGAATTTTGGTACAATGACTAAATAAAATGCAGCAATAGCTTCTATTATATTATTTTTATTATTGACTTACTGGAAGAAACCATATAGAACAATACATTAATGATTCAGATTTGCATCTAATTATTTAATGTTTTAAACTTAAAAAAATAGAAATCAAAGAAAACGTTGAGAGGTCATATAAATATACAGATAAAAAACTTACGGAATAAAATTAATATTTATTAAACAAGTATTTTATCTTTTATAAATTATGCTACATGAAATGAAAAAACTTAACTATTTTTACAAACCATAGTGATGTTAAAAAGCTTGTAAAAATATTTGTTTTACAACAAACAAAGTTGTTTAACTTATGATATGTCGGAAAGTCAGAAAATATTTGCTATAGTAAAGTTTTTCGTCACCAAAAGAACTATGGTACAATGACGAAATAAAGTGCAACAATAGCAAAGTAATAATTTTAATATTTAAAGGAAAGAAGTATGTTTATTTGTGTACTTTAACCCCTTCCCTTTTTTTCCCGAGCTGAACTCGGACAAGCAAAATGTACCATCCTAGCTCATCCCGAGTGTAGTTGAAAAACTGTGAAATTTTATAGTGTGCAATCAATCTTTCCCAAATTATCTCACGTGTTTTTTATGGTTTCGAATGCTTTTGTTTACTTTTCTGGCTGCTATATTATTTGTTGCTCAAAGAGAGACAGTAGAGGGAAGAAGGTAAGGAGAGAAACAAGGTTCTACAGTCCAAATTGAGATATTGGACTCTGTGCAGCACCTTGTTTTTGATTGTATAATACATGATGAAATTTTGATTAATAATTTCATAATCACTTATGTAAATGCAAAGGATATAAATAAAATTTAATTGAAGATAAATGCTAGATATTCCAAGCTTAATATTTATAGTTAGTGTGAATTGACTTAAAAGTCTAATGTTTTCTGAAAGCCAACTATACAGGTAAATTATTCATTTATTTAAATTGATTTTTTTACATTAATTTTTAGGAAATTTTGTATGCGAATGATTCTATTATGTTAAAAAAAGGTATGTATGTATATGAAAATAATCATAAAAAATTGACATATTTTGACCCATAATCCCGAAATAAAATGAACCTTAGGGGTTAATTAAAACAAAATAACTCTGTATATATTTAGAGATTTCAATATATTAATCAAACAAATATTAAATTGAGAATTTTTTACTTTTAAAAGTCAATTTAAGAAGTTTACAATAAAAGATTAAAATATTACTTCACTACAAATTTATAACAGTTTATTTTGATTACCAATATTACTATTTTTATAACAAATGAATTTAAATATAAAATATTTTTTTACACTGAAATTCATTTCGGTAGCAGCGAACCGGTAGCAATCTGGATTGAAAAGTCTAAGCACCTGGCTTACTCCGGAACCAGGTGCTACGCAGCAAGCTTCGAATCCTGGAATCTGGACTGCTATCACATCTTTGTGTCACAGAATATGTCTGGAAAATTGTGGAAGAATGTCCTGGATGCATGCCAAAACTCTATCTCGGAGCGCTAGGTAGATATATTCTCATCAAATATTTATTATAACCCTTAAAAGCAGAGAATACGAATCTAGATGCTTTAAAATGTTCTAAAGCACCTTCAAGCTTTAAGTATTTCGCCTTATGCATTATATAGTTTCCGTGAACGAGAACAGATATAGTGATATACTATGACGTTCCACGAATCTCCTTTTCAAGATATTACTGCGAGGGTTACTTTCAAATTAATTCGAATAACAATTTAAACACTTTCATCTGTAAGGTACAATTTTCAGAATAATTTATTTTCCATACGGTGGACACAAATGAAATTTCTTTTCGGGCTAAAAAATTGTATTAATTTTTTCTCATTTTTTCTTTGATATGAATTCTATATATAAAAATGCATATATAATCCATATTGTGTTTATGGATCGATTTTCTAATATAGTTTCATTGAGATTTTATAAACAAAAAGACATATAAATTTAATTTTAATTCTTTAGCATTTTAGTATTCAAAGTGTCAAAGAATATAAATTGTACTATAATAAGTGAGTATCTAGGCAAATATAAAGATGCATTTGAATTCTTTCTCACTGAACTCCTTTTGGTCTTATTTTATTTGTTTTATTCTTTTATAAGTCGTTGTCAATTTCTAGTATTATAGGATTAATGTAGAGGAATTTTAGCACAATATTCTACACTTTTAACAGTACATGTTGCTCATAAATAAACTAATTTAAGGCAGTCTACAGTGGAACTATTGTTCAGAAATTTAGGAAACTTTTTGTAGTAATTAATAAAAAATATGGGAATTTGTTTGAGAGAATAATAACAAAGTTAGTCTAAAATTTCTCCTCTCGAGGGCATTTGTTTAAAGAATTATATATTGTGAAAACCATTTACTCTAATTAAAAAATGAATCAAAAGACAACTTCAACATAAAGGCTATCAATTTCAGCTACCATTTGAAATCGCAAGATAGCATGTTCTAAAGTTGACCACAGTGTGCCCGGGAAAATGCTGAAAAGGTCGTGAAATGTTGTCTTTCAGATCAAGTATAGTTCTCGGTTTATCAAGACTAACCAGATGTTTCAGATGGTAAAAGCCATGGTGGTCCTAAACGCAAAATCCAGGATGAAGATTCTTAAAAAATTAGCATTCCCTTTAAAACCACTTTATAGAAAATTGGCCGCAACTTGTTTTATCCTTTCATTCGTATTTTGGCTTTGTTGACTTTTGACACATCTAGTCAATCTTGATGAACCAAGACGAATACCTGATCTGAAAAGCAGCATTACAAAACATGTTATCAACATTTAACGGGACATACTGCGGTCATTTATAGAATATGCTTTCTTACGACTTCAAATGATAGCTGAAAATGATGGATAAAATGTTGAATACGTCTTGTTGTAATAATGTTTCGTAAACTTGAGTAAAAGTTAAGTAGATGATCAATTCCTCAAACCATACCCACTAGTGGTAATTTTGAAATTTATTTTTATTTTTTTATTATTTGCTCAAACAAATCCCCATCCTTACATTATGTCCTACACAGCATTCCATAATTTCTGAAAAAATGTCTTGACTGTAGACAGTTTTAAAGAAGGGAAGATTAAGTATGAACACACTGTATACCTTCAAAGAATCCCCCAACTACTTATATTTTATATGCTTACCCAATATAAGAAATGAAATTGACTAATCTCAAAATAAACCTGCCATTTAAATGACACAAATATCTCAGAAGAGTATCTTAATTTTGGGATCAAATATAAAGTAAAACAAGAAATACTTTGACATTTAGTAACTATATCTAACTAAGGTATTCTAATATAGAAACATTTTTATGAAATAACAGATACTTATTAACTATCTGTATAAATACTTATTAGATTTTTACTTTAATGAAGAAAATTAATTTTATTAAAACAAATAATACCTTAATATATATATATATATATATATATATATATATATATTTATATATATATATATATATATATATATATATATATATATATATATATATATATATATATATATATATATATATATAATTCTAAAATTAATGACCACAAACTTCAACTTTGTTCACTTATCTGGCAGCGAAAAAATGATACCCTAAAAAAATCTTAAATTCCTCTTTCAATAAACATATTTCTGTAAAAATATTTAAGAATTACTTCGTGTATGTCAAAAATATAAACTTTCTTTATATTCCTTTTTTATTTATATCCCAGGTAATTGTTTCCGAGGTATTTTGCCGAGACTTCAGTTTTAAAAGCGAATACATAAAGACGAAACATTTTTTTAACTCTTGTTCTTAATGCTTGTTACATCCATGTTCAGTTTTTCCCTGTAGGCATGTTTAAAGAGGAAAAAAAAGAAGCACATTTTTAAAGTTTAATTAGTTTGTTCCCATAAAATGAAAGAAATAAAGAGAACAAAATATTAACTTATGTTTTATGCCTTCTTGAACAGGTTATTTTTTAGAACTTTTGTGAAATTTTTAGTTCCTTGGAGATAATCATAAATATTCTTCTGTTATCTCGAAGGATAAATACAGTTTTTTAAATGTCTTTTACCTTTAAAGATATTCTTTGTCTAATATCATGTTGCTAAAGTGAATAAATATCTAGCAATAGTTATTTTTGCGTAATCGTGCGTTATTGATTAAATTCCATCTCAATATTTGTCTTTACTACTCCAAAAAATAATTAGATCGAAAAAATATTGAATAATTCACTTTATATTTAGGTTCAATTATTTAATCATTTTGAAGCAAATATGTCTTCCTTAGTAGTTTACCTATTATGCTATGTGCTTAAAACTGGCAGAAAGTTATGTACTTATCCGCTGCTATATAAATATTAGGCTTGATCGAAAATGAAGAAGTAAGTGATAAACTTATGTAACTTATGAACTTCTAAAAGTTCATAAGCAATGAAACTTGTAAAAAAAATTGAAAATCATAAAATTTATTAAATGTCTGGATACAAAACACTTTTTTTATCACACAAATCTACTTAAATTAGATGAATAAAAAATAGAAATTAGAAGAATAGAAAAAAAATTAGAAGAATCCACAAGGAAAAGTGTTTCCAAATGAAGCCTTTGGGGAGAGTCATTAGGAAAACATTTTTGTAGGAGTGAACCTTCAAAAAGGAATGAACAGGATCAAACATTAAATGATAGTCTATTTCAATCAATATGCACGTCGGGACATTACCACAGCAGTTTCCATTTTTCTCATATTCCCCTAATCCAGTTTCGGGAAAGTTATTAGGAAGCAGTCGGTCTCGAAGTGCATCTTAAAAACAAATTTAACCTCCGGTTTACTGGAATCTCTGAAGTGCAGAGAATTGAGCATTCTTTTACGATATGCAACAAGCCTGGGGATCAAATCCAGCCAGGGAGCACAAATATTTAAGCTGCCAAAGCCCTTATTTTCGTTTGCTTTTAAGAAACTTCTAGAAAGGCCTTTCTAGACCCTCATAGAATCATGAGGGTCAGCTGTATAAATGATCGCCAATTCTGATTACAATTTATTTTATTGCGGTAGAGACCTAATAATTTCTGCGACTGAAACGTCATGTCACCTCCACATTGTAAATCCTCCAAATTTCGGGACAGGGGGAGTAATTCTACTTCAGTTGGAGTTTGAAAATCCATACATTTCTCTTTCATTCATTTTACAGAATTTTAGGTATGTGTTTCCAATACATAGTATTTTTTGCGCAAATCCCCTCCAAAAGCTTGTAAAATCAATATCTACCAGATAGAGATGTTTTACCTCAAAAAGAGGTGAAATAAAATAATACTCATAGATTTCTAATTCATTAGTCAGCGTAAGTGATAAAAATCATAGAAAGTTAGTCATCCCCTACATCAAAAATAACATTTCAAAGACGTGTAGCAAAAATAATGTTAAAGTAATAAAATAATATAAACTAAGAAAAAACAACAAAAGTTTTTTTTCATAAAATCTGTAGGAGATTACTCGAGATCTAAATTAATTTTAAGAGTTGTTACCTCAGAGGAGTACCTATATATTTCCAGAAAAATCTTTAGTTTTATCAAGGCACTTTTAAGTTGATATTCTGCTTGAGTTTAGGCTCTGAATGTCTCCCTACTGTGCAACAAACCATTTCACCTTGCGTTTAGAGAATTGCATTTGTTTCGTCTCATCAAACTGAGTGAATTGCCATAGATTATGAAATTTATGAATTTTCTTTAAGATAACTATAAACTCTGAATGTCTCCCTATTATTCAAGAAAAATATAACATTTCAGCTTGAGATTTGAGAATTCCATTTGATTTCGGCTGACCAAACTGAGTGAATCTCCACAGATTCTGTAATTTATATATTTTCTTTAGGATAACTATAAACTCTGAATGTCTCCCTATTAGGCAGAAAAAATATAACATTTCAGCTTGCGTTTTAAGAATTCCGTTTGATTTCGGCTCACCAAACTGAGTAAATCTCTATAGATTCTGTAATTTATGAATTTTCCTACCAATAACTATAAACTCTGACTGTCTTCCTATTATGCACCAAAAAGATACCATTTCAACTGGCGTTTTAAGAATTCCATTTGATTTCGGCTCACCAAACTGAGTAAATCTCCATAGATTCTGAAATTTATGAATTTAATTTAATTATAAATTTGATCTAATAAATTGTTGTGAGTTACCGTCAGAAATAATCCAGCTCAAATTAAAGGGATTTTAGTCTAGAAAAAATAGCCAGTATTTTTTAAGAATATCTTCTTTCACAGTGTCGTAACAACGACTACCCAGTTTTCCTTTGAGATGGTAATTTCAAATTCAAAATATTTGGTTTTTGATAATTAGAAATTGAATCTGTTCTTTGCATGTTATGTAAGTCAATTTTGCTTATTTTTCCTCATTTTATTCCCATTCGTTTTGTACTTTGCAATCTCAAGTGGATTTAGAAAATCAAGATTTGGTGAAAAATGTAATACATTGTGTAAAGAGCATTTATCTAATTGATAAATATTAAAATTTCTTTACCTTTAATTCGCTATTTTCATTAAAAAAAGACTTTTTAAATCCAGGGATTATCAGAACTTTCAGTGTCAACACGCACTTTAATGTTTTATTAATGTAGATATAAAATAAAAAAAAAATTCTAATTTTCATATTATATACAGAATATATTTGATAAAATATATTTACTTTAAATGTAACTATAGAATATTTGATAATTTATCTTCCTGGACATTTTCATAGTTATTTAAATTTTAAGCTGTTTTACAAAACACCTTAAACAAAATAAATGATGAGTTTGACGTTTCTAATATAAGATGCTATTAAATAACTATTACGTAAACTGAACAAAGATTAAAAATACATTAATAAGAAAAGGCATTCGTTAATTTGATTTTAATATGCTTCTAAAGTGCACTAATACCTGTGAAAAATGTAAAGAGATAAATTTAAGAAATTCATCCAATATTTTATATCGTGCTTTAAACAATTAATAACACTCTGCAAAACACTAAAGTAAGAAAAAGTTATATTATGCTGCATGACTTTAATATTAAATTTTTGGAAAAGACAATGTACATTTTATAATTGAGATTTTATTAAGTTAGGTTAAAATCTACTCTAACTATTTTTTAAAGTAGTAAGCCTTCATAAATTTGAAAATTATACGTGACTTCATGAAAAAAGTTTTTTTTTATTTTTTCAATAGTTTATATATTTTAATACTATAATAACAATTTATCTTACATTCGTTTGAAATGTTATTTTAAATGTAAGGGGATAATTAAAGTTACAAAGTTACTTTCAATGATTTTTATTATACACGCTGGCCAATGAATTATAAACTATGAATATTATATTAATGGACTTCTTTTTGCAGAGAAATCAACCCTCTTTATTAAGACAGTGAATTTACAAGTTTTTAATGGAAATTTGAGTAGATAAAATACTATGTATTGGCAACACGGACTTTAAAATCCTGAAAAATTAGTGAAAGTGGAGATTGCTTTCGAATACGCTTTTCCAACAAGCTCTTAGATATACATCTATATCTAACAAAACGGACAATTATAACTAATTATCAAATTACATTCTATATAGAGGAAAAAATCTTACTCTACCTAGTAAATCACAGAATATTAAATGAAAAAAATTTTAAAGAATTTTTGGAGAATTAAAATAGACGAATACTTTTTTTTTATTTTAGAATAATTCCTTTATATTTTCTTAAATTACATATACGAAAACTTTAATATTCTGGAAATTGTGTTGACTAAAATAACTTATATATATATATATATATATATATATATATATATATATATATATATATATATATATATATATATATATATATATATATATACATATATATATATATATATATATATATATATATATATCTATCTATGTATATATATATATATATATATATATATATATATATTATATATATATATATATATATATATATATATATATATATATATATATATATATATATATATATATATATATATATATATATATATATTACTGATACTATTACAGATTTCAAAGTAGAAAAACATTAAATTTAGGAAATTCTTGTGTAAATTTGAAAAATATGTTCTTTTAATTACTTTGAACTGTCAACTGTCTCTAACTTTCATCATCAAATCATGTTTTTTATTCATGAATTCCTGAAATAGTTGTATATATATTTCGAGGTAGAAGACAAATTATAAGCAATAATCGGAAATAAACTTCTATTTGATCTCTCTAATATGTATTTGATTTCTAACATACTTTAGGAATATCCGTAACAGAAATAATTAAAAAATTTTTTGAAATTATTTTATGAAAAAAATATAAGTAAGCAGTCTTACAAATATAACAAATCTAATTATTAATTTGTCATTTCAAGTGAAATTTCTGATTAATTGGAAGTAAATATTATCCACGTTCTCCTCTGAAGACACTAATTTTCTTGTTTGTATCTTTGGCACATCGCTTCGAAGAATAAATTGGTTATACCGAGGCATCTACTAAGAAACTCTCGGGGGAATTTCCAAACAGTTGAAGGACATAATGCTTGAGGCAACTAAAATTAACAAGGACAACTGTATTGTTTTTTTACTTTGTTCTCAATTAGTATTTGACATTCTTCTTTTCCCATCTATTTTCGTATATTTATTTGTTTGTTTCTTATAAATAATATGGGATGCTAGAATTATAGCATTCAATTCATATAAACTGCAAAGCTAAAATTTTCTATAAAACTGGCACACACTATATATATATATATATATATAAATATATATATATATATAATATATATATATAATATATATTTATATATTATATATATATATTATATATATTATTATATATATAATATAAATATATATATATATATATATATATATATATATATATAAATTAATATATTCTATATATATTATATATATATATATATATTTTATATATAAATATTTGTAATATATTATAATATAAATAATATATATATATATATAATATATATATATAATATATATATAGTATATATAAAAAGTATTTATATATATATATATATAATATACTATAATATATAAATATATACTGCATCATATCTCATAATTATCACATATCAAATTTTCGAAGTATATTTATTTCTTTAAATGAATTCACGGAATGAAATTGATTTTTTAATCTCGTCTTCTTTACAATATTTTTAGCATCTAAAACGAGATACAGTTTACAAATAATCTAAAGTCATTCCTTTAATATACTCTTACTTTTAGAGCTAAATTTTAAATAAATACTTTTATATATGAAACTTCTATATAAAGCTGTAAAAAGCTATTAGTATATAAGAATGTCCTAATGAAGAAATAATTCATTAAAACTCAATCTTGATTTTTCTTTCACCAAATTTCGTACCATATTATGTAATGAAATATTCTATTTTTTATATATACATAAGTGAGAAAAATAAATCCTTTATGAATATTTCATTTTCAGATATACTGACGATTAAATATGAAAAAATATAATTATTGTCCTCTGAGATAATAAACATAAATTTGAAAATATCCATTGGATCAATTTTGATTATATTTTATTTGTAAATAATGTAATAATTCGAGTACATGGTTCTAGTATCCTTCATGTACAATGGATTCAGTCCAATATTCTGTAATTTAAAATATAATGATATTGCAGACTGGCTGGTGAATTAGGGATCTACAAAGAATCAGGTCGTAAGTGAGACTTTGGTGTACCTTGAGCTATATTCAGGAAGTCAGGTTTCTATGAACATCTCTTAGATGCAACTATCGTCACATCCTGTGTATTTTAGTAAGTGTCCTGGTATTTTATTGTTTTATGAGCTTGGCAATATTAACCCCTTAAGGTACGATTTAATAATGAAAAACTGTGCCTGAAGTAACCATTTATATTTTATTTAAAAAGCTTGTTTCATTTTACAATTCTTACATATTCTTAATTAAAATCCACTTTTTACATAGTGTTAAGTATCAGAAACGGTAAAATTAAGATAATAGTCTTCAAGCTAGTGGTACTTTTCAAAACAAAGTGCAAAGGAATTCTGAATTGTTTACATCGCCAGGGAGTCTCACTTCTAATTTGATTCTTGTAACACACACGGCATTTCTTAGTAGGTTTTCTTTTATTCTGACTCATCAATTTGGCAGTGACTTGTACCAAGAAACTTCAAATAAACAATATGTAATAGTGACCTGGACTTTCCACAAGTAATAAAAGTGTTGCTAAATTCAGTACACTAGAAATTTTAAACTAAATTAATTATCATATTTATCAGTAACTTTAGTCGCATGACGAGTGTAGGTCGTCATTGTGAGGTATAAAATGAAAAACCAATCACGAGCTAGACTCATCATTTTACCGGAAGGGGTTAAACAAACTGCTTTGCATAGACTGATTTCAGGGCATTTATAAACCCCTCAAATTTTCCAGTTATACTAGTAACTTCTGTGTTTGCAACAAGCGTGATATTGAATATACCATTGCTCAACACTTGATCAACTGTACTAACTTGGTACGCGAGAATTTTTTTAGGAGAACTTCTTTCATCTTGGATGACGAGAGAAATGAACGATGACGAATGACGAGATAATCTCATCTGGCCTGATTCACTTCAGACAGTTAAACAAGAAGAATAAATAAAGCATTTAAAATTTACAGATGTGACGTAAAATGTCTAAATATATGACGCAAATTTTAAATTAGAATTATTATTTTCACAAAAATTTATTCAACAGTTTCTCGAATTCTCTAAAGAAACATATATCCGAATTCATTTAAATAGTATTTATAGTCTCTAAGTCTGTAATAAGGCGCATGGAATTCCTCATTTCGTCTTAAAACTTGCTCAATTAAAGTAGATACTTAAAATTATGCGCCTAATCTGTTTACACTAAGGACTGCATTCAATCGCTCAGCGTTTAATGTGATGGGTTCGCTTTATAGTTTCCTTAAAATTGACTTGAAAAGAATTTTTACAACATTGCAATTCCAGCTTAGATCTTTCCAAAGCGATGTCAACCCAACTTATATGAATTTCAATTAAATATGATCACAAATAATACATTTAAGTTACAACTAAGCATCAGGATGAAATTTTAAATGAAACTGGAAAGCAGAGTGTTAAATGAGTTCTGCTTCTCTAAAGTGCCTTTAAGACTTTTAGAGAGACGTAACAAAATCTAGCAATTGAATTACTTTACTTAGCAACTTCTATTTAACGTCTCTAAAGGACATTAAAGATAATTCAAAATGGAGTCCTCAGAAATTTCATTTAATTCTCATAAAGGTAATTAAGTTGAATCCAATGCTTAGTATATTGCAATCAGAATCAGAGATTTGAGCTTCTTATCATCTGGGTCTAATAAAACAGCCATTCTATTTTACAGTTTGGTCAAATTAATTCTGTAAGTCATGCATAGCTTAATTATAGGTTATCTTTGTTTATATAATAGCCTTGTAATAATCTTTAAAATATGGAAATATGTACCATTTACGTAATGAAGATTCTCATATTCTAAACCAGAAAATAGATACTGTCCCCAGACAGTCTCTGTCCAAATCATTTATCTGGTCTGATTACTGCCAGATATATACGAGATATGTAAAAACATCATCTAAGCATATAGCTATTTTCTTTCTTAGAGATAACGTTTCATTAGCTTAATAGAACGAAGCGACGGAATATATAATTAAGGTTAATCATTAGTTAAAGAAATTTTTAAGAAATATCAATTTTAATAATTCGATCAACGAACCCGTAAATTCTAGTCATACTTAAATTGGAAATTCTTTCTCATTTAAAGGAATGCAATTAAACAGTTTAGCCAGTAAATATCTACATTTATTTAAAACAACACATAGACGCATTAACCAACGTAAATTATAAAATAACTCTGAATAAAATGGTAATATAAACTGAGGATCAAATGTGTTATAACAGATATCATGCCCAATATTCATCTCACTACTTAATTAACGAGCGATAACGACTAATAGCTCCGTATGAATAATGAATGCATTTATCATTGACTGCAGACTAAACGCATATTCCTCCAATCACTGCATTGCTAACAATTCTTTTAGATGGATGAAATAATTTTTATTGGTAAATGGAAGAGCATGAAAGTTATTTCAAATAAATATTGTGGATTTCTTTTTTAATTTTCTTAAAGAATGTAAGTTTATAGATAATATTCAAGGGATGTAAAAAATTGTAATCGTTAATATTTAAGTCAATAATACAAATGAATACAACTACTAAAACAATAACTTAAGATATAATAACAGGTCAAGAATATCCGAATTAATTTCAAATATTATTTATAGTCTCTAAGTCTGTAATAAGGCGCATGGAATTCCTCATTTCGTCTTAAAACTTGCTCAATTAAAGTAGATACTTAAAATTATGCGCCTAATCTGTTTACACTAAGGACTGAATTCAATCGTTTAATGTGATGGGTTCGCTTTATAGTTTCCTTAAAATTGACTTGAAAAGAATTTTTACAACATTGCAATTCCAGCTTAGATCTTTCCAAAGCGATGTCAACCCAACTTATATGAATTTCAATTAAATATGATCACAAATAATACATTTAAGTTACAACTAAGCATCAGGATGAAATTTTAAATGAAACTGGAAAGCAGAGTGTTAAATGAGTTCTGCTTCTCTAAAGTGCCTTTAAGACTTTTAGAGAGACGTAACAAAATCTAGCAATTGAATTACTTTACTTAGCAACTTCTATTTAACGTCTCTAAAGGACATTAAAGATAATTCAAAATGGAGTCCTCAGAAATTTCATTTAATTCTCATAAAGGTAATTAAGTTGAATCCAATGCTTAGTATATTGCAATCAGAATCAGAGATTTGAGCTTCTTATCATCTGGGTCTAATAAAACAGCCATTCTATTTTACAGTTTGGTCAAATTAATTCTGTAAGTCATGCATAGCTTAATTATAGGTTATCTTTGTTTATATAATAGCCTTGTAATAATCTTTAAAATATGGAAATATGTACCATTTACGTAATGAAGATTCTCATATTCTAAACCAGAAAATAGATACTGTCCCCAGACAGTCTCTGTCCAAATCATTTATCTGGTCTGATTACTGCCAGATATATACGAGATATGTAAAACATCATCTAAGCATATAGCTATTTTCTTTCTTAGAGATAACGTTTCATTAGCTTAATAGAACGAAGCGACGGAATATATAATTAAGGTTAATCATTAGTTAAAGAAATTTTTAAGCAATATCAATTTTAATAATTCGATCAACGAACCCGTAAATTCTAGTCATACTTAAATTGGAAATTCTTTCTCATTTCAAGGAATGCAATTAAACAGTTTAGCCAGTAAATATCTACATTTATTTAAAACAACACATAGACGCATTAACCAACGTAAATTATAAAATAACTCTGAATAAAATTGCAATATAAACTGAGGATCAAATGTTTTATAACAGATATCATGCCCAATATTCATCTCACTACTTAATTAACGAGCGATAACGACTAATAGCTCCGTATGAATAATGAATGCATTTATCATTGACTGCAGACTAAACGCATATTCCTTCAATCACTGCATTGCTAACAATTCTTTTAGATGGATGAAATAATTTTTATTGGTAAATGGAAGAGCATGAAAGTTATTTCAAGTAAATATTGTGGATTTCTTTTTTAATTTTCTTAAAGAATGTAAGTTTATAGATAATATTCAAGGGATGTAAAAAATTGTAATCGTTAATATTTAAGTCAATAATACAAATGAATACAACTACTAAAACAATAACTTAAGATATAATAACAGGTCAGATTGTACCGGCTGGAATAACAAAGTATTAAGCAAATGATTACTAGTCTTTTGTCCCGTTATTATTATTCTATTAAATGTATTACCATTATTTTAAATGTATTACTAATTTAAGAAAATGCTTCACTTTTGTGGAGATGAGGCCGACTATGTGTCTAGCCAGCAGCACGTATAAGTGGAGTACTCGTGAGAAATTCAAAATTGAAAAAAAACTAATTTCTCCAGCTGAATTTGTTTACTTGAATATAAATAAAGGTGCAAATAGGATATAAAGTGCTTTTTAGGCCATCATACCAAAGGGACCACACTCGGTAGAAGATATGCCAAACATGGCGTCTTGGTGAAAAAAAGAAAAATGGTGTAAGAACTGGCACAGAAGAAATTTCAACTATATATATATATAATATATATATATATATATATATATATATATATATATATATATATATATATATATATATATATATATATATATATATATATATATATATATAAATATATATATATATAATATATATATATATATATATATATATATATATATATATATATATATATATATATATATATATATATATATATATATATATATATTATAATATATATATATATATATATATTAATATATATATATATATATATATATATATATATATATATATACATATATATATATATATATATATATATATATATATATATATATATATATATATATATATATATATATATATATATATAAATATATATATATATATATATATATATATATATATATATATATACTATATATATATATATATATATATATATATATATATATATATATAAATATATATATATATATAAATATATATATATATATATATATATATATATATATATATTATATATGTGTGTGTGTGTGTGTGTGTGTGTGTGTATGTGTCTTGTATGACTTTCAAAATAACTACGTATCTGAAAATTATAAAGGTGATAAATTTACCTCATTTAATATAAATAATTTATAGCATCCACTGGTCCCTAAGTTTAAAAATGAGTCTACTATTTATTTTCAGCCTGACAGATGTACATTTCTAGGAGTAAAAGATAATAAACATTGCAAATTTGAACTCGAAGCAATAAAATATGTTTTCATTTAAATCTATGAAATTTATTTTTATATACTTATTATGGTCCACTTATTTTCATTAAATTAATTAGTGGATTTATATATAGTAGTATAAATCGATTTTAACGTGTTTACCGCCGATTGTATTACTTTATATTTCAATGACAACCGCATACATGCTAGACAATATCTTGACACTTTTTAATGTTCTTAATCATATTTTTAAAATATATGATAGTAAAATGGCTGAGAAATCCTGTAACATTCGATTAATGCTAGAATTTGGTAGAACTTACCAAGAGTTATGCAAGATAATTATACTTCCATTTAGGCAGATGGTTGGAGAAATTTATTATTGTATCATAATAAATAATTCATACACAATTTATCTTTCAAACATGATTTTAAAATATTATTTATTTTTTATTAAATATATATTACAGTTATTTTATTATCTGAATTACTGGATTTTTATTTATTGTGAATGCGGTACTCTATATAATCACGATACAATATCTAAAACTGCCGTGCTGCCATCTGCAGTCTAAAGGGTAATAAATATATGTGTCTAATAAAATATATTTGAATATTCTTATGTTTAATCTTGCTATATCTTAATGCATTAATTATAGCAATACTGTTACTGATAAAATACTGAAATTGAGTAAGAATTTTAAAACTTTTTATTCCTAGATTTTACTGTGCACGTTTACCTACACGGATTTCTTTGTATGCTGTGATGAATGAAAAATTTTATTAAAGTACACATAATCTAATACAATTGAAACCCATGTAAATAATTTTAAATGGATATCTTAATTATTTCGTTAAGAGTATTAGAACCCTATTTACCAAGGAAAATATTCCTACCTCTTTTTCTATTTTTTTTATTTCAAATTCTATTCATTTCTGGGACTTATATTTCCGTCCTCTTGTTCTTAAAATGGTCCTTAGAACAAAAGGGCGGTAAAATAAATAGTTCTGTCTCCTGAGGAAGATAATTGAACTGAATATCCTTGAGAAATATTTAGTGTTACTCTCGACGCTGAATATGGATTAATACCAGTTTCTAGGAAAATACAAGGTAAAAAAATTTAAAAGTAGATAAAGAAATGTAAAGTGTTTTTATTCTATTTCCCGAGTGTACGTTTGTGCTTAAGTACTGATGAAAGGATGAAAAAAATACAAATCAGTTTTCATTTATTAAGAAATTAGTATTTGATGAGGCATAATTAGGTAAAAAAATAAGTTTGATACATTTTTAGGGTATAAATATTTGTACTAGTACAAAAATTATTTCAAGTATTTATAATGTATTTGCAAACATATTTATATGTCAAAATATGTCTGTAAACACATCAAAATCTTTTCAACTATAACATCATCTCTCATATCATGTAAACAGCAGTAAATGGGTTAAATATTAAAACGATGTTATAATGTTAAATATTTGCTTATAAGATTAGAGTCTTAATAAAGGTGCAGCCCTTTGTACAATACTTACAGTGCTAAAATCCTAGTGTAGAAACACAAAAAATAAACACAGTATTGCTACATTTTTATATAAAAAAGCTAAATTACATTTTGTCAATTTCTTCAAACACGTTTTCTATTATCTATATCTGTATTTACGTCGTTTTCTGGTTACCGTGATTTTTCTCCTCTAAAATGCTTTGTAACTGAGCCAGAACTTGTTGGAGCATCATGATTGTTATCGGTACTATTTGAAAATTACTCTATTATGTACTACTTATGTATTCTCTAACATTTCACTTATCGATAATCTTTGTTATCCCCATGTACAAATGCTTTTCATTATTTTCATTTTAATATAGCCCTTTTACTCCAGAATAACAATTAATGATTAACTACTATCTGGTGTTGTAGATCAAGCGTTTGAAATCCACTGTTTGCTTGTAACAATTCGAAATCGGCTTTAAGAAGTTGGTTCCGATTTCAATAACCTTCCAACAAAATAAACCATTGAGCTACAAAAGAACCAACCAACAGGACGGCAATAGTGACAATTTTCCAAAATCAAATACAGTAGAACCTTGATTATGCGAACCTCGAATAACCTTTCTTCCTCGTTGACCGAAGTCTGTTTCTGCTTAACTTTTTTTCACTTTCTATTATCATCCAAAATTTTCGCTTTGCAAACATGAATTTTTAAAGTTCTTGGAGGGATAGTAAAATTGTGGAGGTAGAGAAATCCCAAAATGATTGAATTGTGGCGAGAAAGATGCAGACTTCCAGTTTCTCAATGATGAGGAATTAATAGCAGACGTCCAAAATCCTCCAGAGGAAGAGAAGGTGAGAATGATTCCGGAAAAATAAGAACACTAACAGTGATGATTTTTAGTGTTTCTCAAAAGACCTTCTTTGGTTGGAAAAACAGAACAGTATGATTTCTCTCAACTCATGCTTTTAAGAAAACTTCGGGATACAGCTTCACTGCAAAAAGATGTCAAATTTACATCATGCTTCCATTAAAGCTTCCATTTAAACCATTGTAAGTTTGTTTCAGAAATAAGTTTATTGTCATTTATAACTTTAATTTATTTAACAGTTAAAATGATCATAATAACAGTTAAATGGCAATTTTTCATGTTAAACTAAATGATTATTGATGAATTCTTGATTATAAGAAAATTTCTATTTTCCGAAGTAGATTCAGTCCCAATTACTTCGGATAATTTAAGTTCTACTGTACTAATTTTTAAACAGTCACAGACACCAAATAAATACCAAATAATATGCTAATATGGATCATAAAATATATAAAAATATTTTTCAAATGATTGTGTGATTATGTATGCAAAATTAACATAATAATTAGGCTTCAAATTTATTTTATTTTGATCAGTATAACTATAATGCTCTACGTTATTCTACTCTATTTGCTTTTTTAACACATTAGTCATTCTGTTACATTTAATTAAAGCTGAAGCATAAATATCTTAAAATAGTTAAAGAAAAGATTGATACTTTTCATGACACTACATAAAAAACTTTATCGATCTGTTCCTTTATGAACTGATACAAAATTCTTAATAATTTATAAAAAACTTTAAAGGGTATATATCATCTTAAAAAAGCAAAATTTTATTTTATATATGAGCCACATTATGTTAGAATGTTTCTCAAAAAATATTAGATTTATGAAATGTGGAAGATCGTTAATGCCAATTATATCTCTTATTAAATAAGTAATTTAGTAAATAATATTTATTTCCTTTATTTTGCGTAATAGGTAATTAATAACAGTATATAAATATAGCTCAAAATATTTTAGAATATATTATTTATGATATCAAACATTAAAAGAAATATTACTCTATGAATGTTTCATATGAACAAGTAATAATTACAGTTGTAACTAAATTATTTTTAGCAGTTTATACAATGACGTAATGCCTATGAATTAATGCAGTAATAATCATGAAAAATTATTTTCCTGAAACACATTATCGTAAATAAACAATTATTATTTATGTTACGAGAGAAATCATTTAAAATTGATATAAGATGATTATGCTTTTTATCTAAATGGACTTTTATCTAATGAATGTGGGGAAAGAATTTTAATTATCCACTCATGAAACGTCTATTAAATATTCAAAATTAAACAAACACGGAGAAAGTTTAATTCACTCTAATAAAGTTCATGAAACGTCACTGGTGTATTATTAAACATAGCATGAGACTCACCCTTCGAAAATTTCACTTTCCACGTGGAGAAAAATTAGTGTAACATGATGAATTAGCCTTACTTGTCTCTCACTAATGATATTTAATGAGATCTATGTGAGACAGCCAATCAGTTAGCAGTGGGAACATTCTCCAATTTGCGGATAAAAAGCGCTAAAATAATTAGATAGGAAGAAAATGCATTGCGTGACAGTTGCTGAGGAATTACTTCCCGCATTTATAGTTAATAAAGCTATTTTCATCTGTTTGAAAATAGAAAAAAATATATATGTGCGTAAAGTACGAAACGTACGACGGTAAAATTATACTTGGTGCGAAATAATTTTCGTAGTAGGTGTTAGAAAATGGGGATATACAGGTACCTGAAAAGTAATTAGCAATTTTTCTTTCAAAAGACATTTTCTGTTTCTGTAAAAATTATATGAACGTTATTTTCCGTATTTGGAAAATTTAATATCTAGCATTAAATATCGCGAAGGTTTTAAACTAATTAGAGTTCCCCTAAGTGAAAAAAATATTATTGATGGCAATTCATTCCATTTTAGACGCGATATATGTAATAGCCTTGTTTTAATTTAGCAGCCACACTGTCAGAAGATAAATGTTGAAGTTCGTCAGTTATGTGATATATTAACCATTATAATTTCAGAAATAATCTTCCATCGCTAATACGTAATACCAGTATCTAATATTATATTATACACCCACACATATATCTATATCGATATCTATATCAATATCTATACCTATCTATCTATATATATATATAAAAGCACGTATATCTATACACATAAAGTGTCTAGTGACTTTAACGACATGTTTAAAAATTATGTATACAAATATGTGCATATCTAAATATATATATATATATATATATATATGTGTGTGTGTGTGTGTATTATGTATGTATATTATCTCTCTCTCTATATGAATATGTATATATATATATATGTTTATATATATATATAAATATATATCTAAATATATATATATGTATGTATATATATATATATATCTATCTATATATATATATATATATATATATATATATATATATATATATATATATATATATATATATATATATATATATATATATATATATATATATATATATATATATATATTATATATATATATATATATATTTATATATATATATATATATATATATATATATATATATATATATATATATATATATATATATATATATATATATATATACATATATATATATATATATATACATATATATATATATATATATATATATATATATATATATATATATATATATATATATATATATATATATATATATATATATATATATATATATATATATATATATATATATATATGTGTGTGTGTGTGTGTGTGTGTGTGTGTATGTATATGTATATATATGGGTGTATGTGAACACGTATATAAAGGTACTTAGAAAGAAATATGTACAACCTTTCGATAAAAATTATGCTATTTTAATTGTATAATAACACAATGACAATTTTTGCAATTATAAAAACGTGACATTCAATTTTCAATTTATCCTGTATTCTTTCCAGACTGTTCACTTCAGAAAAATAAACATGTTTAATGCATGAGTTTACCTGGATAAACTCAAGATATCTCAGGTGCACGGAAAACACCCCGAGCAACGTATCCCCTCCACAAAAAAAATTACGAAAAGAACATCTTGTCATGTTTTGCATTAAAAGCCAAGCACTAAGGCGCTTCAAATTATGCATGTCAAAAACGCCCCTGACAGTATTCTTCTTTTCAAGACAAGGTACACACATTCACCTCCCGAAGCACACAAGTT
>CM063501.1:73976985-73979485 GCA_032207245.1 Pardosa pseudoannulata
CTTTATTTTATTATGAATACAATTCCATTAAACCTAGAAATGGTTTTTTAATTTGCCGAAAAATTTTATTATGATATATTCACATACTACTAATGATAATGAAATGTCAGTACAAGAGTATTAAATTGGAATAATCATTTTATATATGTTTGGATATAAATTCAGTTGAACGGAAAAACTTGAACGTATTTGTATGTACTTAAACATTTACAAATATTGGGGCATGGGAATTAACAAAAAAATCATCTATAGAAGAATAAAAAAGGCTAAAGCATAATGAATTATAATAAAAAGCACTTGATTATTTTAAACACATCAGGACGTAAAGTAAGCATTTTTCTAAGGAAGTTTGGAAAAGAGTTGGGTAATTACGCGTTTTTTTCCTTTTCTCGTGAAATATTCCTATACAGATTTTAATATTAACTTACATAAGGAAATAATACACTTCAGTAATAGTCATTCAACTTTAGGTGATTAAATGCCTGTCCTTGTATTTGTGAAAAATATACTCAGACTATATTGTTTCAAATTTGAGTCTTTCAGACTGTTATTTTTCTTGGACATGTACAATATCCAAACATTCATTGAATGCCAATATTTTAGATATTTAAATAAATCACGGAAACATTTCTCAAGGATTATAGCAGTGGAAGCATTTACATATATACAATAGGGATAATATTTCACCATTGAATTTAGTGGAACAACAACAGGCCGTATAGCGCCTACAGTGACACGCAAATAATCTGTAGACTATGTAATCAATATTTTGGTTGTGTAACCGTAATGCGAAGCGAAATAGATTTGGGTTTCTGTACAAAGCAGAAGAGGTAAAATTTCGAAACCTTAATAGATCAACTAATGGAATTGGAATATTTTCTACGATACACAACATGATATTTAATATGTTTTTGCTAGAAATTTTTAATATCTCGTTTGACATACATCTTAAGTTTTGCTGAATTTTACTCTAACTTTTAATTTTCATAAATGTTAATTCAAATTATGATATCTTTGATTGTGAAATGGCCGTTAATTTATAGAATATTTAATTAAGAACTTATTATATAACACATTCATACTTATGCATTTACAAGCATAATAACATTCATTTATGTATATATAAATGTATACACGAAGGTGTTATTAACACAAATTCGTATTGAAATACATCGAAAATTGTAAAGGCATAAACATTTACCAGACAATTATATATATATATATATTATATATGTATATATATATATATATATATATATATATATATATATATATATATATTATATATATATATATATATATATGATATATATATATATATATATTATGTATATATGTATATATATATATATATATATATATATATAGTATATATGTATATATATATATATATATATAAATATATATATATATTTATATATATATATATATATATATATATATATATATATATATATATATATATATATATATATATATATATATATATATATATATATATATATATATATATATATATATATATATATATATATATATATATATAAATATATATATCTTACAGTTTTCTTATAATAATATTTTCTATTCATATATATTTAAACCGTATAATGAAGATTACTGTTGTATTTTAATTTCATACACATAAATGTGTTCTCAATAGTTTTATGATACGTTTGAAATACTCTAAAATTATATATTTTACTTATAATGTTTTATTATTTGTATAACTATTAGTTTTCTTTGTTATACATTAATTTCTTTCTTAATTTCACTAATAGCACATATATCCTTTTCTTATTTTCCTTTTTCATATTTAAGGATGTAGGTAAATGAACTACCCTGAAGTATCAGTAAGCTTTTTTTATTAATTATTTTTATTCAAATTATTTATATTTTTTTATTCAGTATTTACTAACTCAGAGCAAGTCTAAAATATTTAGGATAAAATGATAGTCTAAAAATATTTTTTCTTCATATTTATATTGTAAAGACATTTTTTGGACATTTTAAAGAGGATAAATGGAAGTTTTTATTGTCTTAATACCACTTTAGGATTCATTCTAGATGATAATTGTCAAATTTTAGAATCATTAACATTGCTCGCAATTCTTCTATCTTAAGGGAATTAATTGTTTTTAAATTATTAAACTAATGGTTTATTTATCTTCAATTATTAAGTATAATATTTCTGTTTATTTGGGTGTTTAATGTAGTGTAATATTATATTGCTTGAATTTAGTATTTCTTTAAGAGAACAATTACATAAAGCTTCAAAATTTTGTTTCGTATGTGTTTCAATACTTTTACTCACGACTCGAATCGGTAAAGATTTTTTTGATTTATATTGGGGATTTTAGATAGAGTCCTAAGTATTATTTTATTATATTTATTGCCTTAATAAAACCTAAATTAATCCTTCATCAAGATATTTCACATGAAGTTAATATTTATCAGCTTCAATACGATACTTATTGTGATGCATTATGATGGTTGTTAC
>CM063501.1:73986985-73991985 GCA_032207245.1 Pardosa pseudoannulata
GTTGCATTATGTTTTATTCAGCTAATTTTACAACAACTTTATCCTTAATCATTCTCGCAGACATCACAGCATTTTCAATATTGATACATTTTTCGAAATATCTATATGTATGCATTCATAATATTAGGCATAATCCTCAAATCGATCTAATTGTTATTCATGAAGTTATTTTAAAAGTTAATTCAAGCTTTCACTCACCCACCTCCATACAAAAGATTTACCGATACCTGTCTCTCAGCGTCAAAGAAAATAAAAAAAAAGTATTAATGCTTAAAAGCAGAATCGATGAATAAAAGTGCAGTTGCCGGAATAGCTTTTTCATAGGTTTCCCGTTTCCGACTTCCTTGTAGACTTGAGGCACGAAAAACAACATCTGACACTTCAGTCGGCACGCAAACCTATCTCTTAGATTATACTGTTGCTAACCGAACGGGTGCGTGTTTCACATAAGGGTGAGAGTAAGGTAAACCCTGGAGATATAAAAAACATCGAAGGAAATTGCAATATGTCTCATCTGCCTTAGCGGTAAAAATTAAGGAACATACAATAATATATATAAGATGTCCTGATGATAAAATGAAAGATTTCAAAAGCATTTTCAATAATTTCAGAATTTTTTTTTATGAAAATTTACTTAGATTTAGCACAATTTTAGGAACACTGAATAAATGTTTGCTTACTCCCATGGGTTGATGAAGCGTATAATATAAAAACTTAGTGTAATGAATCTAAATGGAACGATAGACTTCTAATTTTGAGTTATAAGGTATCTGTACTTATTGTAAATATTATTATTTATTATTTTTATAATAATTATTTAATCATTAATGTAATTAATGATTAAATATTTAATATAAATATAAAAATATGTCTCATCTTAGTGAATAAAATTTACGGATCAGACAATAATATATACATCACGTGTTCTGATGATAGAATGAAAAATATTTAATAGCATTTTCAATAATTTCAGAATTTTTTTTTTATGAAAATTCCTTTCAACTTCCTTTTAGCACAATATTAGAAATACTGAATAAATAAGGTTGTTTACTCCCATGGCTTGATGGAGGATATTATTTAAAAGCTTAGTGTAATGATTCTAAATGGAACGATGAACTTCTAATTTTAAGTTAGAAAGGTACTGTAAAGATTTTTATTCTTTTTTATATTAATTATTTAATCATTAATGTAATTAATGATTAAATAATTAATACAAAAATAGTGGATAAAAATTACGGATCGGTTAATAATATATATCACGTGTTCTGATGATAAGATGAAAAATATTCAATAGCATTTTCATTATGAAAATTTACTTCCATTTAGCACAATTTTAGAAATACCGAATAAATAAGGTTGTTTACTCCCATGGCTTGATGGAGGATATTATTTAAAAGCTTAGTGTAATGATTCTAAATGGAACGATGAACTTCTAATTTTAAGTTAGAAGGCTATTGTAAAGATTTTTATTCTTTTTTATATTAATTATTTAATCATTAATGTAATTAATGATTAAATAATTAATATAAAAAATAGTGGATAAAAATTACGGATCGGACAATAATATATATCACGTGTTCTGATGATAAGATGAAAAATATTCAATAGCATTTTCATTATGAAAATTTACTTCCATTTAGCACAATTTTAGAAATCCCGAATAAATAAGGTTGTTTACTTCCATGGCTTGATGGAGGATATTATTTAAAAGCTTAGTGTAATGATTCTAAATGGAACGATGAACTTCTAATTTTAAGTTAGAAGGCTATTGTAAAGATTTTTATTCTTTTTTTTTATATTAATTATTTAATCATTAATGTAATTAATGATTAAATAATTAATATAAAAAATAGTGGATAAAAATTACAGATCGGACAATAATATATATCAAGTGTTCTGATGATAAGATGAAAAATATTCAATAGCATTTTCATTATGAAAATTTACTTCCATTTAGCACAATTTTAGAAATACCGAATAAATAAGATTGTTTACTCCCATGGCTTGATGGATGATATTATTTAAAAGCTTAGTGTAATGATTCTAAATGGAACGATGAACTTCTAATTTTAAGTTAGATAGCTATTGTAAAGATTTTAATTCTTTTTTTATATTAATTATTTAATCATTAATGTAATTAATGATTAAATAATTAATATAAAAAATAGTGGATAAAAATTACAGATCGGACAATAATATATATCAAGTGTTCTGATGATAAAATGAAAAATATTCAATAGCATTTTCATTATGAAAATTTACTTACATTTAGCACAATTTTAGAAATACTGAATAAATAAGGTTGCTTAACCCCACGGGTTGATGGAACGTATAATTTAAAAGCTTAGTGTAATGAATCTAAATGGAACGATGAACTTCTAATTTTGAGTTAGATGGTATTTGTTCCTATTGTAAAGATTGTTATTTAATATTTTTATAATAATTATTTAATCATTAATGTAATTAATGATTACATAATTAATATAAATATAAAAAATTGTCTCATCTTCCTTAGTGGATAAAAATTATGGATCAGACAATAATATTTATCACGTGTTCTGATGATAAAATGAAAATTATTCAACAGCATTTTCAATAATATCAGAGTTATGTTTTTATGAAAATTTACTTCCATTTAGCACAATTTTAGGAATACTGAATAAATAAGGTTACTTACTCCTACGGGTTCATGGAGCGTATAATTTAAAAGCTTGGTATAATGATTTTAAGTGGAACGATTAACTTCCAATTTTGAATTAGAAAGTATCTGTACCTATTGTAAAGATTTTTATTTATTACTTTTATAATAATTATTTAATCATAATTGTTATTAATGATTAAATAATTAATATAAAATTAAATTATGTCTCATTTTAATTAAAGGGTATAAATTACGGATCAGACAATAATATATATCATATGTTCTGATCATAAAATGAAAAATATTCAATAGCATTTTCAATAATTTAAGAATATTTTTATGAAAATTTATTTCCATTTCGCACAATTTTAGGAATACTGAATAAGTAAGGTTACTTACTCCCACGTATGGATGGAGAGTATAATTTTAAAACTTAGTGTCATAATTTTAAGTAGAACGATGAACTTCTAATTTTGAATTAGTAGGTAACTGTACATATTTTAAAGATTTTTATTTATTATTTTTATAATATTTATTTAATCATTAATTTAATTAATAATTAAATAATTAATATAAAACTAAAATATGTCTCATCTTCCTTAGTGGATAAAAATTACGAATCTGACAATAATATATATCACGTGTTTTGATGATGAAATGAAAATTATTCAATAGAATTTTCAATAATTTCAGAATTATTTTTTTATGAAAATTTACTTCCATTTAGCATAATTTTAGGAATGCTAAATAAATAAGGTTACATACTCCCGCGGGTTGATGGAGCGTATAGTTTAAAAGCTTAGTGTAATGATTTTAAATGGAACGATAAACTTCTAACATTGAATTAGAAGGTACTCATACCTACTGTAAAGATTTTAATTTTTATTTTTATAATAACTATTTGAATCATGTAATGTAATTAATTAATGTATATTTAAATTATAGTATGGAGAATGTAAAGTCTAGTAAAAACATTAATTAAATGAATTTTTCACATTTTAGAAAATTTTATAAATTTTTATAAGTTTACAAATTTTTAAAATTTTGATCCATAATATCATAAATAAAAATACCCTATAAAATACTTTATATAAAGTTATGCATAGAATTTTGGAATTTTGGACAATTATATATATATATATATATATAATATATATATATATATATAAATATATATATATATAAATATATATATATATTATAGTAATATAAATAATATATATATATATATATATATATATAAATATATATACATATATATACATATATATATATTATATATACATCGTATAACAATGATTCTTTTATGTATTTATTTGCATATAAATTAAATAAACAACTTCTTAGTAATTCTGTAAATAGTTTCATTCTATGAAATATTGTAAATCTGTTTCTATGTATCTGAAACACAGACTAAAAAACAAAAATAAAGCCTTTGAAGTTTTTAATACATGGGAATCAGACAAAACAATTATGACATAAAGTCGTTTAGAGCTATAAAATGTAAAAATAAATGTAAAGACGCGTACGTAAAAATTTTTAAAAATTGAATTCGAAAATTGTATCATTTAAACAATTGAGATTTTCTCGAATGCATTTCTATCTAATCCATAAACTAATTAAATAACATAAATAATCAGTTGCAATTAGATACATTTTTATGCAAAATACTATCAACTTTTTAAAAATTCTATTTATACGAAGATTTTTGTACCATGTTTGGTCTCTCTTCCTACTGTATAGTTAATAAAGATAGTAAATATAGTAAAATATACTATATTAAAAGTTATATTCATTTCAAAATTAGTCGTAATTTACTGACAAAGTCGTTAGTCAAATTTTCTAATTTTTTTTTTACAATAAGTGAATACTGCAGCATACTGTCGAAATGAAAATAAGAAATACATAAAAAAGTCTATTTTAGGATATGGTTAATAAAGATTTTTAATATTAAAATTACAATATTTTTCAAGCTGTTTAAAAAATAATATAAATCTGATTACTCATTAAATATATGTACTGTTTCACCATTCTTTCAGAGACAACCACTTATCTTCAAAAGTATGTACGGTAGTTCTAATAATAAACACATTTAAGAATCCCTACAAACTAACTTGGCAAATCTTGAACACATTGCATTTTTCACCATCAAAATGTATTTTAGCATAAAGTAATATGTAATACCTGAAATGTGTAAAAGTTTAGGTTTATAATAGATATTTTACATCTATTTCATTTTTCTACTGTTTCACCATTCTTTCAGAGAAAACCACTTATCTTCAAAAGCCTATACTGTAGTTCTAAAAATAAATACATTTGATGATCACTACAAACTAATTTGGCATTTCTAGAACACATT
>CM063501.1:73996985-74004485 GCA_032207245.1 Pardosa pseudoannulata
ATCAAGTAAACGTCTGTTTTATTCCTTTAAATATATCCTAAATTAATTAAAGAACCTTCTTCTTACCATTTAATACGTTATCGAAATGCTTTAAAGACTATTGGAATATCGAATCTCTTTATCGACCCAGAACATTCAGAAGCAATTGATACTGATAGGTGAACTTTGAAAGACAACTGTCAAAGAGACAGCTCTGAACGACGCTGTAAAATGATAATAACAGTGAAATGGAAATTGAAAGACTGTCCTGAAGGTACCGTTAAAGTGTGATATTTTTTCACCAATGGGAACTTTGCAACAACATTTAGATTTTACTAATACTCACCTAAAATGAATTAAATCCACAATGTTCTTCCTAGACTAATTTTTATCGTTTATAATCGATTTAATTGGAATTTGGCCATATACTTAGAATAATACTTACCGGTAAAAAATTAAAGTAAAGTTCTAAGTGATTTTTCAAGAAAATTTATTGATTGTTTTAAATTTAGTCTTATTTATTTTCTACTAAATTACTCTTTTCATTAATTTTATACATTACGTGATCAAATTTTAAAAAAATTCTGTTAGATTTTGATATAAAATAGTTGTCAACAGATGTATTCATAAAAGAGATTATGACAAATATAAAAATTGTATTTAAACAATCCATTTTTTCATACTAAAATATTAATTACAGTTCGACTATTCTGAAATAGTACATATTTATGTTTTTTTTTAATTCTGTAGAATTTTAGTTAGTTTACGCACTGTATTATTTTCCGCTATTTTCCCAATCTTTCCACCAAAACTTCTGTTAAAATCTGTTTTTTCTAAAACTACAGAGGTTTTAAATAACTTTTACTAGTGATCTTTTTGTGGATCTCTTTATATCAATCCCAATGTTTGTTTGATAATAATTAAAGAAAATGCAATACAAGAAAATTTTGAAAGCTGCCAATTAAAGCATGACGTGAAAAAAACGGGCTATTGAAGCTAAATGTATATGAATAAATAAATTTTTAAGCGGTATATTCAACACAGTACTGACTGGGATTAAAATTGTGCAGAAAGTTGTTATTAATTGTAGCAATTAAGTCTTATTAAAATTACATTAAATATTGAAATACATTTTATTGGTATGAAAGATATGGATTGTTCTATAGCAAATTGTTAATAACAATGGAAAAGGAACAGGTTTGAAACAAGTAAATGTCTGTTTTATTCCCTTAAATATATCCTAAATTAATTAAAGAAACTGCTGCACACCGTTTTACGACGTTATCGAAATGCGTTAAAGACTATTGGAATAATGAATCCCTTTATCGAACCAGAACATTCAGAAGCAATTGATACTGACCGGTGTACTTTGAAAGACAACTGCCAAAGAGAAAAGTCTAAATGACGCTGTAAAATCATAATAACAGTGAATTGGAAATTGAATGACTGTCTCCTGAAGGTATAGTTAAAGAGTGATATTTTCTTACCAATGGACACTTTACAACAATATTTAGATTTTACTAACATTCACCTAAAGCCATTTAAATCCACCATGTACTTCCGAGGCTAACTTTTATCATTTATAATCGATTTACTTGAAGTAATACTTACTGGTAAACAAGGAAAACTAAAATTCTAAGTGTTTTTGTACTGAAAAGTATTTATTTTGTACCAAAATACTCCTTATATTAAATTTATACATTAGTGATCAAATTAAAAAAAAAGCATCTTTTACACTTTGACGTAAAATAGCTTATCAACAAATGTATTCAAACAAAAGATTGTGGAAAATGTAAAAACTGTTTATTTAAACAATCCATTTCTTCAATATAAAATATTAATTACAGTTTGACTGGTCTGAAATAGTACCATTTCTGTTTTTTTTTTACAATTCTTTGGAATTTGCTTTAGTTTACGCACTAGATTATTTTACTTTTTTTCTAAACTTTTCCACCTAAACTTCCCTTGAAATCTGTTTTTTTTTCTGAAACTGTAGAAATTTTAACTAAATTTTACTTAGGATCTTTTTGTGGATCCCATTATATCAATCACAATGTTTGTTTGATATCAATTACAGAAAATGCAATATAAGATAATGTTGAAAGCTGTCAATTTAAGCAATTAAAATTGCGCTAATGAAGTTACATGGATATGAATGAATAAAATTGTAAGTAATTTATTAGACACATAAAACAACTGAGAATAAAATTATACAGAAAGTTGTTAGTAATCGTAGCATTTTACTACTTATTTAAATTACTCGAAATATTGAAAGAGTTTTTATTGGTATGCAAGTTATGGATGTGTTCCATACCATTTTTTTAATAAAGACGAATAAGGATTTGGTTTATATCAAGTAAACGTTTGTTTATTTCCTTAATTTGCCCTAAATTAAATAAACTCCTGCATATCGTTTTACCTCGTTATCGAAATGCGTTAAAGACTATTGGAATATCGAATCTCTTTATCGACCCAGAACATTCAGAAGCAATTGATACTGGCCGGTGAATTTTGAAAGACAACTGTCAAAGAGACAGCTCTAAACGACGCTGTAAAATGATAATAACAGTGAAATGGAAATTGAGTGACCGTCCTGAAGGTACCGTTAAAGGGTGATCTTTTCCTACCAATGGGGACTTTGCAACAACATTTTGATTTTATTAACATTCACCTAAAGCCATTTAAATCCACCATGCACTTCCCAGACTAACTTTTATCATTTATAATCGATTTACTTGGAATTGGGACTTATACATAGAATAATATTTACTGGTAAAGAAGAAAAGAAAAATTCTATGTGATTTTGTACTGAAAATTATTAATTGTGTTAAATTTAGTCTTTTTTATTCTGTACTAAAATACTGATTACATTAATTTTATACATTACGTTATCTCATTTAAAAAAAATCTGTTAGACTTTGATATAAAATAGCTATCAAGAAATGATTTCACGAAAAAGATTGTGAAAAATGTAAAAATTATATTTAAACAATCCATATCCTCAATATAAAATATTAATTACAGTTTAATTACAGTTTCACTAGTCTGAAATAGTACTATTTCTGCTTTTTTTTTTAGTGTTTTCCAATTCACGTTAGTTTAAGCACTGTATTAATTTCAGTTCTTTTCTCAACTTTTTCACCTAAGCTTCTGTTAAAATCCTTTTTTTTTCTGAAGCTACAGAGAATTTAACTAACTTTTAATCAGGTTTTTTCTGGATCCCTTTATATCATTTCCAATGATTGTTTGATAATAATTAAAGAAAGTGCAGTAAAAGAGAATGTTGAAAGCTGTCAATTAAAGCATGTCTTGAGAAGAAGGTGCCATTGAAGTTGCATGGATAAGGATAAATAAATTTTAAGTGGTATATTAAACACTTAATAGAACTGAGATTAAAACTATGCAGAAAGTTGTTATTAATCGTAGCAATTTCCTACTTATTTAAATTACACGAAATATTGAAATACTTTTTATTGATATAGATATGTTTCATAGCAAATTTTTAATAACAACGGATAAGGAATTGGTTTGAATCAAGTAAACGTCTGTTTTATTCCCTTAAATATATCCTAAATTAATTAAAGAAACTTCTCCCTACCATTTTAGGACTTATCGAAATGCGTTAAGGACTATTGGAATATCGAATCCCTATATCGACACAGAACATTCAGAAGCAATTGATACTGACCGGTGGACTTTGAAAGACAACTGCCAAAGAGAAAGCTCTAAATGGCACTGTAAAAGGACAATAATAGTGAACCGGAAATTAAATGACTGCCCTTCAAACACCGTTAAAGTGCGATCTTTTCTTACCAATGAAAGGTCTCAACAACATATGGATTATAGTAACATTCACTTAAGGTCATTCAACACCACTGCAGACTTCCAACATTAATGTTTCTAATTTTTAATCTATTTTCTGGAAATTCTGCTCTATAAATAGAATAATATATATGAAATCGTTGTTAAACATATAAAACAAAATTTTAAATGTTGTTAGAAAAATTATTATTTTCATTTGAACTTTATTTATCATCTACTAAAATATTCCAAGTACATTTCTTTTATACATAACATGGTCAATTTCATAAACCAACTATTAAACTTTCAAATAAAATAACTGTCACCAAACGTTTAGACGAAAAAGTTTGAAAAAAATATTTTTAAGAATTCATTTTTATCAATATAAAAAGTTTATGCCAATGTAACAATCCTGCAATAGTTCAGGTTTTTGTTTGTTTTAATGTTTGGAATAATTATCTAATAAAATATTTCAAATACATTTATTTATACATAACATGGTCAATTTCACAAGTCGACATTTAGACTTTAAAATAAAATAATTAAAAAAAATATTTTTAAAGAATTCATTTTTTATGTATGAAAAGTTTATGACAATGTTACAACTATCCTGCAATATTTCAAACATTTGTTTCTTTTAATGTTTGGAATCTGTTTATGTACCTTATCTCGTTCTTTATTAAAATTTCCACTTAACCAGTTTTATTTTTTCTATAACCATAGAGAATATGAGTAGCTTTTATTCAGCCAGACTAATTATTTTAAATATTAAAAAAATTAATTTAAAGATGAATTTAAGTTAAAAATAAATATAACTTGAAGAGTTTATTTTTATTGGACTAAAATCACCCCAATCTACAAATAGTCCAATGTTCCAAAATGTCTCCACAAACATCGATTTGTTCATAATAAATACATTTTACCATGAACCAATTTTTGAACAAATTATATTCTATTCACCAACATAATACAATGTATCGAAAGAAAAACAATCTCTTACAGCTATAAAAACCTAAGGAGAAGAAGCATAACAATCGATCCGATACCAACGTCCACAAACACAAATACGTCTTATAGAAACAATGCATTGATTTAGGAAATCTTTAAGGCTATTTCCACTAAGTCTCTGACCCCCAACAGAAACAGCTCTTGTTTTGTATCACCTTAGAGAATAAACCCAAGTTGGGGTAGAAATTTTCTTTTTAATAATATATTAACAAGGAGAAAGTAATGTTTCCTTGAGTCCTCAATAAAATCTTATTTTTTTACTCTTTTTTTTTAGTTAGCGGCTGAGGTTTTTTAAATGTTTTTGAAGTATGTGGGATTTATTATCACAGGTTGTTCCTAACGTCAAAGGCAATTAAAGATCTCTGTTTTTACAGAAAACCTTTTAAATGTTATGCAATGGAGCATATTTTTAGGGAGAAATTAATCTTGAATGCGATATATTTTGAAATATTTACATACTTAATGTATACATATATACATATTATATATATTTTTTTACATAACAAAATGTAAATACTTATCTATTAGATGTACGTTAACAATAAAGAACCAATAAGATTTTTCTTTAATGTCTATTAAAATATTTATCGTCCCTTGCAGTAGGTTTGTTAAATGTTTTTTTTTTAAAGTATATTTTTATTATATTGTTTAAACTAATATTTTATACTTGTTTTTAAAAAACATTTAAAATTACTAGCAATAATTTTTTTAAAAATAATTTTGAATGGGATATATTTTGAAATATTTGCATACATAAAATGAGTGCAGTACCATACATTTTTTTACAATATCATTCAAATATTATTATATGCATACAAATACATGTGAATACTTATTACAAGATATACGTTAATGGCAATAAAGACAGACAATAAAACGTTTGGCTTTTCTAATGTTAGTGAACCGCAGATGGTATTGTCATTTGGCAGTAGATTATGTAAATGTTTTAAGTATAATTTATTTCCAGATTGTTTAACATCAAATGTAATTAAGATCTCTTTTTTAGATTCTTTATTTCATGCAATGACACATGTTTTAAGGAGAAATTAATCTTGAATGCGATATATTTTGAAATATTTACATACTTACATATACAATGCAGTGACACATACATTTTTTTATATCATTCATAATATTATTACATGCATACAAATGTATGTGAATACTTCATCTAATAAGATTACGTTAATGGCAATAATGACAGACAATAAGACGTTTGGCTTTTCCGTGCTAATGTCTAGAGAAAAAATTTATTATTTGGCAGATTTTGTAAATGTTTTTTTGAAGTATGTGGGATTTATTATCACAGGTTGTTCCTAACGTCTAAGGCAATTAAAGATCTCTGTTTTTACAGAAAACCTTTTAAATTACATGCAATGACAAACATTTTTAAGGAGCAATTATTCTTGAATGCGATATATTTTGAAATAGTTACGTACTTACAAATAAAACTGAGTGCAGTAGCACATACATGCATATACATATATCATTCAAATTATTAGTACATGCATACAAATACATGTGAACACTTCCCCTGACAAGATGTACGTTAATGACAATAAAAACAGACAATAAGACGTTTGGCTTTTCCGTGGTAATGTCTAGTAACAGAGATGTTAGTCATATCTTTTTTTTTTTTTTGAAGTACGTTGGATTTATTATTATAGGTTGTTTCAAACTTCGAATGTATTTAAATACCTCTGTTTTTAGAGAAACATTTAAAATTACATGCAATGACACATTTTTAGAGGTTAATCTTGAATGCGATATATTAAAATATTTACATACTTACAAAGAAACAGTGCAGTATCACATACATGGATATAATATATTCATATATCATTCATAATATTATTACATGCATACAAATGTATGTGAATACTTCATCTAATAAGATTACGTTAATGGCAATAATGACAGACAATAAGACATTTGGCTTTTCTGTGGTAATGTCTAGTGAAAAAGAGGTGTTATCGTCCCTTCGCAGTAGGTTTTGTAAATGTTTTTTGAAGTACGTGGGATTTATTATCACAGATTGTTTCAAACTTCAAATGTAATTAAAGATCTCTGTTTTTAGAGAAAACCTTTTAAATTACATGCAGTGTCAAACATTTTTAAGGAGCAATTATTCTTGAATGCGATATATTTTGAAATAATTACGTACTTACAGATAAAACTGAGTGCAGTAGCACATACATGCATATACATATATCATTCAAATTATTATTATATGCATACAAATACATGTGAATACTTCACCTGACAAGATGTACGTTAATGACAATAAAAACAGACAATAAGACGTTTGGCTTTTCCGTGGTAATGTCTAGTGAACAGCAGATGGTATTGTCATTTGGCAGTAGATTATGTAAATGTTTTGAAGTATGGGGAATTTATTATCACAGATTGTTTCAAACTTCAAATGTAATTAAAAATATCTATTTTTAGAGAAAACCTTTTAAATTACATGCAATGACACATTTTTAAGGAGAAATTAATATTGAATGCGATATATTTTGAAATATTTACATACTTACATATACAATGCAGTGTCACATACATGGATATACCTATATCATTCATATTAATATTACATGCATACAAATACATGTGAATACTTCATTTAATAAGATGTATGTTTATGGCAATAAAGAAAGTCAATAACACGTTTGACTTTTCCATGGTATTGTCTAGTGAACTAGTGTTGTTATT
>CM063501.1:74009485-74061985 GCA_032207245.1 Pardosa pseudoannulata
ATCACTAGACGAAAAGTTCAGACAATAATGTTAAATTTTGTTTAGCACGCGTCTGAATTAGACACTTTCCAGTAATTCTACTACACTTATAAATAATTGTAGTCATTCATTGTCAAGGACAAAATATCTCACTGTTTAGTGTGAGAATTATTCAAGACTTAACTAATTAAACCGTAACTTTAAGCATCGTTAATTAGAAACTGTCACTGACAGATGGTCGGTATATTAACATGGGATAGGAGATTAACGTCTAAGCCATCAATTGATTTGTTTATTATTAGATTTAAAATAAATTCATTTCGAAATAAAATTTCTTAGTAAGTTTTGTAAATAAAAAATATTTAATATTTAAGAAATGAATCTTTACGATCTGTTTTACCATATAATATTACAAATATTACACTGATGTTGTCTAGTGAGTTAAAACTTTCTTTCTTCTGTCTTATCAATCTTGAATACAGATAACACTATCGTCTATATTTGAACGTATAAGATATGTTTCTGCCATAGTTTTCGTAAAGAGATCTATAATTACTACTTTTTATTTTTTAATTGATTTAATGCCTCTACATCTTTCTTTTTAGTAAATCTAAATTTAGATGTTACTTTCATGAAATGGATGTGCTTCTTTAAGCTTAGAAGATATTTCTTTTCAATTATATTCACAAAGACGTTTACATATATTAATTTACACAATTTAACTAGATATAAAGTGTCTTCTTTATTTTAATACAGATAACATATCAATGAGTTCGATTAATTTCTATAAATACAGAATATACAAACTTGTTATTAGTTCAGCAAAGGCTTTTACAAATATTACGTTTGATTTTTAACGAGATTTAAAGTGCCTTCTTTACTCTAATACAGGTAACATATCAGTTGGATTTATTTAAGCTTAAAGTACATTTCTTCAATTAATTCTGGAAGGATATTTTGAAATATTACTTTGTACCAGTTAACTATATTGAATGTGCCTTTACTTTAATAGAGATAACATATCAATGTGTTTAATGCATTATGAGTTTTTTTAACTGATTGTATGTCCTTATATCTTTCGTTTTAGTAAATGTAAATGTAAATGATACTTTCATGAAATGAATGTGCTTCTTCAAACTTAGATGATATATCTTTTCAGTAAATTCAACAAAGGAGTTTACAAATATTACTTAGTTAACTTATTAGGTTAAATGTGTCTTCTTTACTCTAATATGGATAACATATTAATGTGTTGGATGCATTTCTATAAATATAGAATATACAATCTTGCTATTAGTTCAGCAAATGATTTTCAAATATTACGTTGGACTTGGTAACTAGATTTAATGTACCTTCTTTACTCTGATACAGGTAACATAGGAGTTGGATTTATTTCTTTAAGCTTAAAATACATTTTTCGATCAATTCTTGAAAAAGGTTTTCAAATATTACGTTGGATTTGATTCCTAGATTTAATGTCCTTTACTTTAATAGAGAAAACATATCAATGTGTTGAATGCATTATAAATTTTTTTTAACTGATTTTATGTCCTTCCATCTTTCTTTTTAGAAAATGTAAATGTAGATATTACTTTGAAGAATTGGATATGCTTCTTTAAACTTAAAAGATATATTTTTTCAATCAATTGTATAAAGACTTTTACAAATATTACTTTAGTTAACTTAACTAGATTTAATGTGCCTTCTTTAATCTGCTACAGACAACATATCAATGAGTTGGATGCATTTCTATAAATATAGAAAATACAAACTTGTTATTAGTTCAGCAAAGACTTTTACAAATATTACGTTGAAACTGTTAATTAGATTTAGCATGCTTCCTTTACTCTATGCAGGTACATATGAGTTGAATTTATTTCTTTAAGCCTAAAATACGTTTCTGCAATCAATTATTTGAAATAGTACGTTGGACATGTTTACGAGATTTAACGTGCATTCTTTACTTTATGGAGATCTCTGATATGGCTCGATGATTATTAAAGAAGTATTCGCAGGGATCATATCATATATAAAACCATGTTCAGAAGGGATTCATACGGTGCAGTTAAAATAATATAACTAGCTCTAGTCACAAACATTTATTTAAGATAATATATTGAAAACAATAAATAAACATCAACATAAACAAACATCAGCACCTGCGATGCAACCAAGCTTAGTGCTACTAGAACACTGACTCTTATATAGGCAGACAAAATATACAGATATTTGCATATTTACAAAAACGATTTGTTGCCACAAATAAATTTGCGATAATTAAAAAGTTTACAATTATCAATAGAGAAGAATGAATTGATGTTACAGTATGTGAAAATACATTACAATATTTAAATTATGTACAAGACACTATTTACAAAGACTGAACAATACGTCAACGGCCTTGACAGAAATGATGCGTATGACGTCAATCTTTGGCAAATTGCTTGATCACCACAACTTTTTTACAGGTAACATATGAGTTGGATTTATTTCTTTAAGCTTAAAATATATTTCTGCAATCAATTATTGAAGGATGTTTTGAAATATTACGTTGGAATTGTTAACTAGATTGAATGTGCCTTTACTTTAATAGAGATAACATATTAATGTGTTGGATGCATTTCTATAAAAATTGAAAATATGCAATTAGTTCCAGAAAGGCATCCTTGCAATTAGTTCCAGAAAGGAGTTTACAAATTTCACACTGACAACATTTCATGTGTCGACTTTGCATTGTATTAAAGACAAATACATAAATGAAGATATGTTCATTACAATGGAAGCATCTCTTCAAAGCACATATTTGCTATCGATTTCGAGGTAAAAGCTTAAAATATTAAGCTTAACTTCTTAACTTGATTTAACGTGTCTACTTCAATCTTAGTAAAGGTAAATGTAGACGACAGTGCGTTCCATGCGTTGGACGTATTTCTAAATATATGTTCTTTCCCCGAAAAGAAATAGTTTATTGAAGTTGGCAGCCAAAAATAGTCGCCATATCTCTGAAACAGAAATATAAATGTTTACTAGAAGCAGAGACTAACATCTAATACTGGCGTTTCTTACGGGAAAAAACACATTGATTCGAGAAATCTTCGGGGTAATTGTCCGTGACTCTCTGACCCAAATCAAACTGACCCTATTTTCTTCCAGTACAGAGAATAAACACACGCCGTCCAGGAATTCTCTTCCAGATTGTGTTTTTGTTACCTTCACAAAATACTGACCGAAAGCAGTAGAGATATATATTAGGAAAATAATATATTCCCGCTATGAGAAGAGAGAGAGAGAAGGAAAAAAAGATATTTCTCTGAAGTATTTTGCTTGCGTGGCGGATTTTTCTTCCCTTTCTTCGCATTCTAGTTTTTTTTTCTCCTTTTTTGCAGATTTGAGCTGCTTTTGTGGTGCTAAAGCGATGCATTAAATGAAACCATTCTTTACTCTAAGGAAAGAGACAGAAATTCGGAAAATATATAGGGTGGATATTGAAAATAAAATTGAACTTTTATATGCTATTCACTTGAGATTGGTGACGAAATCTGAGGCATTAAGAAAGGAATATTCCAAATGTCTTCTCTTAAATATCCATATATTTTGCTACGTATTTGTATGAAAGTATACAACTGTATTTTTATATTTGATATTTTTTGCCATGAATTGAGTCTTTGTGGATGTAGAGAAAATATTCCAATGTTAGTATAAGTGTTCAAAATTATTAACCTTTATGATTAAATTACCATTCAAAATAAATATAGCTGCATAAATATAAAATTTCTGAGATTTTTACAAATTATAAGGATATTGATTATAGTTTTGTAAATCTCAGAGTATAATGGTGATTATTAAACATCAGAAACATTCTAAAAAAAAAACTTTTATCTCTAAAATTCATAATTAACTATTTTCATAATTATTTCCATATATTTTGCTACGTATTTGTATGAAAGTATACAACTGTATTTTTATATTTGATATTAAGAGTATGTTGCCATGAAATTGAGTCAAAATTTGCTGAGGATGTAGAGAAAATATTCCAATGTTAGTATAAGTGTTCAAAATTATTAACCTTTATGATTAAATTACCATTCAAATAATTTTAAATTTTAGCTGAATAATTTTTTTATATATAAAATTTCTGAGATTTTATACAAATTTTAAGGATATTGATTATAGTTTTGTAAAATCTCAGAATATAATGAGCGATTATTAAATATTAGAAACATTCTAAAATTTAAAAAAATAACTCTGTTAATTTCATAATTAAATATATTTTCATAATTATTTTATAATTATTTTCCTTTGTATTTGTGTGAAAATATACAAATGCATTTTTATATTTGATATTAAGAGTATTTTGGCAATAAATTGAGACAAAATTTGTTGACATTTTAGTAAATATTGAAATGTAAATATAAGTATTAAGATCATCAATCTGCAAGATTAAAAACTATTCAAATAATTTTTAGATTTTAGCTAGCATAATTTTATTATATATAAATGTTCTGAGATTTTATACAAATTATAATAATATTGATTGCAATTTGTGTAAAATCTCAGAATATAATGAGTGATAGTTAAGCATCAGAAACATTCTAAAATTTAGAAAAAAAAATTTTTTCTCTGTGAATTTCATAATTATTTTTCTTTGTATTTGTATGAAAATATACAACTGTATTTTTGTATTAAATATTAAGAATATATTAGCATGAAATTGAGGCAAAATTAGTTGAGGATGTAGAGAAACTATTCTCATGCATATATAAGTATTAAAATCATGAATCTACACGATTAAAAACCATTCAAATAATTTTTATATTTATCTAGTATAAATTTATTATATAAAAAATTCTCAGATTTTATACAAATTATAATAATATTGATTATAATTTTTGTAAAATCACAGAATATAATGAGTGATTATTAAACTCCAGAAACATTCTAAATATTAAAAACAATTATGTCTGTTAATTTTATAATTTAACATATTTTTATAATTATTTCTTAATTATTTTGTTTATTAGTTCTATGAAAATATACAACTGTATTTTTATATTTAATATTATGAGTACTTTGGCATGAAATTGAGGCAAAATTTGTTGAGGATATAGAGAAAATATTCCACTGTAAATATAAATATTTAAAATTATTAACCCACAAGATTAAAAACCATTCAAATAATTTTTAGATTTTAGCTAGCATAATTTTATTGTATATAAAAGTTCTGAGATTTTATACAAATTATAAGGATATCGATTATAGTTTTGTAATATCTCAGAATATAATGAGTGATTATTAAACATCAGAAAATTTCTAAAACTTAAAAAAAAACTTTTATGTCTGTAAATTTATAATTAAACGTATTTTCATAATTATTTTATAATTATTTTTCTGTATTTTTTTTGAAAATATACAAATTTGTTTTTATGTTTATTAATATTAAAAGTATTTTGGCATGAAATTGAGGCAAAACTTGTTGAGAATATAGAGAAAATATTCCAATGTAAATATAAATATTAAAATCATTAACCTACAAGATTAAAAACCATTTAAATATTTTTTATATTTTAGCTAGCATAATTTTATTATATACAAAAGTTCTGAGATTTTATATAATTTATAATGATATTGAGTATAATTTTTGTAAAATGTCAGAATATAATGAGTGGTTATTAAGTGTCAGAAACATTCAAAAATTTAAAAAAAAATCTGCGTCTGTTAATTTTATAATTTAACATATTTTCATAATTAATTCATAAATATTTTGCTTCGTATTTCTATGAAAATATACAGCTGCATTTTTATATTTGATATTAAGAGTACTTTGGTACGAAATTCAGACAAAATTTGTTGACGTTGTAGTAAATATTGAAATGTAAATATAAGTATTAAGATCATCAATCTACAAGATTAAAAACCATTCAAGTAATTTTTCGATTTTAGCTAGCATAATTGTATTATATATAAAGGTTCTGAGATTTTATACAAATTATAATGATATTGATTGTAATTTGTGTAAAATCTCAGAATATAATGAATATATTAAATATCAGAAACATTCTAAAATTTAGAAAAACAAAAATTTTTCTCTGTGAATTTCATAATTATTTCATAATTATTTTGCTTCTTATTTGTATGAAAATATACAACTGTGTTCTTCTATTAAATATTAAGAATATATTAGCATGAAATTGAGCAAAATTAGTTGAAGATGTAGACAAAATATTTCAATGTAAATATAAGTATTCAAAATCATTAACCTACACGAATAAATTCCCATGCAAATAATTTTTAGATTTTCGCTAGCATAATTTTATTATATACAAAAGTTCTGAGATTTTATACAAATTTTTAGAATATTCATTATAGTTTTGTAAAATTTCAGAATATAATGAGTGATTATTAAATTTTAGAAACATTCTAAAATTTAAAAAAAAACTTTTATTTATGTAAATTTCATAATTAAACATATTTTTATAATTATTTCATAATTATTTTGCTTATTAGTTCTATGAAAATATACATCTGTATTTTTGCATTAAATATTAAGAGTATATTAGCATGAAATTGAGGCAAAATTATTTGATGATATAGAGAAAATATTCCAATGTAAATATAAGTATTAAAATCATTAACCTACACGAATAAATTCCCATGCAAATAATTTTTAGATTTTCGCTAGCATAATTTTATTATATACAAAAGTTCTGAGATTTTATACAATTTATAATGATAATGAGTATAACTTGTGTAAAATCTCAGAATATAATGAGTGGTTATTAAGCTTCAGAAATATTCTAAAATTTTTCATATATTCTAAAATTTTTCAAATATTTTCATAATTATTTCATAAATATTTTGCGTCATATTTCTATGAAAATATACATCTGTATTTTTATATTTAATATTAAGAGTATATTGACATGAAATTGAGGCAAAACTTTTTGAGGATGTAGAGAAAATATTCTAATGTAAATATAAGTATTCAAAATCATTAACAAGATTAAATTCCCATTCAAATAATCTTTAGATTTTAACTAGCAAAATTTTATTATATATGAAAGGTCTGGGATTTTATATGAATTATTATGATATTTATTATAATTTGTGTAAAATCTTAGAATACAATGAGTGATTATTAAACTTCAGAAATATTCTCAAATTAAAAAAAATATCTCTGTTAATTTCATAATTAAATATGTTTTCATAATTATTTCATAATTATATTGATTCGTATTTGCATGAAAATACACAACTGTATTTTTTATATTTAATATTAAGAGTTCTTTGACACAAAATTGAGGAAAAAATTTGTTGAGATTGTAAAGAATTTATTCCAATGTAAATATAAGTATTAAAAATCCTCAATCTACAAGATTAAAAAGGATTCAAATAACTTTTATATTTAGGTAGCATAATTTTATTATATACAAAAGTTCTGAGATTTTATACAAATTTTTAGAATATTCATTATAGTTTTGTAAAATTTCAGAATATAATGAGTGATTATTAAATTTTAGAAACATTCTAAAATTTAAAAAAAAACTTTTATTTATGTAAATTTCATAATTAAACATATTTTCATAATTATTTTATAATTATTTTGCTTTGTATTTGTTTGAAAATATATATCTGTATTTTTATATTTAATATTAAGAGTATATTGACTTGAAATTGAGGCAAAACGTTTTTGAGGATGTAAAGCAAATATTTCAATGTAAATATAAGTATTCAAAATCATTAACCTACACGAATAAATTCCCATGCAAATAATTCTGAAATTTTACACAAATTAAAATGATATTGTGTATAATTTGTCTAAAATCTCAATATAAGGAGTGATTATTAAACTTTAGAAACATTCTAAAATTTAAAAAAAATATTTTATTTTTGTTAATTTCATAATTAAACGTATTTTAATAATTATTTTAAAATTATTTTTCTTTATATTTGATTGAAAATATACAATGCCTTTTTATATTTAATTTTAAGAGTATATTGGCATGAAATTGAGGTAAAATTTGTTGAGGATGTAGAGAAAATATTCTAATGTAAATATAAGTATTCAAAATCATTAACAAGATTAAATTCCCATTCAAATAATTTTTAGAAATTAGCTAGAAAAATTGAATTACATACAAAATTTCTCAGATTTTACACAAATTATAATGATATTGAGTATAATTTGTCTAAAATCTCAGAATATAAAGAGTGATTATTAACCTTTAGAAACATTCTAAAATTTAAAAAAAAAATTTATCTCTGTTAATTTCAAAATTAAACATATTTTCATAATTATTTTATAATTATTTTGCTTTGTATTTGTTTGAAAATATACATCTGTATTTTTATATTTAATATTAAGAGTATATTGACTTGAAATTGAGGCGAAAATTTCAAAAAGGCAAAATACTAAATCATCTAACCTTTTTTTTCCCACAATGCTATTCATCTGAATATAATAACAAGTTTAAGGCATTAAGAATGAATTATTCTATATGTATCCTCTTAACTATCCATATTGGTAGCATTAAAAGTGCTACTTAAATAAAACTGTTTAAATATCATTAACATTTGAATTTTAATTATAATTCAAGCATTTGGAATTGATTTATTACCTATAAGAAATTTGAGAAAATAAGGAAAACACTTTACAATAGAAAACTTGCATAATATGAATTGAAAATTTAATTACATCTTGGAAATATTATTATATTTAATACTATTAAACACACAAAGGTTTGAATAAGTAGATAGATGGTTTTTTTTTCCTTTATTGCAGGCTTGAACTGTTTTTGAGGGGCTAAAGTGATTCATTAATTGTAACGATTCTTTATCAGGAAATTTCAGATAGTCGTAAAAATATATGCAGTAGATATAGAAAATAATATATTTTTATGCTATTTACATGAGTTTCGTTAGTAACTCTAAGGCATTACGAATAGAATGTTCCAAATGTGTTCGGTTAATTGCGCATGTATATAAAACATTTTCGTATGTATATAAAAACTATATATTGAAAATTTTACTTCATTTAATAAATAGACTATACATTTTTCTAAGATAATTTGAAGGATAAATTTGTACATATATATTAATATTTACTCATTATTAATGCATATTATTGTTATTTATCTAAATGGCTTTTAGAAAAGAATTTACTGTAATTAAACATTATTACATATAAAATTTTACTCTTTTAAAAGAGTAATATTCTAAATACTTTCTTTTTAATATCAATATTTTTCTTTCATATAGGTATGAAAATATATATTAACAATTTTACTACATTTAGTAATAAGACTATATTGTCATGAATTTAAGTCAATGTTTTGTATGATAATGTAGAGGGAAAATTCTTACTTAATTATTTATATAAATTCATGCTTAATGCAATGAATAATTTATTTAAATTACTTTTTAAAATTACTGCAATTATATATCTTTAGGTATAAAATTTATACGCTTTAAAAGAAGAGATAAAGAGCAATTTACAGATATATTTGTTCTCACATGCATTTATATTTTTTTCGTATATGTATTTGTAATATATGTATTAACAATTTTACTTCGTTTAGTATTAAGATAATATTGATGTAAATTTGAGGCACAATTTTGTATGATAAAGTAGTGGTTTTGTATGATTATGTTTTTACGCAAATGTTCGCCCATTATTTATGTATAGGATATATTAATTATTTAAATGACATATGTGTAATTACATATTAATATAATGGAATCTGTGCTTTTTACAAGAGATCTAAAGAGTAAAAACCATACTCTCAAATTGTAAACTTAGAATATTTTTAATAATATTAGGAGCATACATGAATTACATGAATGTGTAAGTAAAAATCTACATCATTGTAGAACAAAAGATATGTTTTATGTATTACTTCGTTAAATTGGTAAATGAATGGATTACAAATTAAACAAAACACGTTAATATGCTAATAAAATATATTCAAACTGGATTATATGTTGAATTATTATGCCCATGAAAATATAAATATCAATATTCTTAATATGCAAATCATTTCATTATAGGAATCCATGAGGTTTTTCATTTACAGGAGTAATTCTGAATAGCAATTCTTATAAAATATTTTATATCAATGAAACTTTTTTATTCATCCATACTACCCTGTGATATCACTAATTGGTGAAGGATTGACTGTTTGGAGCAAACGGTCCACAAAAATAGAGTTCTGACGGTAAATTACGTCTTCCACGCTACTTAAGCTTAATGATCGCTAACTGGCTTGCACCGACAACTATAAACGAAGTATTTTGGCAGTTATCGTTAGTCATAGAAATTATGCATAAGCTACCATAGTTTGAGATTCCATTTTTGTTTTCGTTGTAGTTCTCGTCCATGACTCGAAGTCTCATTCGGAATCTCATTTTGAGATAAGGCATGCCGGATGTGAGGATTTTGGGATCTCACACTCCATTTAAACTAGTTTCATGAGTGTTGTTGCAACATAAAACTAGTTTAAATGGAGTGTGAGTCACAACTCCTTATATTCATTGGCAACATCTTTCCTATTACATTTTTTCTTTCTGTTTAGTCTGGTAAGGAATTCCGTTGGCCTTGTGTTCGTGTATTTGTTTATTCTTTTATATAATTATATTAAACTAGGTATTATATATATATATTATATATATATATATATATATATATATATTTATATATATATATATATATATATATATATATATATATATATATATATATATATATATATATATATATATATATATATATATATATATATATATATATATATATATATATATATATATATATATATATATATATATATATATATACATATATATATATATATATATACATATATATATATATATATATATATATATATATATATATATGTATATATATATATATATATATATATATATATATATATATATATATATTTAAATATATATATATATATATATATATATATATATATATATATATATATATATATATATATATATATATATATATATATATATATATATATATAAATCTTAGATCATAAATGGTTTTTAAAAGTATAAAGTCTTATATTGCCGAATAATCCCTGAAACGATAAACCATTACCCCTTTCTACTTTATTTTAGCAGTTTATGGTTGAATTAATGCAATCAGGGCTTGACACGGAAAACTGAAATAATAAAAAAGATCCATGCTCTACTAGTCGTGAAAACGTGACAAATATTTGATGATATTCTGTCTTCCTAACCATTCCGATACAGGCATTTGGCAGCGATCCAGCATGCATTCTTTCGTCCGCTTACATCAAATGCATTTTAACTGAGATATGTGGAATGGTACGGAACAGATTCCAGATATTTACCCCTTTTCAGAACGTAAATGACAATAAAAGCAATGCCTGTTCCAAATCACGGTTTTTGACAGTCATTAAAGATCTCAACATCACCCGATGGATGATGCCAGGAAATACCAAAATGGAAATTTAATAAGTGAAAATACGAGAAATATCAGGAAATGTTTGATTTCATTGGTGATTTTTGTGTTATACGGAGACTTAAAATTCTCTGTTTTAGCAACACTTCTTAACGTAAGTATTGCGCAATGAAACGAATAATAAGATTTCCTATTTTTTAATCATTAGTAATGTATATTCATGTTAATATTTATATTTAATTTGAAATCAGATTGTTTTGTAATTCTGCCTACGTAATAAAATTTACTCTATTTGACATATTTAACGTATGACTCATTTTAATATATTTTCATCAAATTGTCCTACAGTATATAATTGTATTAAACTGATGCTAAATAAATAACCTAATAGGTTAAACCCGATTTAGCAGGTTCTGAGAGAAATACGGAATACCAGACGGATAAAAAATCGTTCGTACTCAACTGAATAAATTTAATTCAGTTTAGAAAACAGTTAATTTAGGTACTGAATATTTCTTTTGTTTAAGGTGCTAAGGCATTAACCTCTTGCCTCCGTGCAATCAATGTCAATATGTCATAAAAGAAAAAAAAATATTTTTCTTAAAGAGAGAAAGAATCTCCACTTACACGCTTATTTATATAAACTTCTATCATTTCATAGTATAAATTCTTTATTTTGTAGCTTTCGTTTAGTAATATTTATAAATATTCTAATTTTCTCTTTCACACTTCAGCGATAACTTTTTTTTAAGAAATAAAATTGGGAAGTTACTTTAGAATCAAAACATATAATTTGAACGATTTCTTCAATTCTTCCTTGAATAATATTTCATTTGTAGTTACGTAAAATATTTACTAGAGCGGATATAAGAGGGAAAATACACTAAATAATATTAAATTTTTTATTAATATTTTAGAGTACAATTCATACACAAAGGACATTTAAATCATCGTAAGTTCTAATTGTAAGCTGATATTGAATAATTAATAATAATAATCTGTCTTACTTTTCTTAAAACCAATTCGTTAGTATAATTTTTTATAGCTTTTATTTAATAAAATTCTTAAATATTCGGATCTTTTCTATGATACTTAGCGATATCCTTTTTAGAAAGGAAATTGGAAAGCTACTTTCAAAACAAAGCACATGCACATATTTAGAATAAATTCTTCAATTACACTTTGCATATTATTTCATTTGCAGGTAAATAAAATATTTACTAGTGCCGATATAAGAGGTAAAACACACTAAATAATATTAATATTTTTATTAATATTTTAGAGTACAATTCATACACAAGGATATTTAAATCATCGTAAGTTCTAATTGTAAGATGATATTGAATAATTAATAATAGTAAGGTGAAGGATTGACTGTTTGGAGCAAACGGTCCACAAAAATAGAGTTCTGACGGTAAATTACGTCTTCCACGCTACTTAAGCTTAATGATCGCTAACTGGCTTGCACCAACAACTATAAACGAAGTATTTTGGCAGTTATCGTTAGTCATAGAAATTATGCATAAGCTACCATAGTTTGAGATTCTATTTTTGTTTTCGTTGTAGTTCTCGTCCATGACTCGAAGTCTCATTCGGAATCTCATTTTGAGATAAGGCATGCCGGATGTGAGGATTTTGGGATCTCACACTCCATTTAAACTAGTTTCATGAGTGTTGTTGCAACATAAAACTAGTTTAAATGGAGTGTGAGTCACAACTCCTTATATTCATTGGCAACATCTTTCCTATTACATTTTTTCTTTCTGTTTAGTCTGGTAACGAATTCCGTTGGCCTTGTGTTCGTGTATTTGTTTATTCTTTTATATAATTATATTAAACTAGGTATTATTTTATTTTCCATATTTGTTATATATATATATATATTATTATATATAAATATTATATATATATATAAAAATATATATATATATAAATATATATATATTATATATATATATATATATAAAATATATTATAATATATATATATATATAATATATAAATATATATATATATATATATATATATACATAAATATATAATATATAAATATATATATATATAATATATATATATATATAATATATATAATATATTATAATATAAATATATATATATTAATATATATAAATATATATATAATTTATAAAATATAATATATATATATATATATATATATAATATAAATATATATATATATATATACAAATATATAAATATTATATATATATACATATACATATATATATATACATATAATATATATATAATATAATATATAAATATTAATATATATAAATATATATATATATATATATATATATATATATATATATATATATATATATATATATATATATATATATATATATATATATATATATATATATATATATATATATAATATATAATAATAAAGAAAAAATGACAGTATAAACATTGTAATATATAAAACCATTGCAGTCATTAATGCGATCACGAAAACTGAAATAAAAAAAAAGATCCATGCCTACTTGTGAAAACGTGACATATTTGATGATATTCTGTCTTCCTAACCATTCCGATACAGGCATTTGGCAGCGATCCAGCATGCATTCTTTCGTCCGCTTACATCAATGCATTTTAACTGAGATATGTGGAATGGTACGGAACAGATCCAGATATTTACCCCTTTTCAGAACGTAAATACAATAAAAGCAATGCCTGTTCCAAATCACGGTTTTTGACAGTCATTAAAGATCTCAACATCACCCGATGGATGATGCCAGGAAATACCAAAATGGAAATTTAATAAGTGAAAATACGAGAAATATCAGGAAATGTTTGATTTCATTGGTGATTTTTGTGTTATACGGAGACTTAAAATTCTCTGTTTTAGCAACACTTCTTAACGTAAGTATTGCGCAATGAAACGAATAATAAGATTTCCTATTTTTTAATCATTAGTAATGTATATTCATGTTAATATTTATATTTAATTTGAAATCAGATTGTTTTGTAATTCTGCCTACGTAATAAAATTTACTCCATTTGACATATTTAACGTATGACTCATTTTAACATATTTTCATCAAATTGTCCTACAGTATATAATTGTATTAAACTGATGCTAAATAAATAACCTAATAGGTTAAACCCGATTTAGCAGGTTCTGAGAGAAATACGGAATACCAGACGGATAAAAAATTGTTCGTACTCAACTGAATAAATTTAATTCAGTTTAGAAATTCAGTTTAGTACAATATTTCATATACAAAGGACATTTAAATCATTGTAAGTTCTAATGGTAAGCTGATATTGAATACTTATTAATAGTAATCTGTCTTACTTTTCTTAAAGCCAATTCGCCAGTATAATTTTTTATAGCTTTTATTTAATAACATTCTTAAATATTCGGATCTTTTCTATGATACTTAGCGATATCCTTTTTAGAAAGGAAATTGAAAAGCTACTTTCAAAACAAAGAACATACACATATTTAGAATAAATTCTTCAATTACACCTTGTATATTATTTCATTTGCAGTTAAGTAAAATATTCACTAGAGTCGATATAAAAGGGAAAATACACTTAAGAATATTAAAAATTTTTATTAATATTTTAGAGTACAATTCATACACAAAGGACATTTAAATCATCGTAAGTTCTAATGGTAAGCTGATATTGAATAATTAATAATAGTAATCCGTCTTATTTTACTTAAAATCAGTTCTCCAGTATAATTTTTTATATCTTTTATTTAATAATATTATTAAATATTCGGATCTTTTCTATCATACTTAGCGATATCCTTTTTAGAAAGGAAATTGAAAAGCTACTTTCAAAGCAAAGCATATTTTTAGAATAAATTCTTCAATTACACGTTGTATATTATTTTATTTGCAGTTAAATAAAATATTTACTAGAGACGATATAAGAGGGAAAATACACTAAATAATATTAATATTTTTATGAGTATTTTAGTGTATGATTAAAATATAAAGGACAGTTAAATTATCGTAAGATCTAATAGTAAGCATATACTATACTGAATAATTAAAAACAGTAATATGTCTTATTTTTCTTAAAATCACTTAATCAGTATAAATTATTTCTTTTATAGCTTTTATTTAACAATATTCATAAATATTCTTATCTTCTCTATCATACTTCAGCGATATCTTTTGTTAGAATGAAAACTGAAAAGGTACTTTCGAATCAAAACACATAATTTGAATGATTTCTTCAATTATTTCTTGAATATTATTTCATTTGCAGTTAAATAAATTATTTACTAGAGACGATATAAGATAGAAAATACACTAAATAATATTAAGAATTTTATTAAGATTTTAGTGCACAATTAATATATAAAGTACATTTAAATCATAAGATCTAATTTTAAGAGTCTATTGAATATTATTAAATGTCTATTGAATATTCATTATTGAATATTTTTTTAGTTAAAACCTATTCAAAACATAACCTTTTTTTATAGCTTTTATTAAATAATGCTTATAAATATCCTGATCTTATCTTTAAAACTTTACCCATGTCTTTTTTATAAAGGGAAAATATATAGCTACTTTCAAAATAAAACATACACACATTCTCTGAATGAAAACTTATAGAAATTAATTTCTTGAATAGTATTTCATTTGCACTAAAATAAAATATACACTATAAGAGACACTGTAAGAGGGAAAAAGCACTAAATATCTGATGAAAATTGTTATTTTAACGAGCTTTAAAATGTTTTATTTCAAAAATGTAATGCCCTCTTGAATTGTTGTAAGAGAATCCCCAACTTTCCCAGCTAAAATTATTGTGAAAGTTAAGATTTTATTTGAGTTTTGGAAAGATTTTCTTGTCAACTTCTGGAGAAGTTCCAAGTCGACTCAAAAATCTTTATAGGTCCGTATAAATTTTAATGGCACTTGCTTCCCCAATAAAACGCTATACTTGGCAGTATACTTGATCAGCAAAAGATTTTGTAAGATATTACCTCTCTGGAATGGTATTGTTCCCCTTTTTTTAATTTTCATCTGAAGAATTTATGACTTTTAAACTGTACTCTTCCTTTTTACTTGCAATACTAAAATATATAGTTTGTTGGTATAAAATGTTTTTGAAATGAAATCTTTGGTAATGTTAGTTAATGCAGGTGCAAATTTTCATAAATCCTTTATAAATAATTTCCTTTAATTTAACTTAAAATTTTTATGTTATTTGCATGGAAACATGTTCCAAAAATTAAATAATATTATTTCAAAATAGTTAAAAGTCTATACACGAATTGAAAAATTTAGATCATAATTTATTAAAGTATAGTATATTTTATAAGTATTTCTGAATTAATCCCATCAAATATGTAGATTTTTTTTAAAACATCACTTTACTGTGCAAATTCTCTTATCACTATAAAAGAGAAATTAATCTGTAGTTATTTTATATTTATCAAATCGATAAAATATTATATTATATCCCAAAATCTTATAAACTAATATTTAATTTTTTAAATTGATATGTAATATCGCTGCTTATAAGAATGTAAATTTTAAAATGCGTAATTTTACGCAAATTTATAATTTTTATTAATATACTACATTTTACTTTGAATAAACACATTTTAAACAAATTACAGATTGTGTAACTAATAATTCTCAGCCAAAAAGTAAACCATTTTTTTATGTGCCTTATAAGGTACTTTACAATTCTAGAAAATTAAAAATTTTACTGATCTCGACATATGACGGCTACATGCTAGTTAATATATAAAGACATTTACATTGTTGTACGATCTAATTGTAAGCGTGTGTTGAATAATTAAAAATATTAATCCGTCTTTTTTTCTTAGTTAAAACATATTTCCTAGCATAACTATTTTTTAGCATTTATATAATACTTCTAAATATTGGGATCTCATCTTTAAAACTTTACCGATGTCTTTATTTGAAGGGAAAATATATAGCAACTTTCAAAACAAAACATACACACATGCTGAGAATGAATTCTTATCATTTATAAATAATTTCCTTTTATTTAACTTAAAATTTCTTATACCATTTGCACGGAAACATGTTCCAAAAGATAAATAATATTCTTTTAAAATAGTTTAAAATCTATAGAAAAATTGAAAGATTTAGATCATAATTTACTAATGTTTAGTAAAATTTATAAGTATTTCTGAGTTATTACCATCAAATATGTAGATCTTTTCTAAAATATCACTTTACTGTACAGATTTTTGTATCACTGTAAAAAAGAAATTAATCTCCAGTTATTTTATATTTATCAAAGGAATTAAATATTATGTTACATTCTAAAACCTTATGTACCAGTTTTTAATTTTTTTTCATTAAAATATCGCTGCTTATGAGAATGTGAACTTTAAAATTCGTAATTTTACGCAAATGTATAATCTTATTAATATACTGCATTTTACTTTGAATAAACATATTATTCCTTTTCATTAATAAATTTTTATTTGAACATTTGAGTTTTATTAAATTAAGATATTTTTCAAATATTATATTTTTACAGAAGGGTAATAATTGTAGACTAATTTTTGAAAAGCCATAATGAATTTCATTTATGGTTTAGTATAGACATATATATTCGTATAGACATATTATACATTCGTATATTCGTAAGCGACATATATACTAAAGATTAGATGTAGTGTTAACAGATTTTGAAGTAGAGGCAGTTAAGCTTTTGTATATCTTGTTGAAAAACAATAGATGAATTGACATTATAATTCCGAATATGTTAGAAATTGTTGATGGTGAATGAAAACAAAAAAATTAATAAATTTAAAATTATAAAATATTTAAAACTATATATAAAGTACTTATAATACATTTAAAATACATGTAATATTAAAATGCAAAATTTCAAAATTTGTTTTACATTTAGTTATGGTGTAATATTAAAAAAATCTTGATTTTGAATACTATTATTTCTTTATTAGGTTTCCCAATGGCGAAACTTAATGGCGAAACCATTCAATTTTGTCTTATTAGGTTTCCATTGTAATATGTAACAATCAAAATTCATAGAAACAATTAAAATAAGTGGAAAATATATATAAAAATTATACAGAGAATACATCAAACAATAATAAAAATAAAATTTTTTGGAAACTAAAACTTCAATTAATTATTAGTTATAAAATATTTAAAATACATATGATGTAATTATATTTAAAATTAAATGAAAAATTAAAATTAGCAAGAGCTAATTCGTTCTTCTTATTTATGATATATTACTAAAACATCCTTTTAACTGTTTTTTGAAAATTATTATATTTTAGTTATGTATGCACTGTAATTTTGTAAGAATTAAAATTCATCGAAGTATTTTAAATAAACCGAAAACTATTTTTAATACACTTTACCATACAAGCCACTGTCTAATTACATACCTCTTATGTAATAATACTTTGAATATTTACATAAAACTTCTAATCCTTGTTTTCTGTTTCTAGTTATCGATTGTTATTTACTGCTATCAATATTTCAGATATCCATAGGCTTCAGTGCCTTTAAATATCGTGTTAAATTTACGATACATGTAAGAAATAATTATTTTTCCCGACGTTACCAAAACAATCAAGAATGCTTTGATTTATTATGATGATCTCCACAAAAGCAGAGATGATTAAACCAATGCGAAGACATATGATAGAATCTTTGAATTACTTCTCCAATAAATAGTTAACAGTGACTTGTTATTATTGTAGCCATAGAGACCTGTTTTAAACATGATACGATACTTTCCCTCAAAGACTAGAGTCTGAACCGGGTATCTAAAACAACGATATTTCAAAGGCTTTATTCACAATATATCTCAGGGATAATGGCCATAAGAGTAAATCAATATTAGCACAATACTAAAATATAGTCTTCTTAAAGTTTTAAAGTATAACTTGGCAAGATATGATTTATTTCTTTATTATACATATCTTAGTTTTACGTTTTACACGGAAAGAAAAATTTTTATATTATATAAAGAAAGAAAAATTTGATGACACATACCAGACACTTGGACAAAAGACATAAAAAAGATACTAATTTTAAAATTGCGTGATAGTTTAAAGCTCCTGAACCTGATTTGAGATTTCTAACTAGAGTTTTAAAAACAGATCAAAATTATTTTTTAATTAAAGTTTTATTTTTTATGGCACATCATATCTCAATAACAAGTGGTAATAACATAAGATTTTAAAGTTGATACCACAGATTTTTAAAAAAATAATTAATGAAATAAAACCATTTATCTCTGTTTGATTTTTCTCTATTTATTATAATGCTTTTTAAAGTAACATTTAAAAGAATATAAATTGTTAATCTCTGTCAAGCTATGATTTATATTATTACTATACATATCTCAGATTTACGTTTCACACGGAAAGAAAAATTTTAGACTATATAAAGAAAAATTTGATCACTTGAACAAAAGATATAAAGAAAAATGTACTAATTCTAAAATGGCGTGATAGTTTAAAGCACTTGTTCTCCTGCACCTGATTTGAGATTTCTAACTAGAGTAAGTTTAAAATTATTTTTTAATTCAAGTTTTATTTTCTATGACACATCATATCTCAATAACAAGTGCTAACATAAGATTATTTTAAAGTTGATTCTAACTTAAGGCTTCTAACTTAAGTTTTAAAAATAGTTCAAAATTATTTTTTAATTAAATTTTATTTTCTATGACACATCTCATATCTCAATAACAATTTGTAACATAAGATTTACAAGTTTATATCACAGATTTTTTAAAAATCATTAAAGAAATAAAACCATTTATCTCTGTTTGATTATTCTTTATTTATTATAATACTTTTTAAAGTAACATTTAAAAGAATATAAATTGTTAATCTATGTCAAGCTATGATTTATATTATTACTATACATATCTCAGATTTACGTTTCACACGGAAAGAAAAATTTTAGACTATATAAAGAAAAATTTGATCACTTGGACAACAGACATAAAGAAAAATGTACTAATTCTAAAATGGCTTGATAGTTAAAAGCACTTGTTCTCCTGCACCTGATTTGAGTTTCTAACTAGAGTTTTAAAAATAGTTTAAAATTATTTTTTAATTGAAGTTTTATTTTCTATGACACATCATATCTCAATACCAAGTTGATACCACAGATTTTTTTTTAATAATTAATGAAATAAAACCATTTACCTCTGTTTGATTTTTCTCTATTTATTATAATACTTTTTGAAGTAACACTTTAAACAAAATAAATTGTTAATGTATGTCAAGCTATGATTTATCTTTTTACTATACATATCTTAGATTTACGTTTTACATTGGAAGAAGAATTTTAGACTATATAAAGTAAAATTTGAAATTTTGGAGAAAATACATAAAGAAAAATATAGTAATTTTAAAATGGCTTGATAGTTTAAAGCACTTGTTCTCCTAAACCTGATATGAGGCTTCTAACTTAAGTTTTAAAAATAGTTCAAAATTATTTTTTAATTAAAAATATATTTTCTATGACACATCATATCTCAATAACAAGTGGTAACACAAGACTTAAAAGTTGATACCACAGATTTGTTAAAAAATAATTAAAGAAATAAAATCATTTATCTCTGTTTTATATTTCTCTATTTATTATAATACTTTTTAAAGTAACATTTGAAACAAAATAATGTGTTAATATATGCATAAATTTATCTAATTTACTCATTAAATTTACTTGTGAAAAACATACTTTCAATTGTATATATAATGCTATTATATATGTAAGAATTCCCAAAATGATTCTTTGTTTTTTTATAATAAGAGATATATACAAATCAAAAACCTAGAAAGATTGTTATAGTTTGCTTTGGAGCACTACGGTCTTCTCTTTTGCTACAAGAGAGCTATTAAGAACGGAGACTTACTGCTTAGAGCCGATTCCGAACGGTTACAAACATCCTTGCCACAGTGTGATTCGAACCCTCCAAAATAAAGACTTATGATGAGCAAGTATATATTCTGGTTTGTTAACTAATATTAACTGTTTCTACTGAAACTTTGTGGTTTTAATATTTTTGAATTTTAAACTTTTATGCAAGTACATGTTTTTTAAAGTAATTTTTCTGTGTTTAAGAAAATTGGTTCCTAAATAAATGTCTTTCTCAGTAGTTTCATAGCTTAAAAATATATCAGAAAATGTACAAATTCAGAATTGAGCAATTAATCCGTTACTCTAGTATAGTCGGAGTATAGTACTCATCTTACGTCATCATATGATACACCGAATGTAAATAGTCATGTAGTAATTTACTTGTTTCTTAACTAGTATTCAATGTTTCGCCTGAAAACTGTGTAGTTAGCTTTGAAACTTTATCCAAAACTCATAATTATTATAACTGATTATGTTTAGTAAGTATTAGGGTATTTTTATATATGAATTTGCTTCTTGGAGTTGCCTGTACTGGGTTTTGTTCTAGGCTTTCTAAAATTATTCTTTAGATTTGTATATTTTGTCGGTGTTCTTTTTTAGGCAATTTTTCTGTCTTATTTTGCTTTTCTTAAAAGTTACACATTTATGTATAATAATACATATTTTGACAACACAATATTGAAGCATGTGTTATGGTGGAGATACCTGTAATATTATACCTGTAATATTTAAAATATCAGTTATTAATATTAACACTTTGATTATTGTTATAGTGTGCTCCATAATTTTATATCTATTATTGAATGAGATGTTATATTTCATAATTCATTTTATTGGTTTTAATATAAAATAATTGACACAATTCCTGGCAAAGGTGATTTTTATTGTTGTTTTTAGCTTAGTTTTGTAATTTTTGTCTATAGTCAATTTTCCGGTCTTATTTTGCTTCTGTGACACGTTACACATTTGTTTTTATTACATATTTTGACTTTAAAGACAATAATGAAATATAGTTTGGTGGAGATGATAGTATTATACCTGTTATATCATAAATTTCAGTTAAGAAAAATAACACTTTGGAAAGAGTATTGTTCTATTACGCAGAATAGTTTTCTATCCATTATAGAATAAGATGTTATATTTTAGAATTTATTTGTTTTAGATTCAAAATACATCAATTTACAAAATTCTTAAAAATGGGGATTTATGTGCTTCCCAATAACATAGAAACAAATTGGGTAATTTTTCCTAATGAATGAACACGTTGGCATTAACAAAGGTAATATAATTGATAGAGAAAATTTTCATTCTTATAAAATATGGAAAATAATTCCGAAAGGCCTGAAATCTTCTTTAAATATCGTATGTGAGCAAGATAACAACAAATACCATGTAACGAGTGAAAAAAAATTTGAATAACTTACAGATAAATGAATTTGTGTATAAAAATATCACTTATAAGTTATAGCAGTAATTCATAAAATCACCCAAAGAAAGAAATATTAAAAGAATAGGACTTTTTGTCTAAAATAATCATACTCTTGTTAATAAGCAGTTATTTAAAAAATAAGATACATAAACTGAAATTCAGCGAGTATCCCATTTAATTTTAATAATATAATATATACTATAAGCATGTTAATATGATATTAATTTGAAGGAATTGTTTCAGTAAAACATGACTTTCTTTTAGATATAGAATCAAGGAAAGATTGTTTTAATAGTTTTTAGTATTTTTATGTGCATGAGTCTTCTCTGAATTTTATATTTAGATTAATTTGTATTAGATATTCTAAAATTGCTGAGACATTGCTAATGTAAACATATATAAGCATGCATGTAGCTAAAATTTCTCATAAAACAGCTAAGATATAATTATGTTATTATATATTCTTATAACGAATATTATATGTATAATAGGTGTCATTTTTTAGATATGCATGTATTAAATCGAGATTTTACCTTGCCACACTTCAGAAATGTAAAAAAATTTAAATAATTTTAGATATTCCTAAAAAGCAATGCTTAAACGTGTAACATATGAGATGATCTTTTATTTTTTCTAAATTATTCCGCTAGCTTTTGACATTTATTTCTCATAAGTTCTGTCACAAAATAGGCTCTTCTATTTATGAGAGGGGAAACAAAAATATTTATCTGACGTTCATATTTGCTTCACGCTTCGTCGCATACTTATGCATTTATCCTCTAAGCCCGGGCTTACTTTGGGTTCGTAGTGGTTCCGTAATACACAAAGGGACTCGGTACAAAAGAACGAAAGGGTTTAATACTCAAGTAAAAGCAAAAGAATTGGTATTTTATCAGGAAGCATGTTTTGGGAAAAGTGATTCTCGCCGAAAATCCATCCGGGGGAACAAGTCTTGTGGAAACTACTTCAGATTAAGGTCTTTGTGACGCCCTCTAGTTGAGATTTTTTTTTCATTGTTTATGTTTTCTTACAAAATATATACGGAAGTAATTTTCAGAGTTTTCCTTGAGGCTTAAGTCCTTATGGGGAAGATTTAAACATGTCCTAAAGTTTGACTAAGTTTTGTTTGCAAAGTTTATGATTTATCTCCGCATTTTTATCTAGGAATTTATAGCAGCAATTTTGAATGGGAATTAAATGCCAAAAAACGTAAATTACGTAACGCGAAGGGAGCGAAATTTAAACCCTTGATGTTAAAATATTAAATGTGTTAAGCTCCAAACAATGCATTTAAATTTTTTATTAGAATTTAAATTTTATCATTTTACTTACGTTTTAAAAAACATATAATTATATTTTACTGTGATATTCAGAAATTTGGTGATTTAATTATTACGGCAAGTAAGAAATTTATGTTTTGAAATACATTTATGGAATAAAATACCAAAGAAACTTTGTAATTGATTTTTATAAGCATAAAACATATATAATAATTGATTTTTATAAGCATAAAACATATATAATAATTGATTTTTATAAGCATAAAACATATATAATAATTTTATTTTAAATAATTTGTTTTCTGATTTAATATTCATTCTTTACAAATAAAGAATGCATAAAATAGTTCAGATAAATACAAGAAATCTTTTAATTTAGGTGATTGATGATTTATTACATTATTATAACTGAAACGTATGTTTCTCTTAATTTAATGATATTTCGACTTTCCGATCTTCATGCTTTAGAAAGTTGAATAAAATCCAAAAAGATATGTAACTGTGAAATATATATTAGCAATTTATAGAAGCTAATTTAAATGGGAGTAAAATGCCAAAAAATGTAAATTTCATAAAGCGAAGATAACAAAATTTATTCCCTTGCTGTTAAAATTTTTAATGTGATAAGCTCTAAACAATGAATTTAAATTTTTTATTTTAATTTTAATTTTATAGTTTCAAATTTTAAAAACATACAATTATATTTTACTTTGATGTTTAGAAATTTGGTGAATAAAATTATCATGACAAGTAAGAAATTTATGTTTTGAAATGCAATTACGCAATAAAATACCAAAGCAACTTTGTAATTGATTTTCATAAGCATTAAACATTTATAATATTTATTTTCAATAATTTTTTTCAGTGATTGAATATTAATTATTTTTAAATAAAGAATAAAATACGTAAAATAATTTCGATAAATATAGGAAATATTTTTTCTGGATGATGGATGATTTATTACATTTTTTTTAAATAAGACTTATTTTTATCTTAATTTTATTATATTTCGACATTACAATCTTCATGCTTTAGAAAATTGAACAAAATCCGAAAAGACATGTAACTGAAATAAAAATTGAAAATTTATAGCAGCAATTTTGAATGAGTATTAAATGCCAAAAACCGTAAACTACATAACGAGAAAGGAACAAAATTTAAATTATTGAAGTTAAAATATTAAATATGTTAGAAATTATTTATTTTAATTTTAATTTAAATTTTATAGTTTCATTAACAATTTTAAAAACACATAATTATATTTTACTGCAATATTTAAAATTTGGTAGTTAAAAATTTTTTGGCAAGTAAGAAATTTATGTTTTGAAAATACAATTACGCAATAAAATACTAAATCAACTTTGTAATTGATTTTTATAAGCATAAAACCTTTACAATAATTTTATTTTCAATAATCGTTTTCACTGATTTAATATTAATTCTTTTTAAATAAAGAATACATAAAATAATTGACATAAATATAGGAAATATTTTAATCTAGATGATCTATGATTTATTACATTATTTTAACTGAAACTTATATTTCTATCAATTTAATGATATTTTGACACTCCAATCTTCATGCTTTAGAAAGTTGAACAAAATCCGAAAAGACGTGTAACTTTCAAATAAATATTAGCAATTTTGATTGGGAATTAAATGCCAAAAAACGTAAACTACATAAAGAAAAGGAACAAAATGTAAACCCTTAATGTTAAAATATTAAACGTGTAAAGCTCTAAACAATTGCAATTAAATTTTTTTTATTTTAATTTTAATTTTATAGTTTCCTTAACTATTTTAAAAACATACAATTATATTTCACTGTGATATTTAGAAATTTGGTGATTAAAATTTCACGACAAGTAAGAAATTTATCTTTAAAAATACAATTAAGCAATAAAATACTAAAGCAACTTTGTAATTGATTTTTATAAGCATAAAACATTTATAATAATTTTATTTTCAATAATTATTTTCGCTGATTTAATATTAATTCTCTTTAAATATAGAATGCTTAAAATAATTTAGATAAATATAGGAAATATATTAATCTGTATGATGGTTATTACATTATTTTAATTGAAACTTATATTACTTTCAATTTAATGATATTTCGACATTCCAATCTTCATGATTTAAGAAGGTGAACAAAACCCAAAAAGACATGAAACTTTGAAATATATATCAGAAATTTATAGCAGCAATTTTGAATGGGAATTAAACGCCAAAAAAACTTAAATTACATAACGTGAAGAGAAAAAAATTAAACAATTGATATTAAAATATTAAATATGCTAAGCTCCAAATTACGCAATTAAATTTTTATTACTATTTAAATTTTATCGTTTCATTTACGTTTTTAAAACCATATAATTATATTTTACTGTGATATTTAGAAATTTGTTGAATAAATTTATTACAACAAGTAAGAAATTATGTTTTGAAGTGCAATTACGCAATAAAATACCAAAGCAACTTTGTAATTGATTTTTATAAGCATAAAACCTTTATAATAATTTTATTTTCACTAATTTATTTCACTGATTTAATATTAATTCTTATTAAATAAATAATTCTTAAAATAATTGAGATAAATATAGGTAATATTTTAATCTGCATGATGGATGATTTATTGCATTATTTTAATTGAAACTTGTGTTTATCTTAAATTAAGGATATTTCGACATTACAATCTTCATTCTTTAGAAAGTTGAACAAAATCTGAAAAAACTGTGAAATAAGTGTTAGCAATTTATAATATTTTATTAAACATGAATTTGTAGTAAATTGAACAGTTTCTAAAATAAGGGTAAATTCAGTTTTAAATTTCACATAAAACGTAGGTGATTTTTAAGAAGTAAAGAAAAGTACCCCAAAACCCTCAGTGTACAGGGAGTCTTAGCTCCGATCTGAAGGCATTAATCCTTCTTTATAAAATTTTATGTCTTTAGCATTGTATTAATATTAAACAAACGAAAAGTACCCTAAAATCATCAGTGCACAGAGAGTCATATCTCAGTTCTGAATGCTTTAATCATTCCTTATAAAATGTAATGTTTTTAACATTGTATTAATATTAAAAAAACGAAAAGTACCCCAAATCATCAGTGCACAGAGAGTCATAGCTCAGTTCTAAAGTCTTTAATCATTCCTTATAAAATGTAATGTCTTTAGCCCTGTATTGATATTAAAAAAACGAAAGTACCCCAAAACCATCAGTTCACAGAGAGTCATAGCTCAGTTCTGAAGTCTTTAATCATTCCTTATAAAATGTAATGTATTTAGCACTGTATTAATATTAAAAATATGAACCCCCAAACCATTATATATTAATAACAGTTAGATTATTGATTCTTACCTGTATTTTGCAATTAAATAACATATTAATATTGAAATTTCAGTCAGCTTTTATCATGTTTGTTCACTGTCAACGTATGCAAAAAAGTATTCTGAAATTATTGAAGAGAAGTTAATTTTAAGCTTTTTCTTTTACATTTTTATTAATGAAGTGCTAATTTTATGCATATTTCAGGTGATTAAACTTTATGAAGCAATAAGATGGTGTTTAGAATACCCCGATGTCTATATGATGTTTTGAGGTATAATAAAGGTAGCTTGTATGCCTGTGTAACACATAAATGTTCGTAATCATACATTGATTCATATTCTATAATCTCTAATTCCGATGCCCTAGATTCCTGTAAACAAAATATATATTATTGAAGAATCGAAGTTAAGCAAATGATTCTTAGTCCAGCTGGAATTACGCTGTAGAAATATCGCAGATATCTCTCAAATAATCAAACAGTTAGGTATGGATCAGTTTTATCCTACTGTTATCACTTAACGACCTTCTTTAGATTCCTAAATGCTTGTAGTTTAGTCCATTCTGTTAGGATTAGACATATCTCACACGAGAATGTTTGCTATATTAGTATTTATATGCGTAATAACTCAGTGTAGAGCCGTTTAGTAAAATTTCCTTTTGACTAAAATTGATAGTAAATAAAGGTAACTTATAAACTTATATTTCTTTAGACCATAGAGATATAACTCACAAAACATATTTACCCCAGGAATAACCTTATTCAAGGTCTCTAAACCATAATGATTTGTAATTTTTTTAAAAAACAAAATATTTACTAAGAGTATTGTAAATGCTAAATAATTTTATTTTGAAATTATAATGAATGTTGATGGATTGAGAAATAATTTCCGAAATTAAATATATGTGTGAATTAGTGTGTGAACACGATGACTTAAATTTGAAGTGAAACCAATATATGCTATTCAGTAGGGTGATTTTACGGTAAAATTGTATATTTCTCTTAAATGGAAAACCTAAATAATTATGGATAACATTTATTTACAAAGATGGTAATAGCTTTGAAATGTAGTTTGAAATTTCACTCTAATTATTAAAGAGGATGTAGAAATTATGCAAAATATCTTGTTTTCTTATTTCTAATAAATTTTGGGATAAAACATATTATTCCAGAATTACTAAAAATCATTAAATTTGGCATCCTTAAGTGAGAATATAATATATATTTGTTAAAAATTTCATTTACATATTTGTATATAAACACGTACCTACACATTAATAAAACTAAAGAGTTTGAAGTACACTGTAGTCATCACAACTTCAACTAGGATTGCAATTAATATGAAAATGTCATAAATATAATATTTTCTTTCATATACATTTGAATAAATTGTATAAATAATTAGAAGTCTTTTCTGACTCATCTATTGGCTTTATTTCTAGTTTTATCTAATTATTATTGCTGCTATTCGTATTCAGTGCACTTTATTTTTAATTTTTAAAATTTAATGAAAAATCATCTGCTTATTATTATTTAATAAGATTAGAAATATTTTTAAATCCTAAAAGAATAATTACTCAAATTTCTTGTACCTTACAAAGGAAAAATTAGTGATTCTTGGAGTATAGTAATCTAGAATCTAGAAGTAATCTAGAAGTCATGTGTTTCTGCATATAAATTAGCATTGTATGCTGCTTATTATATGCTTATTTTAAACTGCATATATTTTAACCATTATTGCGATAAGGAAAAAGGGATGAATAATTTATTTGTAGTATGATAAATCTGTCACTTCATTATAATAAAATTATTTTTAAGCAAATTTATATCAATTTAAAAAAAAATCTAAGAACTTTTGTGCTATGTGTAACAATGATACAGACATATAAATAACAACTAAAGCGAACTATTTTTATAGCATTTTTAGAATAGATTATACAGGATGTCTCTTTTTAAATGTCCTTGATTTTAATTAACTATAATTTCTACATAATTATTAAATGTAAAAGTTTCAAATTCTTAATATACAATTGGTATGGTTTTTATTTTCTTGGTATGATATTTTGCCTTTGTATGGCTTGGTATTTTATTGGCTTGGTTTGGTTTCTTTGGTATGGGTTTTTTCTTACTAGATAGAAAACAAAGTTTGCTTAACCCTTTGACAGTTTCATTTTTTTTCCAGAATTCGGTCAAAGAAAATGTCACATTTTTTTTACTGCATTTTTTTTTCATTTTACGTTTTTAAGTAAACTTATACTTTTAAAATTAACATTTCTAATATTTTTAAGTATGTCTTACAACTTTTTTTTCTTTCTATGAAAGCATCATAGAACTGAAGTTTAAATTTAGTCTCATCGATATAAAGTTATTTTTTGGAATTCCAGTGAAAGCAAATCTAGGAGGAGGATCCGAAGGATTATGACAATTAATTTTAAAAAACTGTCTTGCTTGACTGATTCCATCTGTATTACTATCAGAGTCACTACTATCCAGGTCATCTAGTAAACTTTCGCTACTATCATTTACAGATAATTCAGTTTCTGATTCCGAGTCACAGTTTGAATCAAAAGAAATTAGCTCTATAAGCTCTGAATTATCCATTATTTAAAAGTAAAAATATATTATTCATGATAAAAAAATCTTCACTTTTGAACCAATCAGAGTAGAAAATACAATAACCTGCAAACTATCATTTACTGGACATCTATACGAATAATTTGTTACAATAATTGGAAAAAATACTACCGAAACAGTGCAAGCGAAATAAAAATCAAATTGGCCGTACGGCGTACGGGCAAAACAGTAAAGGCCCGAAAGCTGTGCCCGTACGGCGTACGGGCAAAACAGGGAAGGGGTTAATTCAGTAAATTTTTGTTTTAATATTTCGTAAGCCAACTGTGTACTTTTTAAATCAAAATATCATATCTGTTCATACTGTCTCTTTAAAAACAGCAATTCACGTTAGCGATAAATTATTAAACAAGCTGTTAGGTTTGCTAAATAAATCCTGTCATACAGTGAGATAGAAAATTACTTTATTAATCAATTTTAGTGTAGCTTCATAAAATTATTTATTATGTACCTCATTTCTAATGAGTTGGCTATTTTTATATACAATAGATCTTCAATTATAAATCTAGCTGACAGTATAAAAACTCAAGGAAAATACCGAGCAAAGAAATAATATAAAATTACATTTATAAGTACATTATAAGTATATATTATAAGTATAGTATTTATAAGTACAAAATGATTATAATATATTTTAAAAACATAACTGACAATTTAAATGTTTAACTATTTATGTGCTGTTAGATAAATTGCTATTAAATTACTTTAGGTTTATGAGAAGTTTTCAATTATGCCTCAGTGTATTTTTATTATGTATTCTTATATATTTAAAAGATAAGAAACCTTTCGTTTTGAAAATGAATAATAATTTTACTATATAGTATTTTAAGGACAATATTGAATATGATGGATCATAAACCATACTTCCCTTTTGTTAAAAACTTCACAATTACATAAAAGAAATATTGAATTCTTAGTCAAATTTTAACCTCCTGACATTTTATGGTTACCTTAAATAAACAAATCAAATGTTTCTATAGCTTATAAGCTGCATATATTCATGAAATATTTTAAAACAATTTACTAGTACAATTCTTTGAAAAATCTATAATAATAATAGATTTTATATAAGGTAAATATTCTTCAGTAAACACTGAAATATTTATATTTTATCCTCTTTCAATTGTATCTAATCTCAATAATATTTACTATATTTTCTATCACCAGCCAAATTGTCATAATATATTACAGGCTTTAAAATGTACTAGACATATCAAATTTGTTTAGTACAATTTACTAAACTTTAATTGGAAAATTAAAGGTTATATGTAACAAAAGTATCTCTTTATAACAGAAGTGTAATTCAATTTGAGATTTCTGAAAATTAAATTCCATAAAACTGTAATTGAAATTTCCGTAACTGTTTTTTATCACCCGAGAGAACGTATTCAAATTAAATTAAAAATGATATTAAAAATCTTAATAAAAGTGTTGTTTCTTAAACTAAATTTATATTCAAATAATATTTTTTGCTCATTTAATGATTGTTTTAAGGAAAATTATATTTGAAAAACAGGCACATTGAAGCTGAAAATTATACAGAAATTACATTAAGAATAGTTAGAAGCTCGTATTTTGTTATTTAAATTTAGCAATAAATATTATTTATCAGGACCTATACAGTTGTAGCTAGGTAATTAGCCCTACTTTTGCTTTGAACACATATATTTTCACCCTCCATTTGATTGTATGGCCTGCAAATCTATCCTTCCCCCCTCTCCCTCATTCTGCACATACACACACACACACACACACACACACACACACATATATATATATATATATATATATATATATATATATATATATATATATATATATATATATATATATATATATATATATATATATATATATATATATTTATGTATATATATATATACATATATATATATACATATATACATATATATACATATATATGCATATATACATATATATATATACATATATATACATATATATACATATATATATATATATATATATATATATATATATATATATATATATATATATATATATACATGTATTATGCATGTATGTATGTATAACTTGTAGTTTTTAGTACAGTTTTAGAATTAAATACTGATAGAGTTAATATCTGTACTACGCGTAAATAAAAAAATTAATTAAAGATAAAATTATCAGCCACATAAGAAATAATTTTTCATTAGTTCTAATTTATTATTTATAAATATTATTGTTATTTACAATACTGAAGCAACAATCAAAATAAATCATAAACACACATATCAAATAACTCAAAATTATCCCTCTACCATTCACAACCCTTCACTAAAGCGACCGCCATTTATCCTCATTTTATTTAAAAAAAAAATTCTTTATGTTAATGAAAATTCGCGTAATTAATGATGCCGAGAGCGTAGAGAGATTCCAGAAATCAGCAGTACTCTAGCTGATTAGTCCTTTGTCCTCTGGATTGAGGACACTGATTGATTGATTTTTGATGGCCTAAAGAACTTCGCCACGCACTGTGCCTCATCAGTAATAATAACATCGTTTCTTTCCCTTTTGGCATAGGAAGAGAGGAAGGAGAAGCAGAATTAAAGAAATAAAGTAAAAAAAAAATCCTCGTTATGACGTCCAACTTCTTGAGTATTTCTTTTTGTGTACTCTATCTTTGGATGGGACGGGAATACACATTTCATTCCATTTTACGGTATTTTAATGGCATTTCCAGATTTGGCAGCAGGGGTTTTTATTACTTCTTAATGATCGCGAGCTATAGAAATTCTTGCTACGGTAAATGTTTTCTAGAGGAGGAGAGGCTTTCGTGCTCTAAAGTGTTTTCAAATTTTTAATGGGGGTTCGGGACCTTCAGAAATTTTATACAGAATGAATGTTAAATTCCAGAGCTATTCAAAGCATTGGTTTTAAAAAAAAATCCTTATAATGCAACTTGGAAACATTTCACTTTACTTTATGACGAAATATGCTTCAATATAAACCATTAAAGTAGTAATTTTATGCAAGTCATTAAAGTAATAATTGTTAAGCGAGAGGAAGTAGGACAAGCTCAAGTTATAACGACGAAAAATTTCCCGAAATTTGTTTATTTTAATTTTATTATCTCATATACAGTTTCTATACATTGGAAACTTTCATTAGTAATTTTAAAACATTTTATTAGTTTGTAGTCTCAAAAAGAAATAAACTACATTTAAAGTACTTTGAAAAGTGCCTTAATGTGTCTCAAAGAAGTTTTAAAATACACATGAAAGTTAATATATATTTCTAGAAAATGGTTTTCCAATATATTCCGGATAAAATAAATCACATGGATGTATTTTGTATTTATATCTTTAATACTACTATGAAAAATGTTAAAATGTTTAACTGATGTCTTTTTAAATTTTAGGAGTTATCCTAAATTTAAATTCTGTTAAACTCTATGCAAAAACAAAAATGTGTCTTAAAGCTTTCTTTCTTTATGTATTTAATATTTATTTTATCACTTATATTTTATGTTTAAATTTTATGTATTAATATATAATGTATGATATTTTTATGTATTATGTCTCCTAAATTTTATATATTTGTATTTATATCTTTAATAGTAATATTTTAAATATAAAAATTGTTAATATGTTTAATTGATTTCTTCTTAACTATTAGAGAGTTATCCTAAATTTAATTTCCATTAAACTCTATGCAAAAACAAAAGTGTGTCATAAAGCTTTCTTTCTTTATATGATAAATATTTATTTTATCACTTAAATTTTATGTTTTAATATATAATGCATAATATTTTTAAGTACTATGTCTCCTAAATTTTATATATTTGTATTTATATGTTTAATAGTAAAATTTTAAATATAAAAATTGTTAATATGTTTAACTGATTTCTTCTTAACTATTAGAGAGTTATCCTAAATTTAATTTCTCTTAAACTCTATGCAAAAACAAAAATGTGTCGTAAAGCTTTCTTTCTTTATGTATTAAATATATATTTTATCGCTTAAACTTTATGTTTAAATTTTATGTATTAATATATAATGTATAATATGTTTAAGTACTATGTCTCTTAAATTTTATATATTTGTATTTATATCTTTAACAGTAATATTTTAAATATAAAATCTGTTAAAATGTTTAACTGATTTCTTCTGAAATTTTCCTAAATTTAATTTCTGTTAAACTCTATGCAAAAACAAAAATGTGTCGTAAAGCTTTTCTTTCTTTGTGTATTAAATATTTATTTTATCCCTTAAATTTTATGTTTAAATTTTATGTATTAAGATGTAATGCATAATATTTTTATGTATTATGTCTCCTAAATTTTATATATTTGTATTTGTGTATTTAATAGTAATATTTTAAATACAAAAATTGTTAATATGTTTAACTGATTTCATCTTAACTATTAGAGAGTTATCCTAAATTTAATTTCTGCTAAACTCTATGCAAAAACAAAAATGTGTCATAAATCTTTCTTTCTTTATGAATTAAATATTTATTTTATCACTTAAATGTTATGTTTAAATTTTAAGTATTAAGATATAATGTATATTATTTTTATGCATTATGCCTCCTAAATTTTATATATTTGTGTTTATATCTTTAATAAATGTTTTAAATATAAAAATTGTTAATATGTTTACCTGATTTCTTCTTAAATTCTAGAGAGTTATCCTAAATTTAATTTCCGTTAAACTCTATGCAAAAAGAATAGTGTGTCGTAAAGCTTTTTTTCTTTATATAGTAAATATTTATTTTATCACTTGAATTTTATGTCCAAAACATACATTTGTAAATAATTTCCAACATAAATTTAAGATTTTCATTCATGCTTATTAAGGAATTAACGCCTTATCTGTGGTTTTACAGTTAGTAGTAGATTGTGCAAACGTCGTTTTTTTATTGTTCTTAGATGTTAATATAGATCAGGGCTATCCAAATCTAAAGAGCCCACGGGCCAGTTACTGATCACCTGGCTGGCAGCAGTTTGGAAAAGTTGAACAATAACTTCTTATCACTGTAAAATAACAATTAATAGTTGAATTATTAATTATAAAACAATGGAACAGAAGGATTATAAAACAATTTGCGATCAAGAGGAAACTTCGGAGACCTTGACTTGACCAGGAATGGTAGTCTCGGATGCTTCTTGATACCATAAAATTCTGAAAAAAGAAATATGGTGAATAAGAAGTTGGCGGGCCCGATGCGGCCCACGGGCAGCCAGTTGGACAGCCCTGATATAAATAAATGTCACCCTTAGAAACAGTTTTAATTTTTTTGCACATGCTTTTATTAACAATTTTTAAATCTGCATCGATATTTGTGATTGTTTAAGCCTTTGATTAAGACACTTAGCTGTTAAAGTAGATAAATGATATCCTTAGAAACAGTACAAATCCTTTTTGTAAATGCTTTTATTGACAATTTTGAAATCTCCATAGATATTTGTTATTGTTTAAGCCTTTGATTAAGATATTTAGCTGTTAATGTAAATAAATGGTACTCTTAGAAACAGCTTTAAATTTTTTAGCAAATGCTTTATTGACAATTTTGAAATCTATATCGATATTTTGTTATTGTTTAAGCATTTCATTAAGATACATACGAATTATACTTTTCCCTATGTATCTTAATGAATGTCAAGAAGGATCATTATCTACTATAAAACTCAAAGTAAAAGTAGATCGTTTACAAGGAATAGCACATAAATATATTATGTTGAAGACCGGACGATAGTCGAATACTTAGTGCAATACTTTTCATGAGGGTCTTGCAACTTTGAAATCCATTATCCTCAGGAATGTTTATAGCAAATATATAATAGATTGAATGAAGTACATCATGGTATGAGAAATATATAGAAGTATTACACTAAACAATCGAGATATTGTTATAGGTGTTTCTAACATCATTTGGAAAAGACAAGCTCGTGAATAGTAGACTATTCAGTTTAAGGTGAAGGTTTCGTCCTCTGTTTTGAAGAGAACCGCTAAGGTGAGAAAATGTCTTATATTCCAGTTTTAGTTCACCTAATTTGGAAGCAGGGACAACTAAGAGAGCCCTTAGGAGTGTCTTCATATTTTTAGAAATACTGATTCAACATGGAGAAAATAGTGACACAGAACGTATTACTCAAGCCCTACCCACCATTAATGATCACTCCCGTGTGTAGACGACTCGATCTTCAAACCTACAACCTTCTAGTTAAAAGCTTCACGCTTTTGCCGAAGCAGGTACCATAGCCCAAACAAGTGTAACTAATTAATACACCCTTTAATCAATTATTAATAAAATTATGTTAATATAATTAAAAAATAATAATAAATAGAACTCTAGGTATCCTAGTGAAAATTATAATTGAAAATTCGAAAATTTCTGTCAACGTTCAGGTTTTTCTATAATTTATTACCCATAGCATTCATAAAAAATTAAAGATAACATGTAAAATAACATCCATAAGATTTTTTTTCTCTTTTCGGTTAAGGTTTATTCTATTTAAGCAAAATTTCATTCACTAATTTTTTTTTCATTTATGATTCAACATTTTAACTTTTTACATTTTGTTTCCTTTTCATGATCTTTCACAACCTAATTGTGTGTACGAATTTGGACAATAGAAATACAAACGAACATTTTTAGGAAAAAACATTTTAATTCATGACTCATGTCATATAATACGATAAACTGAATTAAGAACATATATTTTGCTTAAAAAATACCAGTATTTACAACCTTCCTCGTTAGTGAAAAGAATATGCATATTAGTGGAATAAATAGAATACTAAATTATTTCCTGTTACGCATAATATTTATGTAATGCATAAATGTTAAATGATAAAAATGAATAAATAACAACAAAATAACTATACAAATTCGTGTTGCTCAAATTTTAAATAGCGAACACAAAATATAACAATGGGACACATTTGTCTAGTTGTCAAATGTTTCTTATTCAAGAAATAAGAAATAAATTTATTCAGAATACAGAAATGAATGTGTTAAAAACAAAAAATAAGCTATCGCCTTTTACAGGTAATATTATTTTTTAAATTTAGTAATACATTCTGAAATTCTATAATTTATCCAATTTAAAACAAAATTACAAATTTCGTCCTTTTTCTGATACACATTTGGCATATTTTTTTAAATTTCTATTAATAAAGGTTTATTAGTATATCTCAGTTATTATAATGCATGTTAATTTCTTACATCTAAATAAATATTTCTCACAGTCTTATATACCAAATAATACACTTTTGCTGAAACCAATACTGATACAAATAGTTTTAAACTTACAAATGCTTATCATATATTGCATGAAATTTGTGTTTTGTTGAATTTGATAATCTGAAATAGAGTGTATCTTATCAATTGTGCAGTTAACGCAAGATACCTGAAAAACTCTATTTCTGTATGGCAAGTCTTGTAAAGGAATAGGTTTGATATTACTTATTTAAAGATTTTTATTGCGTGTTTACTTTACATACGTAATACTTTAAAATTAATCTATCAACACATTTTTATCATTGTCGATATCACAAATCTTACACATATAAGCCTCATATGTGACATTTCATTTTAGTTACATTTTGTTATATTTTGGTATTACAACGTTACATGTTCATGCATTAACATTAATACTGTAGTGAGCAGACTCTGCTATCTACCTAATCTAATCCGAGCCACTGTTAAATCTAGTTAACCGCCGTTTATTTATTCAACTGGTATTCCAGCATGACTCTGCACTCGTTCCGGATACTACCATCTCGTCGAAGACTCATTCCAACAGACATTCAGCAGTCATGAAATCAGAACGGCAGAAAGCTGCGGATATGCTGACGTAGAGTTCCGGTGATGTGGTACAAAATGCAGAAGTTATTTGTTCTTTTAATAAATTTTGTTATTGTTAGTCACATTCCCAACAGTGATTTCCATACAACTACTACGATAACTCATGACTGTTGTTATCATGCCTCTTGGACCAGCCAACCATATAAGTCAGAAGCCACAGGAATTGAAGAAAAATATTGATTATTCCAAGCAAATCAAGTAATTAAAGTAAGCAAGTAGTATTCTAAGTAATAATATTTGAGAACTATTTCGGCCCCAATTAGAGAAAATATTTCAATTCCAAGTAATCTTCTATATGGGAGGACTTTATTACTGCAAGTTTAAAAATTATATACATTTTTTTTACATTAGTAGTAATACATTGTTTTCAATTTTAGCTTTCGTGGTGCTTTTACCACGATCAAGAACATTTTTGAAAATAAGACAACCTTTTCAGACATGCATCGCTCACAGAGCCAAACTCAACATACAAAGAAATCGAAATAAACAACTAGTAGAACGTTGGCGCTTTTGGTTACAGTGAAAAAAAGTTTTCGGTTACAGGGAAAAAAAGAGGAGTGGCTGGAAATATTTCCAACAGGAATGAAGGGTGAGGAATGCGTCTTTCATTCGACGAACACCACTAGGATGAAAGTTAGCTGAAGTGGATCCTTATAATTTAGAATTAACAACCAAGCAGATGACAAACAGGTGTGGTTGTCACCCCCAGAGGAATCGTTGAAGCTTTTGGAGGACATTAGGACCATGAAATAATATTCATATCCCAATCACCATTAACAAATAAGGTTGAGATTAGGCCGGCTCGAGCTCTGAATTCGCAAACCTCCAATTGCGAGATCGTTTACTTTGCAACCAATGCTCGATTAGTTTTGCTTAAAGAGTGAATACTGCTTAAAGAGTGAATAAAGAGTGAAAAAAGTTTTACTAGTTATTTTCTTTTCCTTAACGAATAATAGTTTACTTAAAATGAATTTTATACAAAATAAAATCTTGGTAAAATTATGCACTTTTTTCTCTAATTAAATTGTCTAATTTGTTTCATTTTTGTTTCTAAATTGCATGCTTTTTTTATTCCAAAGCCAATTTTATGAGGTTGTTGGAATTGTAAACCATAATATTATTAAAAGCAAGGATTAAAAGTTGTATTGTTTAACATGTTTATGTTAGTTTGTTGAAAGTTCATAATGAACATTAATTTATTTAATATGAAATAAGGATTTTTCCCAACAAGGTACATATATTTTCAAGATATTTTTTAATAATTTCACGTTCTTTAGCGGAGAAAAAAACTGATGATCTGATGTTTTTTACTAAAGTCTAAAATCAATGCAACATCTAATACCCACGAGAAATAAATTAAATTTTTCGCAAGTTTCATATCTTTGATATTATATTTTTTGGGGTATATGAAACCTCAATCTTTTATGTAATTAAAGTAATTAACATTTGTAAGAATGTTGAAGGAAAATTTGTGCTGATTGTGTTGTACTATACTATACAATACTATACTATACTATACTATACTATACTACACTCATGTCCATAAATTAAGGATAATTCAGAATCACACAGAAATTGAGCTCTAAAATAAAAATTTCACCTGTAGAATTATCACACACATCTTGAAGAAGAATATGCAAATTGCAGGAAACCACCAGATGGCGCGGATAGTACGTCACAATGACGAGAGTGTATGAAAGGGGTATATAAGGAATGGTAGCAAAGAAGTAAAATTGTTCACAAGCGCTTTAAAAGCCTTTCAGTGCAATAACCGCATAGTTATGGCACAAAGGAAGCATTTGGATGATTTTTTACGTGGTAGAATTATCGGACGACTGGAATGTGGACGTACCCAGCTGGAAGTATCCGAGGAACTTGGAATCGCCCAGAGTGTCATCTCCAGGCTTTGGCAACGATTCAAACATGATGGTAATGTGAGTAGATGTTACAGCACAGGTCGCCCCCGAGTTACTACGCCGAATGATGACCGGTATTTGGCAGTTACTGCCAAAAGAAACAGACGGAGCACAGCATCAGACCTGTCTCGTCAGCTCTCTTCAGCTACCGGTACGACAGTTTCAAGGCAGACCGTGTACAGACGCTTAGGGAACATTGGTCTATATGCTCGTAGGCCTGTCAGATGTGTTCCCCTTACCGCAACTCACTGTCGCCTGCGATTATGCTGGGCTAGAGAGCATGCATTGTGGACACCGCAACAGTGGTCTTGTGTGATGTTTTCCGACGAGTCCAGGTTCAGTTTACATTCTGATTCTCGCCGGACTTTCATATGGAGAGCGCCAGGTACCCGTTACCACCAAGAGAACACCATTGAACGACACCGTTACGGTGGTGCAGGATGGCTCGTTTGGGGAGGAATTATTCTTGGTTCCAGAACTGACCTGCATGTTCAGAGTGTAACGATGACAGGCCACATCTATCGGGATGTCATTCTGGAACAACATGTACGTTTGTTTCGGGGCGCCATGGGTCCTGAATTTCTGTATATGGATGACAACGCCCGACCTCACCGTGCAAACATTGTAGACGAATGCCTTCAATCGGAGGATATCACCCGTATGGATTGGCCAGCATACTCACCGGACTTGAATCCAATAGAGCATGTGTGGGACATGCTTGGCCGACGAATTGCAGCCCGTCAACCCCCTCCCAACTGTCTATCGGAACTTCGGAGGGCATTGCTTGATGAGTGGTGTAATTTTCCCCAAGATCAGATTGATAATCTGATACTCAGCATGCGTAGGCGTTGTAACGCTTGTATTGCATCGTCCGGGAGACATACTCCGTATTAACCATCATACTAACCATGTTATACTGTTTTCTGTAAATAGGTTCTTTTTTGAAATTTGCTCCAGGGAGTAAAAATCGCAATTTTTATTAATTATGTCAAACATATAGCATCTTTTTTGCTCTTTACCTTTTGTTTAATAAATAGACTTTACAAATAAGCCAAATTTGTTTTGCTTTTGTCTCTTTCATTGCCTGAACTTCATTATCCTTAATTTATGGACATGAGTGTATATTGTACTACACTATACTATACTGTACTATACTATAGTACACTATACTACACTATACTGTTCTGTTCTATCCTAAAATATTTAAAAAGAATTAAAAATAATATAAAAGTTTTAAAAATATGCGCTTCAGTCTCGCATCTGCACTTTAAAAATATATTGTACTAATTTTGAAAAATTTAAAGTAACAACGTAATACACACAAAAGAAAGTGTTCTATAAGTCTCTAAGTATTATTACTATATTTAAAATTCACAAGAGTATTTATGTTCTAATACAATGATGAAAATAGTCCATTTAAGTTTAACTTGTTATTTTATGAACTTACATTGGCTGTGCGTTTTATGAACAGAACAACATTTTGGTGAGTATCTATGTGTAGTAGTTTAAAAGAAAAACGTTTAAACAAGAAGTAACGTGTTAAAAATAATAAAAGTGAATTTCACTTTTAGTTTTGTTGTTGAAAATTCATCACGTATAAGCGGATATGTTACTTTTAAAATAATTAGCAAAATCAGATTTAAATAAAACTAAATAAATGTGTCATCAAAAAGTTAATATACATGTTTGTCAATGGAAAAGTTCATACACTTATCTAAGCTCTCCCTTCGTAATTGAACATAAAATAGTGGTTGGAATATATGAGAATCATGTCTTCAAAATATGGTAAATAAAAACGTAAAAACACAGAATATTTTAGAAGGTCTGCATCTTATACACTTGAAAACAATTACGAATCTATGACTTAGTATAATTAAGCATGATGCCCAGATAAAATGACAAGAAACTCAGATAATATTACTTCGCTGTTAAAGTATATAGAGTATGAGTAAATCTAAGAAGTTGTTAAGGAAGATTAACAATATTGTTTCATAAGTAAAATTAGCTTCAACATTGAAAATAATAAAGAAAATAATAGTTTAGAAAACAAATAAAATCATTAATTACATGATCAAATGAATGTCAATGATAAATATACTTAAAAATGAAGAAATAAAAATGTAAAATTCTTTGAAGCACTTACTCGCAAAAACACATAAAATCTTGATAAAAATGTGATTAGAATATCGAAATCATATGTATAAAACACAGAAAATCTGAAAGATTAAATTTGTCATACGTTTGAGCCTTTACATTTTTAATATGTGAAAAATATGGAAATTTACTGATTTGGTATAGTTAAATAAGTTATCCACGCAACATACAAAAATATTAGGTAAGATGAACTTAGATCATGTATGAGTAAAAACATTTGAGTAGTAAAAATTTGAATAGAGTAGTAATGTAATTACGAAAAGTAAAATTCTCTATTTATTTTTCTACTTTAAAATAATCAAGAGAAGAATTATTTATTATATTTAAAAAAATAAATAAATCATTAATAAAAAAATAAAAGGAATATCTTGACAAAATAAATGATACATAGATTTTTTTTAAATAGAATAAATTAAAAAACTCAACATTTTGAAGCCCTTACTCGTGAAACACACATAAAAAGGTGATGATAAAAAAATCTCCACTTTACTAAAAATTATTTCCTTCAGTGTTTATCGATGATAGCAAAATTTGTAGCAAAAACTGTCGCTCCAGAAAGATATATGTGCCTTAAACGAAAACAAAAAATAAGACAGAATATTCATCGGAAAAATTATAATGAGATTGCTTCCTAAATGATAAAAATCTGTAAGATTCTATACATTAATGGTAAAGAGAAAGAAAAATGGCAAAAACATATTTGCTTCTCCAATCTTGCGGGATGATTGATGATTAAATCGACTGCAGCGCCACTTGCAGTACTTTAGTATTTCATCAAAAATCGTGGATATCTTTAACTATTGATCACCTCTGTCACAGGTTGTCACACGTCGGAATTAGATTTGGGATGAAAGTAAAATTTCTGTCATTGTAATCGCTTATTTCATAAGGCAAAGTTCGATAATTAAGTTTACAATTTAAGTTTAACGGAAGAGACATTAAAATTATTTCAATATTTTATTCAACGTAAGTATCAGTGAGAGATTTTTTTAATTATTATTCAATTTGGGTAAATGAAAGGAAATTGCGTCTTTGACCCAATTTAAAATTATTCTGTATTTTTACTCTAGTAACTTATCTTTAAATGTAAAAAATGTTTCAGTGTTTTCAAAATTTTTATCCCTCTTACTGTAAACACCCGTATTGATAATAGATCAATTTATGTAACTACTGTTGCTATAAACATGAAACTAAATAGTGCATGAAACTAAATTGCGTCTTTGACCCAATTTAAAATTATTCTGTATTTTTACTCTAGTAACTTATCTTTAAATGTAAAAAATGTTTCAGTGTTTTCAAAATTTTTATCCCTCTTACTGTAAACACCCGTATTGATAATAGATCAATTTATGTAACTACTGTTGCTATAAACATGAAACTAAATAGTGCATGAAACTAAATTGCAGAAAACTTGTATTTTATTTTATTTTATATGAGTTAATGTACTTTATTGCCTAATTCTCATTGTTTCGCTGGACGTAATTTAGGGTCTTTAATTGGATTGCAAACAGTCCACTAGGAACCTCGAGAGTACTGCGTTGATAAATGCAACGAAAGATATATACATTTAATTACCTGCTACGCGCACATTCACACACACACATGTGTGTGTGTGTGTGAAGGACGAAAAATATTTTTGATGTACACCTAAACAAAAAAAAAACTGTCAAATGAAGGGCAAAAGTCATCTCGGAGTCGGAGTTAGTCTAAGGTTTCGAATCCATCTGAGTAGCCTATATATCTAATAATAAATTTCTCATAGTTTAAATATAAATTTATTAAAATTATACTATACAATTTAATGCATATGAAGATTTTAAATGAGCAAATATAAATATATTTAGGTATTTTAAGAATAAGGGAATAAATCAAAATTTTATCCTAAACAAATGCCATTTATTAAACTGACTGACATAGATGTACTTCGCATTATGCTGCTGAATACCATGAAGGATATAGTAAAACCTGTTTAGCAAAGAAACAGAAATTGTAAAAAGAACATGGCTTCAAGTTGTCATTTGCAGTTTCCAAGTTTTCTGATGTTTTAGAAGGAAATTTTTTAAAATGGAGAAACAGAATATGAAATATTCTTCAATAGTAGTCCTTAAGACTTGATTGCATGAGACCCAGACGAGAGGTTTTTCTGTATTTGGGCATATGTATTAGTTCTTCTTGAAAAGATTGTTCCATTTGCTTGATTCGAAAACCTTGCAGTTGTAAAATTGACTCTTGTATAAAAATTATGATCATCTATCCCTCAAACAATTCTTTATACTTTGTCTTGTGTTGTGAAACATAATTTATACATTGATGTTTAAAACAGAGGGAGTATCCAGATTTGGGTGATTAACTGCAGAACTGCAGGGCAGATTTTAAAGAAATTTTGTTTAAACGTAATTTCATATAGTGCAAAATATAAATAACTGTTCTGCAGATAGTATATACATGCATGATCGTGAACAAAACAAACTAAAGCTTACTGAAATAGTGGTTAAAATACCCAACAAAAACTTTATAGGTCTATCTCCTTAAACATATATACAGACTACACATCGTGATTTTTCATTTTAAGTTCTTCTCTTAATGAGTTTCTGCAGGAATAGGTAGCACTCATTCAGCAACGCTATTTTCAGACCTGGGATGGCTTTTAGAGTTAGTTGCAGGTCTGTTTGCAGGTTGAGTTTTATTCATTTTCCATATATCAGACAAATATATTCACATTTTTAAAGATCGCAAAACAATGAAGTTTTCTTTTACACTTGTTATCCAGTAAAATTATTATTAGCCAACTGCAGCCTTAAGATTGTAGACATAAGCCATTAAAACTCGTTTTATTTATTTCAAAGAAGTGGAGATATGTGTGGTCATTCAATATAATGTCTGCAAGTCAGTCAAATCTACTCTGCTATAATTATTGAATTATCAGACATTGAAGAGCAGGTAGCTGGTCAATCTCTCTTTGTTTTGAAATTTCAGCTAGAACCAGAAATTAGAAGAACTCATCAGTGAAGAGAATTGCTGGTCATTGATGCGGCTCAACCTATATAAACTCTGCAAAATACAAAAAGGTCTCTCTATTTCAAAAATATGCGGGACTGAAAACTGCAGCTCTTTTTGAAAACAGCTGTCTCTCATGAAACCTTGCGATAACAGTGAACTTCTATAATCTGTTTCATGTGACTACATAAGTGTTATAACGTAGCTTAGGAATTTTTACGAAGACTGTTACATTTCCTCGAAATGGACAAATATGGATCATCTTTGGTCATCGTAGCTTTTGAAAGACCTTATTCAGGCATTTTAGAATGTATATTCAAACTGTTTTTCTAAGTTGGATGCAACATTAGTTGTTACATTGATGTCTCAAATACATGAACTTCAATCCATGCTATTAGAATTCCTCGGAATTGTCAATTTATACTTAAATATAAAAGTTGATGGTTACAAATTGTTATTGTTTGAATTTGAATTTAACTGGTTGCTGCAAAAATTTTAAGAAATTTAGGTGAACAAACGAAATTTAATTTTTTCCTACTAGGGCTTAAAAGGTTCTTCCATACTAGCTCTGCCACTGAACACGTATAGAATTGCTTTTTCAACAAACCAGATTTTCGCAATAACTTCATACTCAGTCAATTAAAACGAAAAAGGTAGTTTCGCTGCTTTATCCATAATACTCAAGAGAAATTTCTCAGCTATATATTTTTCAATATTTTATACCTTTGGAAGTTTTTCTGTAATTTTTTAACTCTTACCCTTCGATAAATAAGGTTTAAATAATAATTAATGATACTGGTTGTTTTTTCATGTCTCGAAATTCAAAACAAATAATCAAATCTCAATAAAGAATATTTTCATTCTCTGTAAAGAAAGTCAAAATTTGTCTTTATCTTACGCAACCTTAAAAATTAACAACAATGCTATATGAAGAACATTTATGGAAGTATTTGTATTCGTAATAAGGAATAAGCAGAATATCGAATATTGTTATTCAAAAAGAAAGTTTCAGATTTAAAGCTGCATTTTGCACGTGGACTTACTCTTAGCTTCTATTTCTATTAATCATTTGTGTACATTATCTTAAAGGTGAAAAACGAGGTCAAGGACAAATTTTAAGAAAAGGATAATTGTTGTTTTAATTAGAAATATGCTATTTGATAAAACAAATGCTATTTGATAAAATATAATTTTTAATGTAATGCTTTCAAACAAAATATCACAGAACTATTATATTTAAGTCAATTGTAAACATATACACTTTTCCTCTTGAATCAAGTTAAATTTGAATTTTACATATCTACATATATTTCTATTACTTGTATAGGCATCTATTTTTCTGTAGTTAATAAAATTCAAAATTTATAAACGCATTACAGACTCAAATATGTTTCTCTTTATATTTAAATTCACATGTCTTCTTTAAAAAAAATATGAATAGATATATTAGCGCTTTGTGCTCTATATTTTAATAATGAGTATATAAAAATTGCTATAATCGTAAGGCAGATTAGTTACTGATGAAACGATCTTAAATTCAAGAATATTTTTTCTGGTGTATAATACTCTAGAATAAAATCACTATCTTTGGACACGAAATCGTCGCTATATATAAAAAATGTATTATATATATATATATATACCAATTTTCTCGGATAATATTAAATATAATTGCCTGCAATAGGACATATATCTGAAATAAAAAAGGTCAGAGATTGGTAGGAAATCAATTTAGAATGACTGTGTTCCAATCTCATCGTAAAGCAATTCCGTTACATCCTATCTTAAATTATCGCAAATACACCAATCACTTTTTTTTACCATATCCTGATAGGACAAGACTATTGCATTTAGGAAAGACTTTGATCATCGTACTTTATCTGACAGCCATGCAAGCTCACAATTATATTTGAAAGAAGTAATCAAAATCCCGTGACATTTCGAAATAAAGTATTAAGAACGGTCCTTAGAAACAGTCATCTCAAGATGGGCAAAGCATAACATTTTTAAACGTAATTGGAAAAAAGGAATTCTGTGTTTTAGATTAATAAAGTGCTATTGTCTTTAAGTGATAACGCATAAAATTAAAGCATAATGAGGTATTCTTTATAATAATGACTTTTGGTTTTTGTACTATATGCAGATATTTTTATTCTGAAAAATTGAATAAAACAATAGTTTTAAAACCTATTTTAGGATTTTTGACTATTATTATTTAGTTACTAAACTTTGTGCTGAATCAATTAAACACTGATCAATTGATTGGTGCATATTTGTTTCTATTTTCAGCGTATTTATTCTTTACAAAACGTACAGTCGGAACTTTTAAAACTACTTCAGGATACTTAAATATCAGCTAGCTTCTGGTAAAAATTGTGGTTAATGTTTTGTTGTACAAGTCTTAGTTACAAGCTGGCCAATTTCTTCATGCTTTTCGCTTTATGCCTTCATTACATTTTTTTATTCGTAGTTAACAGTATAGTCCTAAAATAGTTGTTACAATGTACGTTTAGTTTACTACATATATTTATCACATTGAACTAAACAGTCATCTGCAGTTAAACGATATCTTTACTTTTGGCATGGTTAGCTGCCTTCTTATATTTACAGGAATAGTTTTACAAATTACTTCAGCAGTTTTCACAAACAGTTGATCGCTGGTAAATGAAGTAGTTAGTGTGAATATCTTTATAGGAGTTATTAGACGCTGGTCACCTACTCACCTACTTCAGGTTATTTTGAACGTCTACATAAAGTACAAAAAATAACAATATTTATTATAACATGTAATTCAATGACTCTTGGTTTCTGTACTATATGCAGATATTTTTATTCTGAAAAAAGTGAGTAGAAAATTAGTTTAAAAATCTACTTCAGGATATTTGCTATTATTTGGTAGCTACTAAACTCAATCAACTGAATCAATTAAGCGCTGATCAATTGATTGATGCATATTTGCTTTCTATTTTCAGCATATTTTTCTTCTTTACAAAATGTACAATCGGAACTTTTAAAACTATTTAATTATACTTGAATATCCTCTAGCTTCTGGTAAAAATTGTGGTTAATGTTTTATTTTACAAGTATTAGGTACACGCTGACCAATTGCTTCATGCATTTTGCTTTTTGCTTTTATTACATTTTTTTTTATTCGTGAGCTAAAGTATAGTCCTAAAATAGTTATTACAATGTACGTTTAATTTACCACACATATTTATAGCATTGAACTAAACATACACCTTCGGATAAAGGAGATTTTTACTTTTAGCAGAGTTAAACTGCCTTCATACACGTTGAGCAATAGCTTTACAAATTGCTCCAGGAGTTTTCACAAACTGTTGATTGCTGGTAAACGAAGTAGTTAGTGTGAATATTTTTGAGAGGAGTTATTAGATGATGGTCACCTACTCATCTACTTCAGATTATTTTGAAAATCTACACAAAAGTTAAAAAAATAACATTGATATTCATTATAGAATGTAATTAAACCTGCTTTTGCTTCATGCTTTTCGTTTTCTGCCTTTATTACATTTATTTATTCGTGGGGAAAAGTATAGTTCTAAAATAGTTGTTACATTGTACGTTTAGATTACCACATATATTTATCACATTGAACTAAACATTCACCTGCTGTTAAACGATATCTTTACTTTTGGCAGGGTAAGCTGCCTTCAAAAACTTACAACAATAGTTTTACAAATTACTTCAGCAGTTTTCACAAACAGTTGATCGCTGGTAAACGAAATAGTTAGTGTGAATATCTTCATAGAAGAGTTATTAGACGCTGGTCACCTACTCACCTACTTCGGGTTATTTTGAACGTCTACATAAAAGTTTAAAAAATAACATTAATATTCATTATAGAATGTAATTAAACAAATTTTTGTTTTGAAATACACCACAACTTTAAAATTTCATAAGCGAATTCATAAACCTATTTATATCTCCCTCAGCTTCAATTAAATTTACAAAAAGGCCTGCCGAAAATCGAGGGTCTTTATTTTTATATTTTATAATTAAACGTAATTTTTCGAAACATTATAGTAAATTTTTGAATATTTTAAATCTACGCTATTCTCTCGTGCAGCTTTATACATTTTGGGATAGAAAAAAACAACGTTAATGACCACTAAGTATGCATGAAATTAATCTAATATTCAAAAATTTATCTTTTTAAAAAAATTAAAGGAACTTTTTTTATGAATTTCATAAATCTAATAATGGCCCCATTATGAAATATTTGATCAGAGAAATCCATTTAACTTTATAAATAATGCATAAGTAATCACTTAATTTCATGAAGTTATTTTAATTTATTTCACTCATCATGCTCTTCCAGCTGAAGTATCACCATTATTCTAAAACGGAGGTGGAGAGACTGGGAAACGTGTTTAAATAATAAGATCGATGGAATCAATTCCAATTATAGAATATGTATTCTTCCTTTTAACTTCAGCCTGACCATGATTTGCGCGAGGCATTTAAATATTTATGATACAAAATATTGCTTATAAATGAGGCATTATATATTCCTGAAATGACTTGATCCATCGAGGATCGACGTTTTGATTGAATATAAAGTTATTCATCTCGTCAAGTATAATGAGTGGAAAGACAAATATTCGTCAGAAAATAGTTGCCTGGAAACCTTGGTGTGACGAAGGAAATGTAAGCTTAGAAAAGAGGAAAATCTTTTCTTGTTGATAAATGCTTTTACACTAGAATTACGGTGGTCTTTGTATACCTAGAATTACGGCGAATGTCATTATGACCACTTGTTAAGATATCTGCATATTTCTCTATATCATATAGTATATTTGTGAAAAATAAATTAAAATAACGCAAAGTATGACAACTACAGTTTGTTTTTAAAAATATACCTACTTTGCAGGTATGTAGGATCAATTAAACGATTTATTACGTTCTCTCCTAAACTTTGATCACTTGATCTCATTTCATCTTTTCCTAAATAAGGAAATCCGTTTAATAAGTATTTTGTCCTAACATCTACTTCTAGCCAAAATTTTTTTCCGAATTTATCGAGCTTGTTAGGCACATACTGCAAAAAACGGCATCTTGTTTTTTTAGGGAATAACTGTTTATCAAACGTAATACTTTCATTTGGTTTGTGGCAAAGCTTACAGTTTTCTATAAAAGTATTCCATACCTCGGATATTAGTGTAAATTTATCACACTGCAAATGTGAAGACCTTGTTAGTTTATTTTCAAACCGAAGAAATTTCATAACTTCCGGAAACCTATCTCTACTCATACTTTCATGAAAAAACTTTGGTCCCCAAGTTTTGGACCACAAACTAAGAATTGATAAGCCCTTGGCGGCTAATGCCCCCTTACGTACAACAACGCTATGAATGCTTCCAGTTCTGCTAATAAAATAGTGAAAGAGTCATTATGAAGTTTACACTTGTCTTCAACATCAGTATATAGCCTGCCGTATTTCTAGGTATAATCATTTGTTAGGGCTAAAATAAAAATACGATTTTCTTGAAATCTTTACTATTTCGTAAATCACAATGATTTAGGAAAAGTCAAGAAAGGATTAAGATATTTGCAAAAAAAATAGAAGAGCTGTCAGAGATAAAAGTTCGCTAGGTGTCAAAATGACCCCTTCCGTAATTCTAGTGCTAAATTTTTTTCTTTACAATATTTATTTCGCGATTAGTCCATCCAAAGTTTTAGAGTCATGAACAGAAGAGAATATGACTTTGTTTAAAACTGCATCAATGATAATTTTAGATATAAACAACAAAACTACATTTGACAGCAACATCATTTGAATGAAACACTTGATCTGTCCTAATGTGTTAAAAATAGATTTTGTAGCATCCACTGCATTTATTTGATGAAAATAAAACTGTCTTATGTTCTAATGCTTACCGGTGTAAATTTAAAGGAATATTGTACCCCGCAAGCATTCTCTTTGATTGTTTCCTACATATACAGGTAGTATTAACACCTGGTGTTGCTCTTGCTTATAAAACCATGCAAGATCATTTTCTTATTTTATTCCTCATGCATTATAAGATCGCTTCTTCTGTAAGAGAACATCTTCTTTGAGAGACTTTTGAAGATAATTTCCATAATAAAATTAACACATGTTGTCATTAGTCCCAATGGAAATGCTGGTACCACAACAGGTAATAGATCGAGCTAGCAATGGGTACTAGTTTTAAACGAAAATTCTGTGTACATTTAAAATAGAAATGTGTTGTCTTATTTTTGATTGACAACTTGAAAGTCAGCGAACTTTTATATTGAAAAGTATTTTAACAATTTTATGATACCAGTAGTCTTTCCAAGTGTACCAATGCCGTAGATTTAGCCGTTGTGATATTATGTTGTAAATAATTTTTTTTACAATTTATTATTATTAATTATGAAGTGTAATTTTAAAAGTGTTGATAAAAAGCTGACAAAATAAAAACCGCTAAACTTACACAAAAAGAATTTAGATAAATTATCACTCCAAATCTAGTTTTCTCTCTATATGCTAGGGCAGCTTTCAACCTTATTTCTAAATTTTTAAGAATCAATTGTATTATTTTTTATATTTATCCAACGCATTCAGACAAAAGAGTGACTTGTTAGCTGTAATTAAAAGGTGGTAATATTAAAATAAAATTTTTGACATTAAATAAACAAATCTCGAGACTTATGCTTTCTATCGGTTCAACAAATCTTTGGATCACAGTTTGGATGACTGATCTTTAATGCAAGTTTAAAACAGCTCTGGTTTTGCAGTTGTTTTCAAATTAATACATTATAAAAATTTTACAAATTTTTATAAAGTGTTAATACAGTTATATATCTTATTTTATAGTTATACAGTTTAGAGGTATACTTAATATTCCGAGTCTTATCAGTGTAGTTGGAGTTAACTATAAAAAAGTTACTTGTAAACAAGTTCAAATGTCCAAACAACTAACTTTGAATCATAGTTTGAATGGCTGATCTGTAATGCAAGTATAAAACAGATGTGGTTTCGCAGTTGTTTTCAAATTAATACACTATAAAATGTTTACATTTTTTATAATGTGTTAATACAGTTATGCATCTTTTTCAGTTATTTAATTTAGAGGCATACTTACTATTCCGAGTCTTATCAGGGAAATTGGAGTTAACTATAAAAATGTTATGCGTAAACAAGTTCAAATGTCCCAACAACTGACTTTGAATCACAGTTTGAATGGCTGATCTTTATTGCAAATATAAAACAGCTCTGGTTTTGCAATTGTTTACAAATTAATACATTATAAAAATTTTACATTTTTTATATTATATTAATACAGTTATGCATCTTTTTTCAGTCATCAGAATTAGAGGCATACTTACTGTTCCGAGTCTGATCAGTGTAGTTGGCAGAATTAGAGGCATACTTACTGTTCCGAGTCTGATCAGTGTAGTTGGAGTTTATTATAAAAATATGCGTAAACAAGTTCAAATGTCCAAACAACTAACTTTGGATCACAGTTTGAAAGGGTGATCTTTAATGCAATTGTAAAACATCTCTGGTTTTGAAGTTGTTTTCAGATTAATACATTATAAAAAAGTGTACATTATTTTTATAATGTATTAATAAACCTATG
>CM063501.1:74066985-74079485 GCA_032207245.1 Pardosa pseudoannulata
TTATGAATAGAGTTCTTTTTACGAATAAAAATTAAAAAAAAAACTATGATAATCTACATTTTAGTGAGAATGGAGTAAAACATATTTGTGTAAATTTTATTATTATTTGTGTACTGATATATTTGTCATTTTAAAAAACATTATATGATAAATAATTGAAAAAAAACTTTTACTATTTCTTCATATTGCAAAATAACTGTTTTTTAGATAAGTTCAACGAAATTTTTATATTTATATAGTTTATATAAATACAAATATTATATTTTACTTCACATTTAAATAGAAATATAGCTCCTTTTATTATATTGCATAAAATTAGTTGTAAAGATTGGTTTAATTTGATTTGAAGGAAAGGTAATATAATAATTTTTGCAACATGCAAATACTCGAAATATTTAGACAGTTATCTATTTCTTTAAACATGATCCAGGAGTTTATATATATATATATATATATATATATATATATATATATATATATATACCGAAAGTTTGATTCAACCCTGCTGACTAGGAGATTAAAAGGAAGTGTCTCACTATTTAAACAATTGGGGATTTTTTGTTTCTTTTTTGCCTGAACAGAAAATGGCAATATTTAAAAATTGTTCGGTATTTTTAGGGGATTTATTGGGAACAACATTTAAGATTTTTTTCAAAATATACATTAAGACAGTAATATATGTCGGTAAAATGTTGAAATATAAATTATTTTTATATAGTTATTGTAAAAAAACAGAAACCAATTTTCAGATATTTCTAAAATTATTTTCATTAGTAAAATGTTTTCAGATAATTTAAATATATTTCACTTAATTCATATTTTCAAAGACAGAATTAGTTGAAAAAATTTAAAATATGTTTAAAATATTTTTTAGAATCGTAGACCAAAATCTTTTATAAAAATTCACAGTAATAAATTTTATATGATGCGAAGCAATTTTTTTTTTATATCAATAAAATTTCTTACAATTTTCGTCATAAATGTGAATGCATTTAGTTTATGTTTTATGATAATATTTAACTTAAATATTTTTCTTGTTTCTAATAAATAATTTTTTTAACTCTGTAATTTATTAAATAATATGTCTGATTAAACACTTTAATTGATAATAAAAAACAATACGATATTTCTTAAAAACCTATTATATTTATTTTGTTAATTAATAATTATAAAAATTTTAAAAACCACTTATATGATTTTTCATATTCAACACTCGTTTTTATTTTATTTTACTTTTTTTAGTTAAAAATTGAGATCAATGATTCACATTTTTAAAATCTTGAAGCTAGTTGTTTATAGTTTTTAAATAATAGTATTCTTAATTTAAACTCATGCACAAATTTTAATGAAAGCCTAAAATAAAAATTATAATTATGATTATGTTCAAAAATAATTTTTATCTTTACTTCTTAAATTATATTTTAAACAAAAAGCTATAAAATGCAAACTAAATTTAGAAAAAAGCTTTTTTTTACTAATACTTTGAGATATTTTATTTCATTACCTTTTTATTAAATGGAAAATTAGAATGTTATATAATTTTTAATGCTTCAATTTGAGGTTTTATTTTAAACACTTCAGGAAAGGCATTTTTTTATAAAATTACATTATTTAAAAACGCAATCGAAATATCAGAATTTACATAGCGGCAAATTAAAAACAATCATTGTCAAACAAACTATTTTTGAGTAGTATAAATATTAAAAGAACTATAATTAAATTTTTTTTTCTTAATGAAAGAAATATCATTTAAGGCAGCGAAGTATTTTAATCGGTACTAAAGAATGCTCTTTCTTAAAAAGGTATGCTACACTTATGTAAAAAAAATTTGATACGCTATAATTTATTTTTGTCATACCATCATCTATTTTACAAGAAAATAACTTATAAATGGCTGTATCAGTATTGTAAGGTGCATTGCCAGAGTGTATTGTGTAATATATTAAAAACATGTTTCATTAAAACTTTCAAAATTTCATTCGATATAGAAATACTTCGATAGTATGGGGTTTAAAATATGTACATCTTATAATTTCCGTAAGGCTATATTTTTTTTTTCAAATCTAAATTGAATTACTAATAACAACTATACAGAAAATAAGAAAATATTTATTATATTTATTTTTAGGATACTATACTATACTATATCTTTTACTATTTTTTAAACATGTATTATTCCATATCTGGGTGAATTACTAAGTATTTTCTTCTTCTTTATTATGGATTAACCTTTAACTATTCTAAACTTATGTTTTTGAATCAAATTATATCAAACTGTTGAGTTTAATTTATTATTTAGCTTGTAACTTAGTAGTACCTTAATAGTGTATTAAACAGAGATATTGTGTTAAGCACTGACCAATTTCTGTGGAAAATATTGAAAATGCTAAGGGAAGAAATCTGTGAGATTACACAATAGCAATTAATGTTTAACATATATTAAAATTTATATTAAAAACAATTTTAGTTTTAAATAAAATTAATCAAGAATTACAAAAGTAATCACGAGTACCTAACTTTTAAGTTAGTTACTCGTGATTAATTTTGTGAAATATAAGGCACTAAAATTAACTTTAATGTACCTATTTTAAACGTCTGATATATACACCGAACATGCAATTTCTAAAATAAAATTAACATGAAATTGAAGATTGAAAAATATTCAAAGGTAATTAGTATGATTATCTTACCTTGAACAAGCTGTAATTTGATGTATAATTCAAGTCATATAAAATCCTTTTCGTTTAACTTATATACAAAGAAAATTTTGAAATCAACTTATGATTTAGCAAGATATTTATCTATTTAGATACATGTATTTTTAAGTTTGATATGGAGGTTTATCTTCTTGACTTTTGCAGTTGTTTAAAATATCAAACAGATTAAAACCCATATAGGTAATTTCCCCCCAAAAAAACCTGTATTTAACCTAATTTCTAATAAAAAACATTATTAATTGTTGTTGAGGATATCAGTCTAAAGTCATTTGTATAGTAGCAAGTTTTATGAAAGTAAAATAAATTAATGCAAAGGAATTAATTTTTGATGTTATAAACGTGGGAGCTAATTCAGTGTTAATACCGGTGTTGATAACACTACTTCAAAATGGTGATTTGATAATCTCTTTTAACTATAATATATTATGTATAGTTAATTTGAGGAAAGGTATTTTGTTTATACCATTAATTAAGAATTACTGTGATACAAATACCCTTATAAGCTTTAAAGAATATAGTTTATGCTAAGCTAACCATTAAATCATATGAACGTGACTATACTTTCATAATGCAGGAAATGCTAAGAACTTTAATCCTCCTTTAAATACAAATTATAATTTATAACCAGCTATATAATATGCAAAAATAATTCATATTAAACCAAGGGATAAATAGAATAGTTAGGCAAAAATGTATAAAAATTTAGTCGATTTTTTGAACTACATATTTTATTTTTTCTTAAATTATAAGGCTTTTTTTAACGCAGTAAATTATTGTTTAAAATTTCAAATTAAATATTGCATTTTATTTCTGATAATATTCTCCATAAATATATTTCAATGTACACGTATACAAATATACGAATTTACTTAACTATTGTTAAGAGATTATGAAAAGAGATTATTAAAAGGATAAAAATACATATATATATGTATATATATATATATATATATATATATATATATATATATATATATATATATATATATATATATATATATATATATATATATATAATATATATATATATATATATATATATATATATATATATATATTTATATATATATATATATATATATATATATATATATATATATATATATATATATATATATATATATATATATATATATATATATATATATATATATGTATATATATATATATATATATATATATATTATATATATATATATATATATATATATATATATATATATATATATATATATATAGTGATCGAATTTAATATATTACATAAATTCGCATTTATATAAATTATTATGATATCATTAATGAAAATTTTGTCGTGTACGATACACTCGAAAACACGGTACTGCACAGAGTCCAACATTGCAATCTGGACAATAGAACTTTGTGTTTCTCTTTACCTTCTTCCATCTGCTGTCTCTCTTTGAGCAGCAAATAATCTAGTAGCCAAAAAACTAAACAAAAGCATTCGAAACCATAAAAAGCACATGTGAGATAATTCGGGAAAGATTTATTGCACAGTGTAAAATTTCACAGTGCCCGAGCTACATTCGAGATGAGTCAGGATGATACATTTCACCTTCCCGATTTCAGCTCTGGAAAAACCGGGAAGGGGTTAACTTACAAATTAGTTAGAACTGAGAAAAAATTAAATATCACAATCTTATTTCATATTGAACGTATATGGAGTTCAGTGAGAGCAGAAGCATATCTACTGACAACAAAGTTCCTTTCCTAAGCATTCAAGTTTTCATGTAGAAAATAAGTACTTAACTAAAAGTGAATAAAAATTTATAATTTATTTTAACAAAAAACTAGTAATAGTTTAGAATTTCAGTTTCTTATTTTTACTGTGAAATAAGTTAGTATTATTATTAAATTACAGATGAATTAAAACTGAGATTATATGAAATTCCCCAATTACTTTTTTTTGCACATGATATTGAATTATTTCCAAGTTTGAACTGATGTTTACTAGGACAGAAATTATTGTTGGATATTGTCCAAAATTTTAGCAATGTTTTTCTTTAAATTTATAGCCTCCATTTATTTTAAGTTTGTAATATCCCCTTGAGAGGAAAAGTCTATTTCAAGGAAACATTATAAATTAGTTCTGCAAGAAGGAATAAGATAATTAAATGTTTATAACCAACTTTTTCTCATCATTATGATTTTATGCCAAATAAACAATGACTAGATTTTTTATGAATATGTAAAATACGTTTATATTTAATTATACCTTACTAAAACATTCAAATTTCACTTGAATAAACATCATAGAATAATTATTGTTATCGATATTATTTAATTCATTTTGTTGTATAATATAATCTTCAAACCTCTTTAAACGTACCAAGAATAAGTAATAGAATATGTGTTAACTGTATGTGTAGAGTTATAATATATTACAATAATAGCTACAATTAGCTTAATTAAAAATGACAGTTTATATTGAATAAATATTCAAAATAAACTGTCATTTTCACTTATAATTTGAATGAAAATATACATTATTTAGATTAAATGAGAAGGAATATTTTTTAAAAATTTAATTTTTACTTAGTCAGTGTTCATTTTTTGCTATAATAATTTACACGGTTACAATGTAAATAAAAACTAATGTTTTTAGGAAATGAATTTGTAGGACTGAATATTGTTTTATGATTCTTATTGACTGAATTTGACAAATATTTAAAGCTAAATTTTATACTATCAAAAGGAGTTTTCAAGCATTCCGAAATTATATCAAAGGTATTGAAATGCTTAATAAAACACTATAATTTTTTAAATCATTTCAAACTTTTTCAGTTCTTGAAAGATAATTAAACTTCTCTTAATTAATTGTGATGAAAACTGTTGAAAAAATAATAGGTTTTAAATTTAAAAATATACTATTTTAAGGTAACTTAATTTTGATTAGAGTTATTAACATATAGCTTAAAATATAGTGATCTGAAAAACGTATTCTACATAGTATAAATAAAAAATATAGAAATATTTTGATAAATAATTTGAAAAACTCATAATTTAGAAGAAACATAGAATTAGAATTCAATCGCAAGTATTTAGACTCAAAATTATCCTTGGTGTTTAATATTTGGATTATGCTAATTTATTCCATAGATAATATAAATACATACCCAAAGAATGTTATATATTGTGAATAAATATTTAAAACCATTTAGATGGGATAAATAAAACTTTATAATTCCTTCTATATCAATTGTTCTATACTTTTGTTTTTATCAGTAAAGAGGAATTATTTTATAATTTTGACACTAGTTGAGCACAGTCTTTAATAGTCCACAAATATTCATATGATTTTATTCAATATTGAGAAACATCTACACAGTCAGACCTAGATATTTACGAAGTAAACCCCCCCCCTAAAACTTGAGAAATTACATAAATCGAAATAAACATTCCAAAATGGAAAAAGGAAAAAATTATACTTTGTAAATTGTAGACGTATTTAGTAGACAATATTGATGTTAAAATGAGCAAAATAAAAATAGTATGTCTGATGTACAAAATTATTGTCAGAGATCGAAATAAGGTATTAATATAATGATCTGAAAGTAGATCTTATTTTTCGTTGCATTAAATATAAAACATTTATTATGAAACATTATTGCCGTCTCTAAAACTCATATTCACGTTTTTACATCACGTTTCTTCAGTATATCCTACATTTGCAGAAGTAATGTTTATTCACGTATGATAGACAAATACGTGTGGTGCCGACTGATATTAATTGATTTCAATGTGAAATGCTGTTCACATTAGGAACATTCCTCGAACCGAAACACCATAAATAATAAATTGAACTGAATAAGTATATTTTCACTTAAATGTGCAAAATTTTTTAATGGCAAACATTATTCATGCCTCCCAATGTTATATTTAAATTCAACTTATATGAAAAGTTAAATATTAAAACATCCTCTGAAATATTATGCATATTAAATTAAGGATATTATTGATCAAATATTACCTGCTCGAATCTATTATCAGCCTTTAAATCTGAACTCAAGACCGCTACCAGTATTCACTAATATAATTTATGATATTTTATTTATTTGGAACTAAAAGAAGTTAAATATTTTCTAAAAAATCACCTGTTTTCCCCCGAAATAACAGAAAGAATACAAGTATAGATTGTAGAAAAATTAACAAGTTTCATATGTTTCTAAGTACGCATAATACTGCTACAACATAAGACTCTAATGAAAAGTAACTACGTAAGAAAATTATTTTTAAGGGTTTTGGTCAAGAATCGAACATGGAAGTATCAGAGGCATGAGAAAAAGAAAACAGGAGAACTTCGGGATCTTGTGTAATTAAATAAGTTTTCAAAAAGGTGTTTGTATAAGATCTTTGTAATGGCAAACTGTCAAATACTATAGAACCTCAATTATCCGAAGTAATTGGGACCGAAGCTACTTCGGATAGTCGAGAATTCATCAATAATAATCTATTTCAATATGTAGGTGCGCGAAGCTATCAGCGATGATTTTTGTATAAGATTTTTGTTCTGGCTAAACTGTTAAATACTATAGAACTTCTAATATCCGAAGTAATTGGGACCGAAGCTACTTCGGATCGTCGAGAATTCATCAATAATAATCTATTTCAATATGTAGGTGCGCGAAGCTATCAGCGATGATTTTTGTATAAGATTTTTGTTCTGGCTAAACTGTTAAATACTATAGAACTTCTAATATCCGAAGTAATTGGGACCGAAGCTACTTCGGATAGTCGAGAATTCATCAATAATAATCTATTTCAATATGTAGGTGCGCGAAGCTATCAGCGATGATTTTTGTATAAGATTTTTGTACTGGCAAAACTGTTAAATACTATAGAACCTCAATTATCCGAAGTAATTGGGACCGAAGCTACTTCGGACAATCGAGAATTCATCAATAATAATCTATTTCAATATGTAGTATCTTCATTGAAGCAATAACATACGATTTTTCTGGTACTCGACGGTATGACTATCCAAATTTCAAAAAGGGGTGTGTTTTTGTTTAGAACAGGGTTGTTTGAAAGTGGGGAAGAGTACACTCATATCGAAAATTATGCTTGCGATAAGGAATTCTAAAATAGGGAATTAAAAAATATCTATCTGCACTCATAGTGTGGAAACGACGACTTGCATAGAAAAGGAATGCGGGGAAAAACTTTAAAAATGCATGTTTGTAGCGAGAAAATTTTGATTTGGTTTGGTTTGGAGAGCTACGGTCTACTGTTTTGCACACGAGGGCTAATGAGACCGGGACCTACTGCTTAAAGCCGATTCCGAACTGCTACGAACATCCATGCCATAGTGGGATTCGAACCCACAAACTCCAAAGAGAAAATTTTGGATGATAGTAGAAAGTGAAAGAAAAGTGAACAAGAAACCGACTTCGATTAACGGAGAGTTTAGGTTAATTGAGTTTATACTGTATTTATTTCAACTGTTTTATATTCTATATAAGATATTGATACTTTGGCTGTGTTTTATACAGATCCATATGAGCTTATCAAATTCGGAATATTCCTTTTTGATACCACAGGCAGTTGCTGTGGGTTTAAAATTTCTCCCGTAATCCTGATTCGTAACATGACTGTTAACTCTAAACACTTAAGTCATTTAAGGATTTACTGTACCAGATGCTGGGCAATTGTAACTCAAAGAAAAATAATACAGCGGTTTTCATTCATGATAATTATTCATAACAACATATCAATCTGCAATACATATTATGAAACACACGCGGTAACACCAGTCGTCTGTTGCATGCAAAACATTAGGAAGAGAAGAAGTTGTTTTTTATCTTTGTTGTAGCCTCGCAAAGTGTATCCAAAATACCACTTGACATACCCATTAGCATACACCCATGAAAGAAATTGAGAAAAACAAAACTAAATAAAAAAATCCCCTACATAATAATAGCCTAAGTTATCTGTCCGTCTGTCTTCGAATTTATAAAACGGTTGGACCTGGAATGGATACAGACATCCACACTGGCTTATTGATGAGTTAGGGTTAGCAGAATTCAAAGCTTCTTTAAAACGTTCGAAATCCCCCCTTCCCCCATTTTTGATCTTTTAAGGCCATTATAGCAAGCCTCATTTTAATACCAGGCTATTAAATTTATCAATTTTTTACATAATAAATGGGTACAAATAACGATTTTTTCTAACATTATGACATCAATTCTTTAACCGTCTCATTTATACATTTCTTATTTTAAATTATTTAAATATTGTCTGCATTATTTTCCTACGTTTTATCACTGAACTAATATATGACGTAAATGATTTTCTTTTACATTTGGCTTAAATAATAGAATGCTTTTAAATTTAATCATCGATTATTTTTTGCTGCAAGGAAAATATTATCCGCGGCATTAACAACAAATTATTTTCATAAAAGTCTAGGAGTCTATATCACTGACTAATAAATATCTAGCGTTTATGTTATATATTTTTGAAAATTAAGAAGTTTGTTCATTTTTTGTGTTTGATATTTATACATACCTACACGGTTTGCAATTGATTCACCAAATTCTGGTCGAACAATGGCCGAATGGTTAGAGTGCTGGCCTTCGGTACAGTGGCATGGATGTTCGTAGCCCTTCGGAATCGGCTTTAAGCTGTAGGTCCCCGTCTCATTAGCCCTCCTGTTGCAAAAAGTAGACCGTAACACTCCAAACCAAACCAAACCAATCACCAAATTCTGGACATCACTCATATATACCGCCAAATAATCACTGTCAATATTAAAACTTCTGTCCATCTTATCATGTAATATGACAGGATAAATTAAAGTTGGAAATTAACATACAGACAGTAAAGTTTTTGCTGATCCCGTCATATGACGGGCTATATGCTAGTACAATAATTACACAATTATTCAATTACAGTTAACATTTCTTACCAAAAAATATCAGTGAACATTGTTGCTTTAGCAACACAATTAATACAAATAAAATGTAAACGATTCTTTGAATAAGTTTAAGCTAAATTGAAAAAAAAATATATGAATTCTCCAATGTACATTTCGGAATACAAAGCAAAGAAAATATATTGCAAACATATGTGTGAGAGAACACAGTTCTAATATATCTAAAAGTATACATTCAAAATAACAATGCCTTTCTTTTCATACACATTTAAGTAAAGTATATGTTTCTGTTTATATCCGTGGGTATTTTTTCGTCAAGTACTTTGAAAGGGGTACTTTCCATACAGACCGACGGTATAAAATAAAATAGTGGTCATTCAAGTAATCCAAAAGAGTATCGCGCTAAATTTCTATATGTAGAGAAAGCGGCAAAGATTTCCCCCCCTTAAACTCTAGGGATATTTCAACTAAATCGTGACGTTAGGGGCGGCGATGCCCACGTGACACACATTTTTAGTCATTTAACCGGAAAAAGAAGTCACTTTTGAGGTGGACGTGTGAAGAAGTTATAGCCGGCGAAAAATCCCGTCACAGCATCGCAAATAGCCCGGGGCTGTTTGTTATTCAAAGAAACGGTCTCTATTATCCCCGAAAGATGGTCTCGCGTCGCAGGGAAAAGCACCTGCATTTCTTTTGAGGCTGAATATTTTAACGCATTACCGTTTCCGCATTTAGTTGCGTCCTATTTATTCTATATACGTGGATGAGAAGTACATTTCTATTTGCATTGCATGGTACATTTACATTTATATTGAGTCCTACTCGAGAGTTTGAATTGGTTTTGATGGATAATAATAGTTCTGGGTTTTGTAAATATGAGATTTGTTTCATTGTTTAAATAAGAAACTTTTGAAAATGTAATTCAAACACGTACGTAGAAATTGTTTCATAATATATTTCCTACACATATATAACCTTTATATATTGAGGTGCGAGGAGATGACACAAATTATGACCTTTATGAATATTTATGCTGCTAATCATGGATATTTATGATGCAAAATAATATCTTTATTTCAATAATGTAAATCATATTATGGAAGCTTATCTATATTTTTATCTAATAAGTAGTTTAAAATTAATTAATCTCCCTATTAGTTAATCACGATGATAAAGAATCATTGCATTTCATTTTTTTAGCCTATAATGAGACTCCTTTATGAAAACGAAAACTTATTAAACAGATCTTTTTATATTTAGGTTAAACATTACTCTATTTATAAGGGTGCTACATAGTACTATATATTTACAAGAGGAAAAAAACTCTCAAATAATTTATCTGAATTATAATGTAATCAACTATGTTTATAATGTAAATAGGACAATATAACGTTAATATATAAAAAATGTTTCCATACGGGCTAAAATATCTTGGTTTTTTATATTCTAAATTATGACCTTTATGAATATTTACACTGCTTCTTATGGATATTTATAAAGGAAAATAATCTTTTTATTACATTAATGTAAATCATATTATGGAAGCTTATCTATTGTTTAATGAAATAAATAGTTTAAAATTAATTAATCTCCGCCTTAGTTAATCATGATGATAAAGAGTCATTTCATTTCAATTTTTTAGCTTATTATGAGACTCCTTTATGAAAGAGAGAACTTAATATAAGCATTATATTATTTTGAATATATTAAAAGCTCTTTTATATTTATGTTAAATATTAATCTACTTATAAGGGAGTTGCATAGTAATATCTTTACAAGAGAGAAAAAAATTCGCAAATAATTCATCTGAATTATAAAGTAATCAACTATGGTTTTCTGACTTCTCAATGGTTTTGTTTTTGAGCAATGCGTAAAAATTTTGAATGGGTAAAACTAATACGTACAAAGTGTTTTTAAAACACTGAAAGTATCTTGATTTATTTTATATTCTAAATTATGACCTTTATGAATATTTATGCTACTTATTATGGATATTTATGAAGCAAATTAATCTCTTTATTGCAGTAATGTAAGTCATATTATGAAAGCTTATCTATTGTTTAATCAAATAAATAGTTTAAAATTAATTAATCTCCGCCTTAGTTAATCATGATGATAGTCATTTCATTTCAATTTTTTAGCTTATTATGAGACTCCTTTATGAAAAAGAGAACTTAATATAAGCATTATATTATTTTGAATATATTAAAAGCTCTTTTATATTTATGTTAAATATTAATCTACTTATAAGGGAGTTTCATAGTAATATCTTACATAGAGAAAAAAATCTTTTCAAGAAAAAAGTATTTCATTTTGAACAAATCTCCAATTAAAAATTTTAGAATTTCGTAAAAAATATAATCATTCTCTTAAAGAATATTCTCAATGGTTTTGTACTTTTGAAAGTTTATTTTTTATGGGTAATCTTCGAGTACTTGACCTTTATTAAAACAATGAAATATCTTGATTTATTATATATTTTATGAAGTAAATGCAAACTTATTATGGATATTTATGAAGCAAATTAATCTCTTTATTGCAGTAATGTAAGTCATATTATGAAAGCTTATCTATTGTTTAATCAAATAAATAGTTTAAAATTAATTAATCTCGTAGTTAATCATGGTGATAAAGAGTCATTTCATTTCAATATTTTAGCTTATTATGAGACTCCTTTATGTAAACGAAAACTTATTATAAACATTATATAATTTTCAATTTATTAAAAGATCTTTTATATTTAGGTTAAACATTAATATATTTATAAAGGAGTTACATAGTAATATCTTTACACGAGAGAAAAAAAACTCTAAATAATTTATCTGAATTGTAATGTGATAAACAATGGTTTTTGTTTTTTAGTAATGTGTAAAAATTTTAATTATGTAAAA
>CM063501.1:74084485-74089485 GCA_032207245.1 Pardosa pseudoannulata
GAGAATTTTATAAATGGAATAGCATACTTTATGTTTTGAAAGTATAATATGTTTCTTGTAAAAACTCTTGACAACTATTATAGTTATATAATAATATTGATCTAAATCTAAAGATTTAAATTTATAACGTGATTTAAGTAGGAAGAATTATATGCACTATACCAAAGAACCTTAATAATCTTTTTTCGTAAGTCATACATTATAATTATTTAATCAAAAAATAAGCGATGATAATATATTTTTTCAGAGAATTTTATAAATGCAGTAGCATACTTTATGTTTTGAAAGTGTAATATGTGTCTTGTAAAAATTCTTGACAACGATTATAGTTATATAATAATCTCGGTCTAAATCTAAAGGTTTAAATATATATCGTGATGTAAGTAGGAGGAAGTATATACTCTATACAAAAGAACTTTAATAATCTTAGTTCGTAAGTTATACATTATAATTAATTATTCAAAGAATAAGAGATGTTATCCTTTTAAAATAAAATTAGAATTTTATAAGCAGTTTTCGATATTATGCAAATTTCCCCTTTTTTCTGACAAAACTAAGAAAAATGCACTAAGGAATGGTCAAAATGAATATTTAATAGGCTTAAATTGAAGCTTACTTGTATGCATAATCAGTGTATCTTTCGTAATATAAAAACTAGTCAAACACTGATTCAGTAATGGTCTAAATGCGTATTTCCAAGTTAAAATACTCATTTTGACACTACAATTTTTAGTGATTACAGTTCTCTCTTTATTTCGTAAATGAAGTAAAAATATATTTTATTTTACCTCTAAAGATATTTTGGAAAAAGATTAATATAAAATTAAAATCTTTTAAAAGATCTTGATTAGTAAATAAAAAAAAGAAAAATTCATTTTTTTTAATAAATTCGTCTAAATTAATAAAGTATTTTAGATTTCCAAAGTATTGTCAAATTTCTATTATTGCGTTTTCTAAAAAGTAGCATTTAATAAAATACATTTCCTCTATAGGTAAAAAGATAATTTATTTTACCTTTAAAAATATTTTGGATCAAGATTAATATACAATTAAAATTATTTAAAAGATCTTGATTAGTAAAGAGGAAAAAAAAATTCATTTTTTAATAAATTCGTCTAAATCAATAAAACAATTTAGATTTCCAAAGCATTGTCAAATTCCTATTATTGCGTTTTCCAAAATTGAAGCGTTTAATAAAATACACTTCCTCTATGAGTAAAAAGATAATTCATTTTACCTTCAAAGATATTTTTTAACAAGATTAATATAAAATTAAATCTGCTAAAAAATCTTGTTTAGTAAAAAAAATAAATAAAATCATTTTTTTCTTTTTTTTTAATAAATTCGTCTAAATCAATAAAATATTTTAGATTTCCAAAGCATTGTGAAAATCCTATTATTGTGTTTTCTAAAAAGTAGAGTTTAATAAAATTCATTTCCTCTATGGGTAAAAAGATAATTTGTTTTACATTTAAAGATATTTTGGAAGAAGATTAATATACAATTAAATTTTTTTTAAAAATCTTGTTTAGTAAAAAAAAATTGTCTAAATGAATAAAGTATTTTATATTTCCAAATCATTGTCAAATTCCTATAGCGTTTTCTAAAAAGTAGCATTTAATAAAATACATTTCCTCTATGGGTAAATAGATATTTTATTTTGCCTTTAAAGATATTTTGAAACAAGATTAATATACAATTAAATTTTTTAAAAGATCTTGTTTGGTAAATAAGAAAAGAGAAAATAATTTTTTTGTACTAAATTCGTGTAAATCAATAAAGTATTTTAGATTTCCAAAGCATTGTCAAAGTCCTATTATTGTATTTTCTAAAAAGTAGCATTTAATAAAATACATTTCCTCTATGAGTAAAAAGATAATTCATTTTACCTTCAAAGATATTTTTTAACAAGATTAATATAAAATTAAATTTTTTAAAAAGATCCTGTATAGTAAAGAAAAAAAAGATTCGTCTAAATCAATAAAGTATTTTAGATTTCCAAAGCATTGTCAAATTCCTATAGCGTTTTCTAAAAAGTAGCATTTAATAAAATACATTTCCTCTATGGGTAAAGAGATAATTTATTTTATCTTTAAAGATATTTTGGAACAAGGTTAATATACAATTAAATTTTTTTTAAATCTGGTTTAGTAAAGAAAAAAAAAAAAGAATTTTTTTTTACTAAATTCGTCTAAATCAATAAAGTATTTTAGATTTCCAAAGCATTGTCAAATTCCTATTATTGCGTTTTCCAAAAAAAGAAGCGTTTAATAAAATACATTTCCTCTATGGTGAAGTAACCACGGTAATATCCCGTCTTGCAGTATTTTTTTGAACATGTCTTCCCTTTGAAACACGGGTGATATGCAGCCGAACGCTACTTTGATGTCAGAAACGCAATCAAACCTCTGTCACGACCAGAAAATATGCATTCTTTCTCCTTGTAGGTGCCTCATTTTGGATAGAAAATCGATGAAAAGGAAATAGTTTTTTCTTCCCCTTGCACCACCAGCTTGAACGCAGTCGATAGAAAAACTGCGTTTTTTTGATGGGTTGTGATTTACAAGTGATTTATCGTTTGTTACTTACAAAATGTTTCCTTTGTGGTGTATGTACTGCATCTAATGGACTAGACAGGTTTAGCGGGAAAATTCGAGTGTAGAGGCTTGAGACCTTAACTGTTTCCATAAATCTACATTAACCTTCATTGAACGTGTCTGTATTGAGATTATCTGTTGTAAAGGATTGGTTTTTTTATTATTTTGTCTCGAAAGGGGTGATTTGAATGTGCTGAGTTTTTACCTTTAAATGTGGTGAAGTATTTGATTTGTTTGGGAAAAAATATAGTTGAAATTTTAAATTATCTAAAATGATTTATTTACACAATTTCGTTGTTTACTTAGGGATTTCAACAAAACTTACACTATTTATCTTTTCAGGAACTGAATTTTTCTTTATATTCAAATTTATATAATTTTTTTCTTTATAGAGTAAGATATTTTTTACTAATAATGTATTTTATTTCTATTATTTTATTATTTTATTATTTATTATTTTATTATTTTGTATTTTTTTCTATTTTTTTAAATAGGCTTACCTAGAATATATACATCGAATTACATAGAATCTTACATATAATAACAAGTATAAATTTAGCAAATATGAAATTTTAGTTATTAAAATTTTAATTAATTCAATAGTAAACAAATAAAATTAGATTTTTCTCCATAAATTTATTATACAAAATATATTACTTTTTTAATTATTTAAAATAGTATTCCTATAATTTCATTGAAAGATACATTTATTCATTGTATGCAGTTTTTTATATAAATTAACTATATTTTTTTCAAATCAATACCGTAATTTGTTTACCTAAGGAATAAACAAAATCAAATGTTTCTGCCTAAATTATTTTACCAAAAATACTTATTTTAATTTTATAAAATAGCATTCATGTAATTTCATTCAAAAATACATTTACTCATTGTATGAGATTTTTTATATAAACTAATTGCATATTTATTAAATCAATACTTTAATTTGTTTACCTGAAGGAAAAACAAAATCAAATGTTTCTATCTAAATTATTTTACCAAAAATATTTATCTTCCTTTTATAAAATAGCACTCCTGCAATTTCATTGAAAGACACTTTTATTCATTATATGCGGTGTTTTATATAAATTAATTATATATTTTTCAAATCAATACTGTAATTTGTTTACCTAATTAAAATACAAAATCAAATGTTTCTGTCTAAATTATTTTACCAAAAATACTTATTTTATTTTTATAAAACAGCATTCCTGTAAATTTATTGAAAGATACATTTATTTACTGTATGTGATTTTTTTATATAAATTAATTATATACTTTTCAAATCAACATAGTAATTTGTTTACCTGAGGAAAAAAATCAAATGTTTCTGTCTAAATTATTTTAATAAAAATACGTATTTTATCTTTACGAAGTAGCATTCCTGTAATTTCTTTAGAAGATACATTTATTCATTGTGTGCGGTGTTTTATATAAATTAATTATATATTTTTTCAAATCAATACTGTAATTTGTTTACCTGAGGAAAAAACAAAATCAAATGTTTCTGTCTAAATTATTTTACCAAAAACACATATTTCAATTTTATAAAATAGCATTCCTGTAATTTCATTGAAAGATACATTTATTCATTATATGTGATTTCTTATAAAAATTAAATATATATTTTTCAAATCAGTACTACAATTTGTTTACCTGAGAAAAAAAACAAAATGAAATGTTTCTGTCTAAATTATTTTACCAAAATACTTATTTTAACTTTAAAAAATAGCATCCCTGTAATTTCATTTAAAGATACATTTATTCATTCTACGTGATATTTTATATAAATTAATTATTTATTTTTTCAAATAAATACTATAATTTGTTTACCTCGGAAAAAACAAAATCAAAAGTTTCTGTCTAAAATATTTTACCAAATATACTTTGAAAGTGTTTCAACCATTCTTCTAATTGGGTTCTTCCGAATTATTCTAAATTCACAAGATTTATATTTATAAAACTGTGTTATTTCAAAATTGTGCAAATATTATATTAGAAATTTGCATTGTAATAACATTTTATAGAATATCCTGACGAAATTTTTAAAATTTAAATTTATTTATTATGATTCTTAGAAAGAAGTACTTAAAATTTTCTTTTATTCACTCTAGAATTGTTTAGATATTTGCTAATTTTTATCAGATTCTGTGAATTATGTATGTTTCTGATAATATATTATATAAAGGTGCATAATGCAACTACTCTAGTAGGAATTGTAATTCCAATCCTAAGATAGAATAAAATTAAATGAAATTTATGCATCATATTTGTTCAGGTAAAATATTTTTTATTTTTTATTTCTAATGGCAAGGCAGGTTACAATTATAAAAACAACAATTGTGGAAGAACTGTACAAGTAACATAAGTAACATTGACAGAAGTCATTGCCTCAGGCGTTCT
>CM063501.1:74094485-74096985 GCA_032207245.1 Pardosa pseudoannulata
TAATTCTAAGAACGTTTGTCTTTTCATGTAAATTTTTAGAATCTAAAGTAAGAATGCCAAAAATGTATTGTCAAGAAAAATAATTGAAATTATTAGTTAAAGTGATCATGAACTTCAATCAGGAACAAAATATAAAAATTCAATAATGCAATCTCATTGAATTCTAAAATATAATTTATTTAACAAGCATTGTATTTTAGGAATATTTTATGTATTCCACTGCTATTACTAAACCTCATATCTCTTCGATTTTTGTTAGTTATTCCTTGTATCTTATACAAGATAAAATTTAGTTAGAACAAATATGTTTGGAAAAACATAATCCATGTAATAACTGCATAAATCAACTGCCATAGACATTTAGTATAGAAAATAGTGTATATTTTAACCATTATTATATGTTTGCTTTTTATATTTTCTTGGAATAGCTGTGATAATAATTTAGTTTTTTCATGTGTCTAAAATGTTTGTTATAATTAAAAATTGTCATATATGCAAAAGAAATTCGTGGAACATTGAAATCCTACTCCTCTTCAGAAAATATAGTATTGATAGCTCCAACATACTTAATATGTTATTTTATATTTTAACCACTTTAGACATATATATTTTCAAGGATTATTATATTTAGAAGTAAATCAGTTTTAAAATGAATAAGAGTATCTACATGTACATGGTTGTCTTAACATACTATACATACAGAATTAAAAAACAAGAAAAAAATTAAGTTAGAGTACCAAGCTAATTTTTATATTTGAGGAATAAAACTGAATATAATGGTTTGGATTTATAAAATCCTAAAAATCAAAGTTGAAGCCTGGATTTTAAAACAATCATTAATCACCAAATCTTATTTAATTAGCTTCAAAATAATAATATTTTAATTTTTTCGTTTAACCACTTTTACATAAACTTACTTTCAATGATATATTATAATTTCAAGCAAGTCAATTTCAAACAGTAAAAGGAAATTCTAAATAATCATTCTAAATCTCACCACACTTCACTTACAGAAATAAAAAAATAATAATAGATATCAAAATATATAATAATTCATTAGGTATAAATGTAAACATAATGAATTAGATTTATAAAATCATAAAAATGAAGGTTTGAAAACTGAATTTCAAAATAAACATTTACCACAAATTTTGTAAAAATGAATTTCCTAATTTGTGGGTACAAATATTGTAAGTTATTTTATTCATTATAATCAAAATAGTTTACAATAAAATCCTGAAACCTTATTTCATATTTTAAAAGCACGAGGCGTTTAAAACTACGTTAAAAATTACAGCAATCATTTCTACATTAATCAGATCCGGCCTCACCTTGGATGATTAAAGCTAATCGACGATTGATTACGATATAATTATATCGTACTTAATCTTCGATTAGTTACAATGGACTTCGAATACACTGGACGTAAGTATTACTCAAATATTCCATGCTTGAAAAAATAATTATGCTAAAATATTATATATTGTATACTTTTCTTATACAAATATTTATGAAAAATCTCTTTCTTTATAAAATACATGAATGTAGATGAAATGGTTTATTATTTACATAGAGTATAATTTCTTTCCAAAAAATTAAAAATTGTCAAATTATTCTTATTATAAATTTTCTAGATGTTTTTATCATATGAGTTTTTTTAACAAAGGGTTGTATAACCAACGTTTTTCATCTAAACTCTACCATATTTTTCACCATAATTTACTTACAGAAATAAAAAAAAATAAATTCAGATATGCAAACTAAAAAATAATTCATTAGGTATAAATGTAAACATAATGAATTAGATTTATAAAATCATAAAAATGAAGGTTTGAAAACTGAATTTTAAAAGAAACATTTACCTCAAATTTTGTAAAAATGAATTTCCTAATTTGTGGGTACAAATACTGTAAGTTATTTTATTCATTATAATCAAAATAGTTTACAATAAAATCCTGAAACCTTATTTCATATTTTAAAAGCACGAGGCGTTTAAAACTACGTTAAAAATTACAGCAATCATTTCTACATTAATCAGATCCGGCCTCACCTTGGATGATTAAAGCTAATCGACGATTGATTACGATATAATTATATCGTACTTAATCTTCGATTAGTTCCAATGGACTTCGAATACACTGGACGTAAGTATTACTCAAATATTCCCTACTTGAAAAAAGTGCTATTAAAATATTATATATTGTATATCTCTTTTGTACAAAATTTAATAAAAAATCTTTTAATTTATAAAATACATGAAAATATGTAAAATTGCTTATTATTTAATTTGAGTATAATTTATTTCCAAAAATCTAAAAATTGTCAACTTTTTTTTATTATAAATCTTCTAGATATTTTTATCTTATGAGTTTTAACAAAGCCTTGTATAACTAACTTCTTCATCTAAACAATACCATATTTCCTCATTTCCAAAATATTAATTTAAATGTAGATTTACCGAAATTTCATACTGCAATATATTTTACTCATGGATACTTTT
>CM063501.1:74101985-74116985 GCA_032207245.1 Pardosa pseudoannulata
GTCTTTTTAGATCCTAAATAAAAGTTAAGTTCGACTTCGGAGTTTGTTGTTTCTTTCATAGGGCCATGACTGCGATTAAACTATAATTCTCCTTCCCCAAGTAAAAATAACAGAGGCTTCATCAATACTTTTCTACTATTTTTGTACACTGCGTAAGAAGGTTAACATAAATAGTAATTTTTTATATTTTTATAGTTCTGTATATCAGTGTGAATGTATGTAATCACATTAATCAAAATTTTTTGTTTGTTGATTTATAATACTAAACTTAAGCATTACTAATCTAATACTATCTTAAGCATTTTTTGAGGTACAGTATGGAAGAGCAACCAAACTGAAGTGTTCCTCTTTTCTACAACTTTTTTGTACTAAATATAGGTGTTATATGTGAATTTAAGAAAGGAAGTAATAAAAAGGTCATTTATGAAATACGGAGGATTTATTTCTTAACCTACCTAAAGTCTGCTTTTATATATTTCCCGTTCCCAACCAGCTCGAAAGTCCTTAACCGATGCCTACCACGGTGGACAAATACACCAAGATGAAAGGAAAGAAATCGGCTTATTAGAATCTAGAGTGGACTATAATCTCATAAAGAGAGTTCGGTTGAACGATAGCTAGGGATCTCTGATTAAATTTACCAGAAAAGCTAGAAGCTGATCGTAATGTTTTTCTGCCAAATGGGCAAACTCGAAATTGTTTTGTTTGGGTTGTTTTCAAACAGACGCTGCCGAGGAAAGGGTTTCTAGCAAGATAAATTTTGATTCCGGTTTCCCTTTCAGTCTGACCCTTTCTTCTCATGTTGATTTTTTAAATAAAGCAATCGATAGAAAGTACTTTTTTTTCTGATACATCATACATTTTTTATATTTCACAACAATTTTATAAGATTCAATATAAAGTTGTTGAATTTAAACTTATCATATAGTTTAAAGTCAGATAGTTTTAGAGAGTCTTATTGAAGCTATATGTCAGGGTAGCCAAGCTCCTTAATAGTCCGAGCCATTTTTCAAAATTTGAAATTTTTCTCGAACAGAAATTAAATACATATTTAAAAGGTATTCAAAAAAGGTATTAACAATTTATTTTTACCGAAATTGTATTTATTGAATGTTATTTGGAAGTTCTTCCTTAAATTTTTCAATGAAATTTTTGAATTGTCGATGAATTTTTGCTTTGGCGTGAATGTAATTTACAATGTGTTACACTGTTTTCCTAACATCAGGATATTTTAAATATTTTGTAACGAGTTGTTCTAAGTGAATTATGCAGTGAATCGGTATGAATTGTAGAATCTAAGAATCATCTCTTAAAAGGTCAATAAGCCAATTTTTTACCCAACATTGCCGGAGTTCCATGAGTTGTAATATATTTTAAAGTATAATAATACAAAAACGAAAAGGGAACTCGGGTACATTTATCAAGAACCACAAATAATCCTTCAAAGATCCGCATGTGGCTCGCGAGCCGCATGTATGCCACTCCTGCTATATGTTACAGATATATAGATAAAGCAATTTTTGTTATCTTTCTTTCCCATGCGTCCTCCTCACTGTATCTCCCTTAAAAATGTCAAATTACTTTATACCGAAACTTTAAAAAAAGTCATTTATGCTATTTTTGTTGTTTGGTTTGGTGGTTTCGTGAGGTACAGTCTTCTCAACAGCTCATGAGGGTAAAAGCTGGATCTAGATCTTATTAAAGCAGATTTCGAACAGCAACCAAGCACCATTCCAGAAGTTAAATTCAAAACCACGATCTCCAGTACCAAAGAAATGCACCCTACTCATTTAGCTGTCATACGCAATTTATGTCATTTAATTTATAATTTTTTATGTACTATAATGAAAGATATTTTGTAAGTTGTATAAATATTACTTTAACCCATTACCAGTTGAGTCATTTCAACCAAATATATTGATGTAGTTCTTAAATTGAAATTAGTGAGGACTACACAGGCTAAAGAGACAGTAAAATTTAACCAACTTTGAATACTACAACCTCTTATTCTCCATGGTGTGTACAATTTTTTATAACTTTGTAATATATCGATTGATAATGCACAATGCAAGTCTTCTTTGAACACTTGAAACAATCTACGCTTTTTAAAATTAATATAGTCTTCAAGAACCGTTCGATTGGTTTGGAGCGCCACGGTCTACTTTTTGCAACACGAGAGCAAATGAGACCGGGACCTATTGCTTAAAGCCGATTCCGAACGGCTTTGAACATCTATGCCACAGTGGGATTCGAACCCACTAACTCCGGGTCCAAAGTGCTGCACCCTAACCATGGTTCAAGAATCGTTCGAAGATGTCTAAATTGATTAAGTATCATATAGATAAAATGAACTCTAATAAATAAGAGGAAATGTAATTAATATTTATTAATTTTCATTTTAACCATTATCATATCTCTTAACCATTTTAATGTAATTCTAGAGACAACTTTCGATTAATATATGAACTATTGCATATTTAAACTAATATTTCTGCCTTTATTTTTACTTTAAATCCTATAATTATTTTAAATGTTGTATGGAAGAAAAAAAATTACTACTCCCATTCATGCTGTAGTTTTTGAGTGGTTATATATTGACATGTGAAATCAATATAAATCAACCAATAACATAACAGTAAGCCATGTAGCATTCAAAGTCGGCAGAAAATGTAAAATTGTTTTGCGTGCTTGCGTGCTATAAATATAATTCTTCAAAAGATTTAATTTTTTGCAGCTTAAGATATTTTAAAACTATTCATGAATGTTACCCCTTGTCTTTGGATTTACTCTCAAGAGATTTTATTTTTAAAAGACAATGCATAATAGATATAAATGTATGTCATGTAAATAAAATATTTCTACCATTGTCTTATCTGTTTTATATTAAATAATTCAAAAAATAAATAATATATGACATCAACTAAAACTTTGCAATTTTTTGGGAGCCGAATATTAGGCTTAAATAAAGAGCTTTACTTAAATTTATTATCGTATTTTAATAAATAAATCTAAAAAAGTAATAATATTTATTTGAATGTAACAATAGCACAATACGTCACATTCTGATATGTCTTTCATTTGTTAGATTAAGATCAAATCATTTATCTGACGACATTTGACATTCATAAAAAAGAGAATTCATCTGAAAGAATCGGGTCTTTAAATCTTATGAAAATGAACCACTTTTAATTATTTACTGGTATTTATAATATAAAGAATATTTTTATTTCACACAATTTTTTGCAATTTGAAATAAAAATAATTTGTCTAATTTTTGTAATTTACTTAATTAGAGTTTAATTAGAGATATTTTCAATATTAAGTGATTTATTTAATATTAATTTAGTGATTTGTTCATTTGGTTAAAAGATGTATAATTTGTGTAATACAAAAGTTCTTCTCTACAAGTGCCAATAGATTTTTATGTTTAACTATTATCATCTAAGAGTAGGCACAACCAAAATTTAGTAAATAAACTGAATCATATCTAAGCTGACACAATTTGTTCTTTTTTTCCAAGTTGAAGAATTCCAAGAAGAAGAATCGGAAGTATTTAAATCTTATGAAAATTAACTTCTTTTAAATTATTTACTGTTATATATAATAAATAGAATATTTTTATTTCACGCATTTTTTGGTAATTAGAAATAAAAATAATTTTCTTCGTTTTTGTAAATTACTTAAAAAAATTTAATTAGAGATATTTTTATATTAAGGTATTTATTTAATATTAGTTTAGTGATTTGTTCATTTGGTCCAAAGATGTATAATTTGTGTAATACAAAATTCCTTCTTTACACTTGCCAATAGAATTGTGTTTAACTGTTATAATATAAAAGTAAGCTCAACTAAAAATTAGTAAATCCACTGAGTCATATCTGAGCTGGCACAATTTATTCTTTTTTCTTTTTTTCCAAGGTGTATTAAAAAAGTTGGGCATTTCTACTTTCTTTCATTCTCACAGTAAAAGAGCAAATCTCCACTTCCTAATATTTCCTCAATTCATAAGTCCTTAACTCTTTATCTATTGACATTTGAGATCAATATATAAATCTATAAGGATGATAAGAATAAAACAGGCAGAGAGTGACGTAAAAAGTGAATGTTTTCTGTAATATTTTCCTGAAAATAAATATTATAAGATTATATTAAATTTCACAATTTTATATAAAATCAAACTATTTTTTTTCCTTTTTCGTTTGCGGGGACACTTGCTTTTATTATAAGCATTCTTTGCACGTGCCAATTTAATATGGTTTTTAACTATTACAATATAAAAGTAGGCACAACTAAAATTAGTAAATTCAATGAATCATATCTGATATGACACAATTTTTTCTTTTTTTTTCTTTTTTTTTATAAGATGTATTAAAAAAGTTGTGCATTACTACCTGCTTTCATCCTCACAGTAAAAGACCAAATCTCCACTTCCTAATATTTCCTCAATTCATGAGTCTTTGATTTTTTATCTATTGACATTTGAGATCAATATATAAATCTATAAGGATCATAAAAATAAAACAGGCGGATAGTGACGTAGAAGGTTAATTTGTTCTGTAATATTTTTCTAAAAATAAATGTTATATGATTATATTAAATTTCAAAATTTTATATAATATCAAACATTTTTTTTCTTTTTTCTTTTGTGGGGACACTTGCTTTTATTATAAGCATTCTTTTGCATGTGCCAATTTAATATGGTGTGTAATATAAAAGTTGCTACTTTTATATTATAATACATATTATAATATAAAAGTAGGCACAACTAAAAATTAGTAAATTCACTGAGTCATATCTGAGCTGGCACAATTAGTTCTTTTTTTTCCAAGGTGTATTAAAAAAGTTGTGCATTTCTACTTTCTTTCATTCTCACGGTAAAAGAGAAAATCTCCACTTCCTAATATTTCATCAATTCATGAGTCCTTAATTCTTTATCTATTGACATTTAAAATCAATATATAAATCTATAAGGATGATAAGAATAAAACAGGCAGATAGTGACGTAAAAGGTGAATTTGTTTTGTAATATTGTTTTAAAAAAATGTTATACGATTATAAATTTCAAATAAAATCAAAAGTTTGTTTCTCTTCGTTGCGGAGGCACTTTTTTTAATATAAGCATTCTTTACACGTGCCAATTTAATATGTTGTTTAACTATTATAATCTAAAAGTAGGCACAACTAAAAATTAGTAAATCCACTGAGTCATATCTGAGCTGGCACAATTTGTTCTTTTTTTTTCATTTTTTCCAAGATGTATTAAAAAAGTTGTGCATTTCTACTTCTTTACATTCTCACAGTAAAAGAGCAAATCTCCACTTCCTAATATTTCCTCAATTCATGAGTCCTTAATTCTTTATCTATTGACATTTGAGATCAATATATAAATCTATAAGGATGATAAGAATAAAACAGGCGGATAGTGACGTAAAAGGTGAATTTGTTCTGTAATATTGTTCTAAAAATAAATGTTATACGATTATATTAAATTTCACAATTTTATATAAAATCAAACGTTTTTTTTTCTTTTTCGTTTGCGGGGGCACTGTTATTATAAGCATTCCTTTTTTTACAAAGCTCAAGGTAATCGTTCACTATTTTATTGTAAAATCCCCATATAAGTAAACCAATTTTATTCCCTTTGGAGGAAAATACTGACAACCAAATATTATTTGGTATTTGTAAGTATACGCTTCAATGTTGTAAGCAAAACGAGCATCAAAATCAAATAATATGATTTTTTCTGCTTTTTGAATATATTAACTGTAACAATAAATTACATCCAGTTCAGCTTTTTTACCAATTCTCGTAAGCCTTCGTCAAAGACATACGGAACAGAACCGGTTTGAACTAGAAGAAACTTCAGATTTCTCCCAACCAATAGAAAGGCCCGTTGGTTTGTCGGGATTCTGACTCCTCCGTTCGGGAGTAGACCCCTGTGTTTTCTTCGCCGGGCTGTCTGGATTTTTTAGAGGACAAGGCTGTTACCAGAGGATAGAAGAGGGTGATCGCTACTGGTATCCGCTGCTTGCGCTATAGACAATTTGGAGCGACACAAAAGAAAGGAAATCGAAGCCGTTTTTGCGACACCGATGTCAAGTCGAGAGGAGGCTTCGATATTTAGAAATGATAAGTTGTATTCCTTAGGCATTTGATTATATAAAATTATTTAATCAAGACATATTTGTTCATGTGTTTATAATGAGCTTTAATTTCTTCTTTCTCACACACTAAATCAACGTAACATTATTTTTACACTAACACAGTAATCAAAGTAAAGCAATATGTGTTTTTATATTATAGAGATCTAATGCATGTTTTATTCAGATTGAACTTGGAGAGTATTTGAGGGATACTAAAAGTCTTTATTATTTACAAAATATTTCATGTTTAATTATTTTAATTGAAAGTTATTGTAAAACTAAACGCCTTCTGAAGTTTGTGGCTAATATTTAACGGTTAAGAGGAGAAAAGTATTTTATTTTCAGATTATATTTCTCCAAATTTGTAACTATTATACCACATTGGTTAGTGTTTGAAACTGCTAAGCAGCTTGGCTTGGAGAACACTTCCTATTAAATCCTGGATATGTTTGGAGTATCCTTTCATACGGATTAATATCAATTGCATAGATAGTTCTCTCACAATAAAATTGTGTATAAACGAGTTGACTAAAGAAACAAAGCTAAAAATATTGAAGTAGCTCCCGCATTACAAAAAAAAAGAAACATACATGTATGAATAAGTTATTTTAAAATATCTTTCTAAAATGAGTTTTTACTAATGTAAAACAAAAAAATTTCTAAATTACTGATTCAGTTATTTGAGAAATTGTAAATACATGTGAACAAATGATGCTGTAATAAAAACTATTAATTGTATTTCTCAATCATGAATTTTATTAAATATAAACTAGCAATTACATTAATGGTATAACGGATCTAAAATGAATGTCGGTTGCGCCAGAAGAGAATAAAATCATTTTATAGCATATATCTCTTCATACATACATATATGTGTGTAGAAGTACGTTTCTCATAATATGATTTTTTGAAATTTATTGCGCATATTTTGCAATTTACAATAAAAAATAAAATATCTTCTTTAATTCTTTAGCACTATATGCATTTTTTTTATTTTAATCAGGTTGCGTAGGTCGTTACTGATTAAAAATTAGAAGAATAACTGTGTGTAGACGTACTTTTTTCGTAATATGATTTCTTAAAATCTATTGCGCATATTTTACAATTCACGGTAAATAATAAAATATCTTTAGCACAATATGTACTTTTTAAATTTTATTCAAGTTGAGTATTTCATTACTGATTATAAATTGGAAGAATAAGTAATAGTTACTGGTTGATAATTTGTAATACAATAAACCTCTTTGAAATGCACAACCCTACAATGAAAGCGTTCAAAGGAACATTTTCAATATCAATTAATTTAAATAGTCTTGCAGTAAAATTAAGTGATTTTTTTAAGAAGAGTTTCAATATTTCACCTGTATATTATTTACATATATCGTATCATAAATTTAAATTCATTATTCTCCTATTCTTAATTTCAATTTAAATTAAAAGAAATAAACACATACAAGGTTATACATATACAAGAAAATATTTAAGTCAATTTAATAATATAATACAAATTTAGACCGTGTTGTACAAAAATGAAATTAAATTTTCCACTGTATTATTCCAAGCTTATATTATTAAATATATGGTTAAAATATTACTGATAGAAACATGAAATGAATACACTGATAGATTTGATTCTTTATAAACTATTACTAATAACCATAGTACGAGAAATAAAATCATGTTTTTAGGCTTCCATGCAAATTTATATAGTTATATTTACAAGTATAATTTATTTCTTTATAGCATTATATTAGAAAAAAAGTAACTGAATTAGTTAGGAAAATAGTTTTATGAAGATCACAATGTATAGAGAAATATTAATTTTAAATTGTTTAAAATGTTTTGATGCATCATTTACTCTATTAGACAATGCTTTTATATTTTATTATTTAGACAATATAATTTTAATAGCCTGTAGCATAATGAACAACGTGATGTTGAATTCTAATAAGGATCATAAAACATTTAACTTAATAAGAAGTGTAATACAATTGTGAAATAGATATATGTAATTAATTATTGATATTGCGTCTGCAAAAGCTATGAAAAGAAAATTGGCTTACATATCTTGTCTTTGATTACAGTATTTCGCTGTTGTTTCAACATGAATAATAATAAAATTTACGTAACAGCATATATATATATATATATATATATATATATATATATATATATATATATATAGATATATGTGTGTGTGTGTTTGTATATATATATATATATATATATATATATATATATATATATATATATGTTTATTTAAAAAAGCAAAACTATGAGACCATGAGTTCATTTTGAATTTTTTCATTACTAGATTTTGTCACTGATTACTAAAATATAAATTAAACAGAATGCTTTTAACAAATCAAATTTTCTTTTAATGATATATAAATTTAATGTAATAATTAAATGTTTATTGTTATTAAATTTTCAAATTTACAATAACGGTATGCTTATACATTTAAATCTTTGTTTATAATAACGAAAGACGAACTATTTATTATAATATACATGATGAAACCTATTGAGTTGTATTTTAAAATTACGCAACAACATTTCATTTTCCATTAAAAGATAGAAAAATAATTAGCATTAAATTTTGATGAAGTTTCCATCTGAAAGAGAGGTCATTCATCAGCAATGTACCAAGAAATTGCATTTCATCCCATTCCACATTTATGCGCTTCTAAATCTTTTTAATAGGTTAGATAAACGTCCAACAACAGAAATGCGCATTATATTCCATTTGGTTAATTCAAAAGACATTATTTGTGCCTGATATGTTGTCATTAAATAGGAGCAAGCTACTTTGCATTATCTTTTGGGTCCAGTTAACTTTGACTCCTCTTGTGAATGGACTGTATAGAAGAGAAAGGGGAGGCAGTTTGGGTTTAGATTTACACTGCGCAACCCGACAAAAGCACAGCGATCAAATCAGTTATTGTGCGGAGGAAATGTTGCGGACTTTATTAAATACTCCTCCACCCTCTTTGCTTTGAACAAGGTTACTTTTGAAATAAAATGTATAAACAATTGCTGTGAGTGAAGCAGAAATAAACGAAACAAGGATTTAGCCCTTCGGTACATAAAGATGTTTTGCCGAATTTTCGAATTGATAAAAAGTCATTCCTTATATTTTTTATTTTATTAATAATCTATTTATCATTTGTGAATCAACAGCATTATAATAGACTCTTATTATTTTCTCTAAACATTGGATGAAGAGAGATACTACATATTATTTATGCTTGAATTTGTATGAGAAATTTTATAAAGTTTAATAAGATAACGGAACTGATAAACTGAGTAAATTGTGTTAAACAATTTATTTCCTTTATAAACAACCTATTCAATATAAAATATTCTCATTCTTTTATTTTCTATACTGCTAGATTACGTTGCGTTAGGATGATGATTATGATGACATATTAAAATTAATAATTTTAATGCCTACATATGTATCGTCTTTTTTATATTAATGCTATATTTCTTATACAGAAATGAAAACGTTTTACATATGCATTTAAACTTTTAATGTTACTTATTATGAAACGAAAAATGTATAATATAACTTTAAAGAGACATCCTATTATGTCTAATTTTAAAAACTCACTAATGAAATCATACAATACGTCCCTAGAACATATAAAACAGTTAATAATTCGTTTCAATGTAATTATAATAAGAAACATTGACTATTCATCAGCAACGTACCGATATATAGCAATCCTTTCATCTACTATTTTATGTGCTTCTAAATCCAAATTCAATGTTAGATTACTGTAAACCAAAATAATACTCATTACTTTCCAAATGGTTGAGTCTGAAAAACCCGATATGATACCATTAAATTAGTATATATTATATTTTATACTTTTGGGGTATATTTAACAAATGGATTTAACTAATGGATGCCCATCTCATTAGCTCTAGTGTTTTAAAATGAAGACCGCAATCCTCCAAACCAAACTAAACCAATTTATTGTAACCATTATAATCATTATAAATTCATTATAAATTCATTATAAATTCAAACTCATTGTAACCATTACCATTACCATTACCATGTCTTAACCATTCTGTCATCGCTGATTCAATATAGCTAATACTGTACAAAGTATTCAACAGAAAGTTTGGTTATTTAACTGAAAATTGTGGGACTTTATTTTTAAAATTTTATTTATAAAAACTAAACTCCTCGGCGCAACAGCCCCTAGGGGGCCAGAGTCTACTGTGCCAATCTCCGTTTACATGACAAAGGGCCCTTGGGTGCGAAGCATATGTTCCGGTTAGGTTGTCAATCTTACGCGGAACCCCCAGTGTTTAGTTCCCAAACTCGCTTGGTCCCACTGAAGGGATGAAAGGCTGATTACACCTTGCCCAACCCTGGGATATTTTATTTATATCCTATGCATTTACTAAAAGTTGTAATATAAAGTAAAAAGTAAATTTTATACAATAACAAAAACTCTTTTTTTATCTTGGATATAGTTCCGGTTTTAAGGCTAGATAAATTATACAAATACATCCTGAATAATTTTTTTATTTTTAATGGAGTTAATTGACTTATAAGAGAGAGAAGAAAAATATTTTTTATTTACTTTTAAACTTATAGCACTAATCTGACTTTGGATTAATAAATATGATTTAAAATTTATATATTAAAGAAGTAAAATTAATTTACATTTCAGCTATTCAATGGCTTTTGAACAAAAATTTTCTGTTTTTTAGCATGCTATTATATTTTCTCCCGTCAAATTTATATTAGATATTTATTAGAAAATAAGCCTGGAAGCTTACAAATTTTATCTGGAAAAAAGTAAAAAAAAATAAGTTATTTTTTTATTTTATCAACAAATACTATTATTTTAGAGAATATCTATGTAATATAAAATGTTAGTTTTTATATTAACATAACTTTTTTATAATAAAAGTGCATAAATTAGAAGAAAAGTGATAAAACAGTAAAATTTTAATACCTAACTAAATTACTAACTATTAAATAACTAACTATTAATTCACGTTTTAACGGCTGATAACAAGGAATTAATTACGTGATGATAAAATTCACTTTTTTTTATTAAATATCATATATCATTTACAACTATCTTAGAAAACCTTATATGATCAGAATACATTTTTTTTCTATAAATCATTAGTTGTGGAATAAATAAGTTTAAAATGCAAAACAAAAGCTAAATTTACAAAAAAACATTCCATTAAACACATTTTCTTCTATGATCTTTATAATGTCTAAATACACGTTTGTTACATTAGTTGTGAAATAATTAAATTTAAAATGCAAAACAAAATCTAAATTTACAAAAAAACATTTCATTAAACACATTTTCTTCTATTATCTTTATAATGTCAAAATACACGTTTCTTACATGTGCCTCCAAACACTTTAACTATTTTATCTTAATACATTATTTTTCTACAAATCATTAATTGTGAAATAATGAAGAATAAATTGCAAACAAAACTTAAACTTTCAGAAAAACATTTCGTTCAACACTTTTCCTTCTATTATCTTCATAAAGGCAAACTATATTCTTGTTACATGTATACCCAAACATTTTAATTATATGATCAGAATATATTATTTTTCTATAAATTATTAATTGTGGAATAATTAAGAATAAAATACAAATTAAAATCTAAAATTTTCAAAAATTTTCATTAAACACAATTTTTTCTATTATCTTTATGAACGAAACTACACTCTTGTTACATATACTTTCAATTACTTTATTTGATCAGAATACATTCTTTCTACAAATCATTAATTGTTGAATAATTAAGAATAAAATGTAAATTTGAAATTTACAAAAAATATTTCATTAAACACATATCATTCTATTATCTTTATAATGTCAAACTACACGTATGTTAAATGTAACCCTAAACACTTTAATTAATTGATCGTAATAAATTATTTTTCTACAAATCATTAACTGTAGTATAATTAAGAATAAAATTAAAAAAAAGCTAAATTTACTAAAAACTTTTCATTAAACGCATTTCCTTCTATTATGATTATAAAGCCAAACTACACTCTTGATACATGTATCCCTAAACATTTTAATTATATGATAAAAATACATTATATTTCTATAATTAATAATTGTGGAATAATTAAGAATAAAAAACAAAATAAAAGTTAAAATTTACAAAAAACCTTTTGTTAAAAATATTTCCTTATATTATCTTATAATGTAAAACTAAACGTTTCTTAAATGTAACCCTTAACACATTAATTAATTGATCATAATAAATTATTTTTCTACAAATCATTAATTGTGGAATAATTAAGAATAAAAAGCAAAACAAAAGCTAAATTTACTAAAAACTTTTCATTAAGCACATTTCCTTCTATTATGATTATAAAGCCAAACTACACTCTTCTTACATGTATCCCTAAACACTTTAATTATATGAATACTATACATTATTTTTCTATAATTAATAATTGTGGAATAATTCAGAATAAAAAAAATATATAAATTAAAATTTACAAAAAACCTTTTGTTAAAGAAATTTCCTTGTATTATATTTATAAAGTCAAACTACACGCTTGTTCATTTAGACTACACTTCATACAATTGTATATGTCTTCTCAAATAAACCTCGTTTCTGATTAAGTTTAGACGCAAAAGGAGGGAGAGGGGAGCATTTAGTAAAGTCCGCAACATTTCCCTCTCACAATAACTCAACTGATCGCTTTGCTTTTGTCCCGTTGTGCAGTGTAACACCAAACCCAACCTTCTCCCCTTTCTAAGCTATTCATGAGGAGAGTCACAGTTAACTGGACCCCAAAGATAATGCGAAGTAACACATACCTGTTTAATGGATATATATCAGGCACAATGAATGCCCTCTGAATCAACAAATTGGAATATACCGCACATTTCTATCTTCGGAAGTTAATCTAATCTGTTAAAAGGATTTAAATGTGCATAAATGTGGAATGGGATGAAATGCAATATCTCGCTGCGTTGCTAATGAACGGCAAATGCCTCGCATGAAAAATTCATTACTATGAATTAATAATTATTTTTCCAACTTTCTACGCTATGAAAAGGATTTTGAAACATTTCTAAAATCCAACGTAACGGGATTCCAGTTGAAATATCTATTATACATTCAGTGTTTCACCATTGTTAATATACTGCCGTTTAAATAAATAAACAAAATAATTTCATTATTTTGGAGGATTAAACATTTAAATCTACTTTAATAATCTCTCATTAAAAGGAATTTCAAGGCATTGATGATAATAAATGTAATAGATACCTATATATATATATATATATATATATATATATATATATATATATATATATATATATATATATATATATATATATATATATATATATATATATATCTTGTTATTACTATTAAGATTGAAATACATTTTGATATAATTTAGTAACTTAAATCCGAGGCTATTTAAAAATTCCTTTAGCTTAAAAAATAATTAGATCTTCAAACTCTAACTAGAATTATTTTTCTCACATTTTCGTTTTACTAATTATCCTTTTACTAATTTGTACAAACACTAAATATAAAATGCGAAAATTTTTTTCCTTGGGGATCAAAAATAGATCAAATATGTTCAGAGGCAATCGAGGAATATGCAGTTACTAAAGCTTGTAACATTTCTCTCTCACAATAACTGAGTGATCTTTGATCTTTTGTCCGGTAGCGCGGTACTGCAAGTTTCCCCCTACCGCAGTTATTCAAGAGAAAACGGTCAGTTAACTTGGTATAAAAGAAAATACAAAGTAATATATACCTATTTAAACGCTACATATGAGGAACAATTAATGTCTTCTTAATCAACCAAGTAGAATATCACACTCTTTCTATAGTTAGACGTTTATCTGATTGTCAAAATGATTTAGAAGCTAATAAATGTGGAATGGAGGAAAAACTATTTCTGGTTACAGTGGGAACTAACAACATTCATAAAATTCACTAAAAATAACTAACATTTTTTGATTAAATATTTATAAAATTTGAAAAAAAAATAAGGCTGTTTACAAATGATCGTAAAGGAATGGATTGGAATTTATGTAAAATATTTAAAATTTTATCATGATTAATATTAAAAGTCAAAAGAAAAATAGATTCATTTTCATAATTTAGTAAAATCAATTGAACTGGATTTCTTTAAAAAATGTTCATTAAAAGAAAATTATAGCTATTAAAAGAAATTATTTTATTTTATACATCATATTAGAATATGTGTACACCATAATATAATTCTTTACTTTTGAAATTAAAATGAATGTGAAGCATTTTTATACAGACTATGAACAGTTAAAGCGATTATTTTTTAGTCATCAACTTTCGAGTTCTAGTACATTTTTGAATTTCATCCATGTTTCTCATAGAATCTATGAGAATAAATGTAATATAGTATATTTTCAAATTAAATAGAAAGTAAAATGCAATATTATTTATTCTTTAAATTCACAGAATAATAAAATATTTAGTAATATTAAAAAAACTAATAGACACATATATGAATTAAGAAATTTGATATAATATTTGTAATTGATATAAGAGTAGTGTACAGATATTTTAGTATTACTAAACCTTTAATATTCAATTTTTATTTTTTTTGACTTCATTATAATTGTTTCTGAGTTATTTTCCCAAACTAATATTCTTTGTGATTTTTAAAGGCAAACGGTAAGTGAGCATTTATAAATGCTCACAACATTTTTCTTCTACAATATCTGCAGTATCTCATATGTTTTCTTTTTCTATAGTGCAGCGTAACTCCAAACTTGCCTTCTAGCCCTCACTTTTAAAAGGAGAATTTCTAGTTAACTGAATCCGAAGA
>CM063501.1:74121985-74141985 GCA_032207245.1 Pardosa pseudoannulata
ACACAAAAGAATAATTAAAGATGTAGAAATAAGTTAAAATTTTCCGGAAGTTGTAGGATTTTACTTTCTTAGATATTTTTAAATTTTACATTTTATACTTAAACTATTAAATGCTTTCCGGATCTGATTTAATCATGAACATTAGTTATGAATATGTATATGGTAGACGCTTTGAATTAATAAACAATTTCTTTCAAAATCAATGTTAAAAAAATTATTGCAAATTAGTTATATTAAGTTATAGTTAAGTACCTGTCATTGATAAAAAGCAATAATAAGACACTTCTTCTGTTTATTTCAAATAAATTCTTTTTTATGGTATAGTTAAACTTTTTAAAAGAAAATTGACTAAAACATATTGAAATGTCAAATTTAAAAAAAAAATTACTTTTGTGAAAGTCAACTTAATTTAATATGCAGTCTGCACTTTAAGATAGCTGGATAAGATATAAAGCATAACACCACAGCGTGACTGAGATTAAAGCTTTTCAATAATTTTATTAATTATATCAAATGATAGTAATTTACAAAAATGTGATATTTTAAATTTCAAAATGAATGTAAACAGAATTATTTTAAATTCATTGCATTTTATACTAAATATTGAGAAATAATTCTGTAATCATTAAAATTAACTTTTAAACATACATGATTAATTAAATAAAAAGTTTATTTTTAAAATATATAATTTTTAAAATATATTTTAAATATAATTATTTCGAACATAAAATTAATTTCATTTCTTGTAAAGAGGAAAATTAAAATTCCGGTGTATTTCCACATGCTTCAATTTTTTAATTATATATAAAAAGAAAATATATTTTTATAATTTCACATCTTCCCAAATTGATAATATGTCTCGAACAAGTTTTATGTTGAATCTCTAATATGGAGACAAACACAGTGCATATGGTTCACCCGAAAGAAAAAATCACGTGGAAGTTATCATTGAGCCGTGACTTTGTTTTTATTATGAGAAACGTCTTTTTCTTAAATCAAATCTCTCTCATTTTAATTAATAAATTGACATTTACTCTTCAGTTCTATTTTTGTTTGATAAAATTGAAAAAAAACAAAATATTTAAAGTTTTAAATAAAATTTACGTAATTTTAAGATCTAAGGAATTACATAAAGAAAAATATGAACTAACAAAATTTTATCTTTTTATCTATTGTGACACATAGAAATATTTATAAACGTAGCGTTTTTCCATGCTTAATCATGCAAGTTACTTTCGTGGAATTATGATTATATTTATAATGATATTATGCACAGTTTTCTTTTCAAATATTTAGATATAACTTTAAATGTTCTAGTTAATTCAAAATAACGAATGCATTATTTCTTTAAATTACACACCTTAACCTTTTTAGTTATTACGATTCTTTCAGTTATTATACAAAATATGTTCAGATTTAAATTTAAAAGTGCAGTCAACTTTTGGTTTGCGGTAACTCTCTTTAATATTTTCATATGTTATGTATTTCCATTATCATTGCTATAATAATTTTTAATAGCATACATTTCTTAGGATGTAGCTTTTCTTCTAAAATAATATTTGTGACATTTTAAGTTATAAAATTTTAAGGTTTGATATTTTACAGAATTGATTATTTTTCCATTATTATTTATGCTATTTAGGATCGTTATTAAGGAAACATTTTTAAGGAGCAAAGTTTGGTAACTATCCTAAAAATTTGTTAGTTTATTTTCCGTTTTTTATTTTTTAAAAATTACTTAACAAATAATCTGCCTCAGTATCTAAAAAATTCTTAGTTCTTAAACTAGTTATTTTCAAGGTTTTTTTTTTTAATAATTGAAAGACTTATAAAATATAAGATTTCCCAAACTGTTTCAGATATGTTTGAAAAGTATAAACCACCGAAAATCTGCTCTATCAGCGATAGAGTTTGATTGACAATTAGCGCTACTCTACTAAATGTCCTAGTTTAAAGTTATGTAAGGGAAAATATGTTAAAAACGATTTATATTTTTCCATAGATACATGATATGATATTATTCAAGTTGAATAAAAAAACCTAGTGGTAGTAAGTAAAATATTTTTAATCTAGTTTTAAAATCATTTCCAAAAACTTTGTAATGAAATTCTTTAAGCAGGCTTCATAAACTGACATATTATTTAATGACTTTATGAATTAAAAATAAGCTGACTACCTCTTTGGAAAACAAATTATTATTTAGAAAATTCTTGTAGTACTAAGTTTATTTTCATTGATGTAGGACTTGTGAAAATATATATTTGTATGACATTCATATCTATGTTTGTATATTTCGAACCCGACCAATGTCAACATTATCCAATTTCAGTATGAAGAGGTCTTATTTTTTTAATAAAATTTTGGTGCAAGACAAAAATTTAGGTACGAACTTCTAGTATACCTAATAAAATTCATTTTAGGTAAATGCACAAAACATTGTTAAACATTAAAGACCTGTTCAAGCATACAAATTTATAAAGTAAATCATCTTAACTTACTGCAACGAAAATTAATGAACAATTTACTAAAATTAATTATATATATTATTATTATTATTATTAGTTATTATATTGATTATATAAAAGAAGTCAATTTTTATGTTCTATTACTTTCCACGTGGAAACTTATATTAGAAAATTGAACGTATTGAACTACAACTTAAATAAAAAATATCTAACAACATTCTTCAGAATGAATTAATATTACACAATTGTTTTAAAGAAGTTTAAAAATATAATAATATATAATTAGAAAGAAGTTGTAAATAATAAATTATTAAATCTTTAATTTTATGAATTATTCTAATGTATTTTTAAAATTAGATTTACCTATTGAGTAGAAATATTTATGTTTTCCGCAGTGATATAGCATAGCTTTAAATTTGTCTGTTTTAGTTGTATTTTTATAATGAATTTGAGGAATAACCTTTCTGTTTTATAAGAGAGGACACAAGTTTGAAAAAATCACGATTTGTTTTATATTATTTTGAATATTCAGATGCTTATAATCTGTGAAATCAGACATACTTTTAGTATTCACTTATTTCTATTATAAGGTAATAGAGGTGTTAATGGAACTACAAACTAGCGAGCGAAAGTGTGCTTAATTTTCAAAGACATGCATCTTGAATAGTTTACCATGCATTCTTCCTTTGTTTTCTCTTTAACCTTTGCATATATTATATATTTCTATTATCATTACTATAATAGTTATTAAATAGTTTGAAAGGCAGTCATTTCTGTTTTTTAATTTCAATTAAAAAACAATTATGAAATATAATGACAAATTTCTTAAATTTTGACTTTTTCTATACATATAAATTTTTATGAAAAAAATAGTTATTTATTATATATAATTATTAAAAATTATTTAAACAAATTCTACATATTTGTTATTTTTTACAATGCAGTATTTTTGTTTTATTTAAACAAGAAATCTCACTCAATCTAGTGTTAAAAACTACGTTTTCGTAGGATGCTTCTTTTTCTATAATTAATCGTGACACTTTAAGTTGTAAAATTTTAACGTTTGATACCTTACAGAATTCAAATTATTTCAAATCTATTTAGAATCGTTATTAAGGATGAAAATTTAAGAGATACTTTTGTAAGTATAAAAAAACTGTAAATATTTCCGGTATTTGTTTAACAAATAATCTGCCATATTATATAAAAAACTCTCAGTTCTTTAACTAGTTATTTTCAATTTTTTTTAAATAATTGAAATACTTATAAAATATAACATGTCCAAAACTGTTCAAGATATGTTTGAAAAGTATAAACTACGGGAAATCTGCTCTATCAGCGATAGAGTTTGATTGACAATTCGGGATACTCTACTAAATGTCCTAGTTTAAACTATTGTAAGGGAAATATGTTAAAAAAGATTTATATTTTTCCATAAATACAGGATATGTTATTTTTTAGTTTGAATAAAAAACCCTAGGGAGTAGTGAGTAAAATATTTTAATCTAGTTTTAAAATTATTTCCAAAAACTTTGTAATGAAATTCTTTAACGAAAACTTTACTAAAACTGACATATTATTTAATGACATTTTGTATTAAAAATAAGTTGACTACATCTATGAAAAACAATTTATTATTAAGAAAATTCTTGTAGCACTAAATTTATTTTCATCGACGTAGAGCTTGTAAAATATGTGCTTTGTACTAAGATCAAATATATGTTTGTATATTTTGAATCCGATCAAAGTAAACATTATTCAATTATAGTATAAAGAGATCTCATATTTTTTAAAGAAATTTTGGTGTATGGCAAAACATTAGGCACGAACTTCGAGTATACCTAATAAAATTCATTTTAGGTAAATGAACAAAACTTTGTGAAACATTGAAAACCTGTTTAAATATTTAAGTTTATAGAGTAAAGCATCTTAACTTACTGCAACGAAAAATAATGAACAATTTACTATATAAAAAATAATTGTATATTATTATTATTATTATTATTATTATTATTATTATTAGTTATTATATTGATTATATAAAATAAATCAATTTTTATGCCATATTACTTTCCACGTGGAAACATATATTAGAATACTGAACATATTAAACTACAACTTAAATTAAAATATCCATCAACATTCTTCAGAATGAATTAATATTACACACTTGTTTTAAATAACTTTGAAAACTAACAAAAATTTAAATAATATAGAATTAGAAAGAAGTTGTAAGTAATAAATTATTAAATATTTAATTTTATGAATAATTCCAATGTAATTTTATAATTAGATTTACCTATTGAGTACACTTTTTTATGTTTTTTATGTCTTCCGCAAAGATATAGCTTTAAACACCTCTGTATTAGTAGTTTGTATTTTTGTTTGTAATGAATTTGAGGAATAACCTTTCTGTTTTCTAAGAGAGGAGACAGGTGTGAAAAAGTCAGGATTTCTTTTATAATGTTTTGAATATTCAGATGCTTATAATCTGTGAAATCAGACAGATTTATTAGGCACTTATTTCTATTACTAGGTATTAGACCTCTTAATGGAACTACAAACTACCGAGCGAAAGCGTGCTTAATTTTCAAAGACATGCATCTTGAATAGCTTACCATGCATTCTTCCTCTGTTTCTCGCCGAGATGCACGACTGGGAAATCATCAAAAATACAAGAAACACAAGAATCCCCCTCGAATAACTGTCCGCAAAACACACGGAACAACAGCACTTCATTTCTTTAAAAACTCAAATGTCTGGGAAAAGAGAGCGATAATCAATTCCAACCGAAACTGAATAACCAATCAATATTATTCTTCGATAAAAACAACTTTTGTTTTTCCCTTTATTTTCCTTTAATTGTTATAATTATTATCATTAAACGGAGCAACTCATATTAGAATACAGTGTCTTCTGGTTTGTGGTCGCCTTGTTTACGATTTCGCACAGCTGCACCGAACGCAGGCCGGTGCCAAAGTAACATGGAAGTTGCTGCGGGAAAATGTGCTTCTAAACAATGTAGGCCTCATAAAACGTGACTGGCTGTCGGGTACGGAGATGCGTCAGCGAAGGGACCTCGGATTGCATCTGCGCGGGGTACACTCTTCTGACTCGTAACTCCAAACCCTGCTTGCTTTTATAGCGGCAGACTAGCGGTGGCAGCCACACATACGGGGCTCTCTCACATTTCTCTCTTCTGTCTCTAGAACATCCCCACCGTTTTACTCCGGTAGATGGGTTCAAAAGTAAAGGAACGCGATGTTTTTCTTTACTCTCCATTTTAGTATTTTTTTGACGAATTTTCTTTCATCATTTTGTTTTTATCTCTGTGAATAAAAAAGCATTTTATCAGTTCTCACATTACACAATTAGTGATTATAAATAGGATTAAAATACTTTATTATTATTTTCAGAATTTTACTCATGTACAATGAATGTTACACGTAATTGCATTTTATCATTCATTCGGTGTGTTTGTCATACCATCCTCAATGTTACTGCAACGGATAGTGGTATTGAAATTTTAGTACAAAAAACGTACATTTAAACACGTGGTTTGATTGTATAAAAGCTTTGGGTTAATACTGTCGACATTATTATTTTGTATTTTTTGTAAAGTGTTGCAATTTTGTAATTTTATTTTAATTTCTTCCTGCCTTTAATAAATATTAGTTTGTATAAAAGTTTATTTAAGTTTGCTATACTTAACCATCTATTCGGAATTAAAGTGCAGTACTTTTCTGTAATCTGCTATTTTTTTATTTTAATTTCTTCCTGATTTTAATGAATATTAGTTTGTATAAAATTTTATTAAAGTTTGCTTTACCTAACCATTTATTCGGAAGGAAAATCTAATAATTTTTTCTAATGTTCTATTGCAAAGAGATTAGACATATTACACCTGTGATGGGTATGATTTTTCCCTTTTTGTGTAAAATATAACATTTATTGCGTTAACAGGACAAAAAAATATTTTTTTTGCAAATAATCGTAATATATGCAGATTAGGAACTTAATTAACTACATATAATACATATTAGTTTGTATTAAAGTTTATTAAAGTTTGCTTTACCAAACCATCTATTCAGAAAGCAAACTAGTATTTTTATCTAATCTTCTATTGCAAAAATATTAGACAAATTACACATGTTAGATATATATGATATTTCTTTTTTATGTAAAATGTAACATTTATTGTGTTCACATAATAAAAAGAATTATGGTTTTGCAAAGAATTGTAATATGTGTACAGATTAATAATTTAATTAATTGACTGCATATAATAAATATTAGTTTGTATTATAGTTTAAAGTTTTTTTACCTAACTATCTATTCGGAAGGCAAGTTTAATATTTTTCTTTAATCTCCTATTGCAAAGATATTAGACATGTTACACCTGTTAGATAGATATGATATTTTCTTTTTATGTAAAAGGTAACATTCATTGTGTTCACATAATAACAAGAAATATGGTTTTGCAAATAATCATATTATATATAAATTAATAACTTAATAAAGTGACTACAGATAGGCTAATATACGTAAAAGGTTTAACCATTATAAATATACATAAGTTATTTCTGTAACAAGAAGAAATTTTTGAAATATGATATTAAACTTTAGACTATAATTATATTAATTTGTATTTTCATAACTTTATTGCATAAAAAGTAATTTACAAAATGTCAAAACAATATTCATTGATTAATATTTTTAATTTATATCCAAATTCACAACTGTATATATTTTCCTAACTTTGGTTGAAAAAAATAGAAGTGCACGACGTTTTATACATTTGCAGCACACCTATTTGTTAATTTTTCAGTGATTAAAAATATTTTTGTCAGCTCTAAAATTAAACAATTTCTAATTATAAATATATTAATTAATTTTCATTAATTTTTATAAAAAAAAATTTACAATTCAAACAATATTCATTAATATTTTTAATTTATATCCAATTTTAAGCTGTATATTTTTTACTTTGGTTGAAAAAAAATAGAAGTTAATATATTTGCAGCCCACCTATTTGTTTATTTTTTCAGTGATTAAAAATATTTTTGTCAGCTCTAAAATTAAACAATTTCTGACTTAGGTAAATTATATTTATAATGTCTGATTATTGAATTCATACAACTATAAGCAAATATTATTTCATTAATTAACTTAATTAATAAAAAAACCATAACGTTTAGAGAATTGTAAATATTACATTACTTTATTTCTTTGATATTTTTATCAAACCAGCTTTATTACTTAAACATAAGGAGCTTTAGAGAACGCTTAAATGTTTTCCATTGTTTAAATAGTATGCTTAATAAATTTTAATATTTTTTATAATTTATAAAAAAAATATTAATACGGTATTTACAAACGAAATCAAAATATTTAGCACATTAAATTGTGTTATATATGCAGTATTGTTTGTTAAAGAAATGTTAAAATAATTGGATTTTATATTCTAAAATATGGCATTACTTAATATTGTACGTATTAAACAATTACGTTAAAATTTAAAATTAGTACTTTTAAATAAAAAATTCCTACAAGAATTTTATATTCTCTGACTCTAGCCATCTTCACTATTTTACACATTTCAATATGTTCGAAATGTAAAGAAATATAGTATTTTTATACTCTTTGTTTGAATATTTTTTTATTAAGTCATTTTCTCGGTGAATGAAAAACATTATTTTATCAGATATAATATTACATAATTAGTGACTGGAGACCGTAAGATTTTGTATTCTTTTTAGATGGGTAATATGACTATATATATATATATATATATATTTCTTCTCACGATAATATTCATTGTGTATATAAGTGAAAATAAATATTAATTTCCATATAAAGTAACAAGATTTTAAATAATACATATATAAGAAATTTTTGAAGTTCTCTATGAAAGTTCTATGAAACTATCTATGACAGTTCTTTTTATATATTTTAACATGTAGTTTTTTGGTGCATAAAAAGATATTTTTATCGATTTTAAAATCACAGTTAACGAATATAGATGGGCTTATTTTTATAAATAGTTTTTATTTCTTTAATAGAACTGAAAAAATAATTATTTGTAAAAAATAATAATTTTTTGCATGATTATAAATTATATTAGGGTACTAATATCCACTTGATATTATTTTTTCTTTAGAATTTCACATAAAAATTATAGACATTATAATATCAATTTATCAAAGCATTATAGTATGATTAAGCATAACGAGTATGTAGGGATTATTAGTTGAATATAAAACAGTAAATAAGTCTGAAGTACAAAATTACATTTTTAGTGAATAGTACAATATTGTTTTTATTTCTTTTTTTATACATATCTCAACATTTGAAAAGGTCAAAATAATACTATTAATTTTTTTTAAGTCAATGTTTGTTAATTTTTCACTACTTTGGCCATTCACTTTCCCTGTTCATTCATATCTATCTATTAAAAGAGGAAAAAATATACAATTTTTAAATACTCCCTTTTAATATTTTTATCACATCTCCCAGTGATTAAAATATCGTGTGTACGTCTACACAATTAGTAATTTTAGATAGGTATTATTTTGTATAATTTGTAATAACAGTGACTTTTTATATGGGGAATTACTTTATTTTTTTTGCTTTATTTAAAATTTTACTTAAAGTTTTAACTGAAAAGAAAACATTTATATAATACATAGACATAAGATTGAAAATTTTGAACTTTTTATTAATTTTTTAATGTTTTTGAGTTATTTATTTATATATTAAAATAATTTATATCATCAACAATATATATATGTTATATATGTATATATATATATATATATATAGATATATATATATTTATATATATATAGTTTTATATATATATATATATATATATATATATATATATATATAATATATATATATATATATATATATATATATATATGTATATATATATATATATATATATATATATATATATATATATATATATATATATATATATATATATATATATTATATATATATATATATATATATATATATATATATATATATATATATATATATATATATATATATATATATATATATATATATATATATATATATATATATATATATATATATATATATATATATATATATATATATATATATATATATATATATATATATATATATATATATATATGTATATATATATATATATATATATATATATATATATATATATATATATATATATATATATATATATATATATATATATATATATATATATATATATATATATATATATATATATATATATATATATGTATATATATATATATATATATATATATATATATATATATATATATATATATATATATATAATATATATATATATATATATATATATATATATATATATATATATATATATATATATATATATATATATATATATATATATATAACTTTTTTACTTTATGGTAATATTAGCTGCGTATATATAATTAAAAAATATATGCTTGAAAATACAGTCAATTTCCCAATTCAGTAAATTATATCGTACACTTTACAAATACTGTCTAACTTTTAACTTCCTAAGCAATAGTATGTTTCAGTGTTATGAAGATGCACAAATTATTATCAGTTCAAGACAAGTAAGATATTTTTAATACAGTTTTACGTTTCAAAATACTAAAATAATAAATCGTATTTTTATTTATTTTATATAAATGGTATCATTTACTAAATTTCAAACCAGTAATCTTTAATTGAAAATATTGTTACATAACTTTAATCTCTGATTTCTGTCACCCTGTATCCTTAATTTTCATTCACTTCCGTTTTTCCATAATTAAAGGAATAGTGTGTTTTCCTACCCTGCCTGTTTGATTTAATATTATTATTGCGTCATTCCCTAGGTGACTGAAAAAAGAAAAATTTTTCATGTAAAATATTATGCAGATAGCGATTTTAGGTAGGTATAAATTTGTATATTGATGTTATATTATTTTAAGTGAGTATGACATTTTTTTTCGCCTTTATGGAATTATTCATTTTATTTTAACATAATAGATAGCATTTAGATATAATCATATAGTTGATTTTTTAATTTTTACAGATTACTTCTAATTTTTTTTAGTTATTCCTTTGTATTTATTTTTGTTTATGGCCCTCAAAGTCTTTATTAGCTTAAATTACAAAATTAGTTACTACTGGTACTGCTTTGATGGAGAGAAATACTTATTTATATTTTCTCTCAATCTTTTCGGATGGGTAATACTTTGTTGTTTTTGCTTTTAATTATTATATTTCTAACTGAAAGGAAAGAAAATTAAAGCTTTTTATAAATATATAGTAAGTTTTTAAAAAATTTATACAATCCTTTTATACATTTTGAGCTATTTTTTAATATTTTTCTTTTGTTGCAGGCTTAAAAACATTTAAAATAATTATAAACGTTATAAAATTTTCTATGAATAGAAAATAGTCACTGTTGATACTGGTAATACATTTCTGTTTAAAGTGATATTCACTGAATTTATATAACTAAAGTCAAATATCAATTCACATATGTAGTAACATTTAAAGGACAGTAAATAATACATTTCTATATATATATTCTATAAGTTTTCAATTTCTAATTTTTATTATGAACATATTCAAGAGTCATGTATATATATAATTTATTGTTTGTGCATCATGTAGTAGTATAATTTCTAAGTTTAAAAATACAAAAATACGATCTTTGAATGGAAATACCAAATATACTATATATATGATTTTTAAAAGTTTCAGATAAATATGATATTTAAAAGGTTTCTACATCATGAATATACACAAATAATTTCTTTAACACAAAGAAATATTTCAAGTATATTAAATTTTAGACTATAAATATATTAATTGGAATTTTCATTAATTTATTGCATTGCATTAAAAATCATTTACAAATATCTAAACAATATTCATAGATTAATAATCTTAATTTATATCCAAAATCTGAACTTTATATTTTTTTCCTTATTTTAAATAATGGTCATGCGCAACGTTTTATATATGCTTTTTTTTTAATTTCACAGCCGTCTTGTTTATAAATTTTTTCAGTGATTTAAAATGTTTTCGTGAGCTCTAAAATTAAACAATTTGTGACTGTAGATAAATTAGATTTATTATGTATGTTTTTTGAATTTATATAACTGTAAGCAAATATTATTTCTTTAATTTCATTAGTTAAAACCCATAATATTTAAAAATTCTAAATGTATGTTGAATTTCTTTATTATTTTTAACAGACTATCTTTATTACTTAAACATAACGAGCTTTAGAGAATACTAAAATATTTCCCAGTGTTTATTTACTATGATTAATAAATTTCCAGTTTTGTTTTTATAATTTATAAATAAATATTGACACCGTATTCACAAAACAAACTAAAATGTCTACCACCTTAAATTGTCTTGTATATACATTATTATTTGTAAAAGAAATGTTAAAATATTTCATCTTTATATTATAAAAAATGGCATTACTTAATATTATAAATATTAAACAATGACGCTAAAATTTAAAAGTAGGTCTGTAGTAAAAAAATTTACAGCTGCTGTAAGCTAACTTGTATCAACGCCTGAGCATTGACACTAAAACCGCCTCAGTTTCGGTATACCTAAATACCGGTATACCTTCGGTTTGCCCCGATTAATATTAACCTGTGTCGTTACACAACAAGTACTCTTCAATTATGCCGAAATGATATTTATACATTTTTAGAGATTAAATTGTTATGATAAAAAAATAAAAATGTATTACAATATGGATAGTTTTAAATAGTTTTAAAAATATAGACAACGTAAATAGAAATATTAAGTTTCTTACTAATCAAGATTTCTTACGCAGTCAAGATATCATTGCGCAGTTTGTGCAACTTCTTTTTATATATTTTGTATACTTTGGGCATACCAATATTTTACGGTCAGAAGAAATATCTACAGTTTTGTTTCCACACTTAACTTTGTCATCTACACAGATTCTTCTAGTGTATCAGCCTTTGTCTTTGTATGTGACTGGTGTTTTTTAATTGTGAATATTATATGTTGTACGAAAATCTGCAACTTATTGTTGAAGATATTTTCTCCAAAATTTAATTCCAGTTAACTATTTGTATAAAACCCATTAATTAATCCCAGCAATATAAAAAATATTGTAGATTACTAAAAAACTAACCAACTACTTGGTCGTACCTTGACATAATATTTCTGAGCCATTTGGCGTTAATGTTAGCCCCAAATTTTGGAGAGGAATAAAATATTATTTCAGGAAGCTTTTTTGAGTGATTGTTGTTAATATTGACTGTAGGATGAAAGAAACTCAATTACTGTTTTTCAAATGGATAAACTGTCAAAGTTACACTGTCAATATTCATTCTATCATATTTACATATAATAAATATTTATAAATTATTACTTTTATATGAAACTAGATATTTTAAGCATAAAATTCAATTTTACAATATTACATTTTTTGTTAATTAGTATACTTTATAAATGGTATCATTTTCAAATCTTCTAATACTCATAAACAATTTGTCACGAAATTTTTAATATTTCATTTATTTAATATGTTCATTAAATTTTATTTAATATGTCATTCAAAAGAAAATATATTTCTATAAATTCTGCTTTAATATTTTTCTTCAAACATTAACTTTAGTTATTGTATTTTTGTAGTAGGCTAAAAAAATTTGTCAGCCTTTACGTTACACAATTAATATCTATCAAAACATGTTTTCTTTATCATTTAACTTTCATGTGAAAATACAAGATATATGTCTCTATTAAAATAAAATTATATATTTAATTTTAAAATCATTAATTATATTTTATTTAATCTACTATTATAAAATTATCTATAAAGAGTATAACAGATAAAAGAGATTGTCAACAAATAAGTATAAACGTGTACATAAGTACGCAATACTTAAAATGTTTTGAAACTGACAGAGATTTTCGAGCTTTTTATAAGAAAATATGCTTAAAAATTTTATTTTAAATCTGTATTTCGGAAGATATCCCATATTTATATCGTGATACATACGATAAACCGTCATTTTATAGCTTTACATCCATTTAGCTTAAAGACCATCATCTTATTTCCTTCAACATTGTAAGGCCTGCGAAAGCCGAAACTTTTCTATCGACAGGAAAAGTTTTGGTCACGAAATGCTTTAGTAAAAGATTTGCTCTTTTTCACCGTTTACGAGTCAGCTACACAACAAACGCTGTTCTTCTCCTTTAGAGCTTCAGGACTTCACTGCTATTAAAGATATATTTTTTTTAAACTTCGTAGCAGAAAACATTATGATAATTCTAGGTTTAGTAGTTTCGTTTATATTTTAAACTAGCCGTTTCATCCTGAGCTTTTGGTCTGGGTATGCACAATTAGTGACATCATAATGCCTTTTTATTGTATTTTTCTGGGCTGTTATAATTTAATAAAAATTAACTATATTAATAGTGCTATACTTGGTAAAATTTGGGTATTTTTTCGTGTTTTAAAAAATAATTTTTTTTATATTATAATCCCAAGTTATTTAGACCTTTCTCAAAGCTAAAAGTACAGCTAGAGAGAAACAAGAATAAGTTAAAGCAAAAGCAGAATATGGGTAACAAATTTTGTCGATAATTGTGAAAATTAAAAACTTTGCAATATGTAAATTTATAGCTATTAAAAAATCAATGGATTCAATTTACTATTACTTTATCTGATATCCAATTCTCTGGAAACTCTTATAGTAGCGGAAAATGCTATAGAAATTTATTTTCTCTCAGTTATAGTGGTATGATAAGATCGATATATTGTTTAAATTTTTTCACTGTAATGAAAAGTATTCTCAAATTATTCTTTGGAAAAATGAAATTCAAACTGAACTCCTAGTTTTTTCAGCACTTCTTATAAGCAATATTTTAACATAGTTTTAATTGATATGCTTTAAAATTGATTAAATCTTTATTTTTATCTTAATGCAAAAATATTTCAAAACACATTGTAAAGTATTTTATTGTCAGATATCGTCAGATTTTAAATCGGATATTAGCTACTTTTCTTCTTCACTTGGTTAAATATAAAAACAATACTCATGAACGGTCATGGAACAGGATATCAATTTATTCGTTATAGTGTTATTTCATGTGAGGATGGAAAGGAAAAATTTTAATATTAACAAATTTATCACCTATTTTTAACAAAAATAGGTGATATCAAATATACTTTTGCTCGAGATATTGTGAATCTACAGGGATACCCAAAGGGTTTCTGTGAAATATAAATAAAAGTATGCTGTCATATGTATACACACAGACACACACACAAATATATGTATATATATATATATTTATATATATATATATATATATATATATATATATATATATAGCAATTTTTTCCTTACATCTCGATTCATTGTATAATCCAACAGACAAGTCACACTCGAACAAGTCATCGCTGTGATGAGTTTAAAATCGAATAACTATGATAATTTTAGGAATTTAATAAAGAAACTATGAATACTGGAGTTCTAATGTACATAAAGTCTGGGACTGTTTACTTCTATTATGGTGTGGAGGGCTTAGTTATAAATGCATTATTATATATGGTATTCCGCAATTACATGAATCACTTGTTGATTTTACCTTGTGTTATTTAATGAGACAAGTACTTTTTTTTTCCTGTTATAGGGTGGAAAATGTGTCTCTTTGCATAACAGTTTTCACCTGATAACATGATTGCAATTGCAAATAACAAAACCTTTTCACACTTCGATACAATTTTCTAATAAAACAAAAATCCAATTGAAACCTTTCCAGACGCTTCCGGCATTCTAATATATATAAAGTGTGGGACTGATAGAAACATTTCTATTATGACGTAGAGGGCTTAGTTATATATACATTATTATATATGTCACTCCGCAATTACATAAATCACTTGTTGATTTTCTGTTGTGTTATTGAACGAGACAACAAGTACTTTTTTCATTTTATAGGTGTAAAATGTGTCTTCTTTAATGTGTCAACTTTAAAGAACAAAATTTTTCACACTTCTTCGAGACGATTTTATAATAAAATAAAAATTTCAGTTTAATTTTGAATATATCTTATTTTTTCTTTTTTATTAATCTTCCAGCCTATAGTAATATTGATATAAATTACACATTGAACAATAAAATATTGTTTGTTTCCAGCTGTAATACTGTAATTAGCAAAATTATATAGTATAATCCGTATGAAATTATGTATTCAAAATTAATTATTATTTAAATAACAAATTTATCCTCTCAATGTATGCATAAGAATATTATTGAAATAAACATTAGATTTATAAAATTTTTAAAAATCCTATAAACACCAATTTTGATCCTTAGGGTTATACCATACTCTTTATGTTAATATAATATTTACGAAAAGTCTTTTAAAATATTATAAGAAATACATAGTTTTACTTTGATGAAAATGTTTTTTTTTTGTGTGTGTGTGTGTGTGTGATAAATGCTTCTCTCTGCTGCTAATATATTTAAAATTCATATATGTCAGAAATAATGTATTAGGAAATTTTAGGATATTTTTAAATATGGTTTACTAAAATATATAAATTGTAAACATAACTGAGACATATATTTTTAAAGACATAATTCTGATACTAGCTGGTACCGAGAAGTAAATGAAACTTCCAAATGAGGTGCCGTGTGTGGTCTTAGACGACCAAATGAACGTGTGTGTCACTGAAAATAATTTTTGAGGCACATTTCGTGCCTCAAAACTTGTTGCAGCGAAAATACCGTGATCACAGATACATATATTTATCTTTGTCATATTATTTCTGAAAATGTGAAGGGCTTTAAATAATCAATTTATTTTCGTTTTAGATTCAGCAGCTTAAAGGAAAATTTTCCTTTCCTTCCTTCTTTAAATTATATTTCTATTTTTCCTTCATGTATTTATTACAAACACAGGTACATACTAAATGAAATGCTGTTTTATAAAACACAAAAAGAACAATTATTGCGGTTGAAAATGTAAAATACTCATGGATACACAGACTAATATGATATAAAAATATAACATAGATATAAAAAGAGAAATTCGTTACATTCTTATGTGATGCTAAATTTAACAAAAGTTTTCAACTTTACAATTTTGCCATATTATTACTGCATATTCGGAAAAAAATATTCCTTGAGTTTTGTAAGACGTTTGGGTGAAACGACAATTGCTATTTGAAGCATTTTATTCATATATTTAAAGTATTGGAAAAATTTTACCTATTTTCTTCCTGAGCAATTTTTTTCTAGGTTTGAATGATTGACTGAAAATCATTTTACACTTTATTGCGTCGCTAAATAGAGTAATATAGTTTTATGGAATTCGTTAAGGTCTATATTTATTTAATGAGATCATTAATAATATCAATAAACAATTATCATTTATGCTTCAAAAATTTCATTTGTTATGTACACCTCTTATCTTTATATTTCTACCTGTATTATATAACCGGTATATTTAAAACGATGTAATATGTTATCATGACATAATTTGTTTATTCGTTTTTGTTAATTAACTAATTGGCTAAGTGTAACTAAAAGCGAATTAACCATAATTGCTCATATCCTAACAATAACAAGAAGACTGTTCATTAGTAGTTTCTAAATTGCATGCTGATTATAATTAAGATGACAATTAATGACTCTCCTCTAGTACATTTCGGTTTAACCTACTTTTTATTTATAATTGATTCGTAAATTTAAATGTGCGACTAATTAAATATAACTTACTAAATATAGTTTCGCAGACAGGCACACAAGCAAACAAATATATATATATATATATATATATATATATATATATATATATATATATATATATATATATATATATATATATATATATATATATATATATATATATATATATATATATATATATATATATATATATATATATATATATATATATATATATATATATATATATATATATATATATATATATATATATATAACTATGTATTTTGTAACGAGAACTTATCGTTACGAAATATTTAAAATATCCTGATGTTACGAAAACCATGTAACACATTGTAAATTACATTCGCACCAATGCAAAAAATCATCGACAATTAAAAAATTCTTTCAAAAATTAAAGAACTAATACCTTTGAAATGACATTCATTCAATATAATTTTTGTAAAAGAAAATTTAAAGAAATTTTTGCATACCTTTAAAATACGTATTTAATTGCGGCTCGCGAAAAAATTCAAAATTCGAAAAATGGCTCAGACTATTAAGGAGCTTGGCTATTCCTGATATATAGATATGTATATATGTAATTAACTGCATAATATTACACTCAGACTAAAAGACAGACCGTATTTTTAAAATGTTTGGCATAAAATATAATTGTATGGAGAAGTACATATTTAAATAACATTTATACAATCAGTACTAAGGAAAAATATATTCTGTTAAATATTGCTTGACATTAAAAACATTGTGTTTATGCTTAAAGTAAAGGAAGTTCATTAAAATGGTATTTGTTTTATTTTCAATAAACCCATGAAGTGTATTTAAGTATGAATGTATATAATTTTCTCCAAACATTTTTTTATGTTTATATAATAGATAATCTATACTAAATGATAGATTTTTGCTTCATAGAGATGGTAAATAAAGAAAAAGAAACAACATTTTATAAAAATAAATCTATAACATAAATTATAATATTATTAAGTAAAATAGACTATGCAAAATGATTCAAAACTATTAAAAGATTTAAAATACCATCAAAAATTTACTTAAATTTACATTATCTGTAATATTATTTAAAGATTCTTCAGAGTTAGGAAAAATTCCAAACTAAAAATTAATAATGTCAAAATAAGATAACTAAAAATTATTGGAAATGTTCTCTCAACCATATAACCATCTTTTATAAAATAAATATAAAACTATCATTCATGGTATTATTCAAAATATTTCATCATTTTCACATATTTTTTTGTTTCTACATAAAAATATAGAATTTTATTCAGACAACTTCTAGTGGTAAAATTATTAAAAAAACTTTAATTTTCTCCAGAAAAAGAATAAAAATGTGCAATAATCATGCAATTAAATATATAAGTATTATTTCCTTATTTTATTTATCTTTCGGAACTAACAATTACCCAACTTAAAAATCAACCGAATCACAATGAGTAAGATAAAATAGTAAGGAATTCCCTATATTATACATATATCTGTTATAAAGATTAATATAGAGCCACCACTCAGGCTGTCACTCGAAATATTTCATGATTCTCACATGCGTGCTCATTTCTCACTGAAGCAAATTACGGCAGATGCGATCCTCTGAGATATCTTTCTCATCACGGCAGAGGTTCCTTTGTTAGCATCTGATTAAAGAGATATTGGTTCTTAATGCCATAATAAAGTAGTTGTCCCCAAAGTCTGCGTCCGAAAGTCGAAATTGGTAATGATAAAAAATGGAAATTAGCTAATACTACATAGGATTCCGAACCATGTAACTTTATTTAAGTATTTTATAACATTTATTATTCTTACAATTTTCTGGAAAACATTTTAAGTTAAAGAAAGAGAATTGAAAAAGCTTGATAAAGAGTGAAAATATTTATATCAGTTTTAGTTAATATATAAACACACAAAATATATATACATATGTGTTGAGTAAGCATATTTTAACCAGAATCAGCAAAATATTATAATTGTATACTAAAATAAACTTCTAGTGGCTTTATTAGTAAACTTACATTCTTTGGTCATATATCTTTCTTTTCTTCAACCACGGTATCCTTTGTCTATTTCGGGAAACAAATTTCGGGTTCAAAATTAATTTCTGCTTAGCTAAAATATTATTATATAACTACTTTACATGAATTAATTTCGATTTTGGCATCCTCGCATTATTAGATATTGGCTGGATCACTTGCATCACTACATCACAGTAAAATCGAATGTAAAACGGTTTGTCAACAGAAGGCCAAAGATGAATGGCTTAAATCAACAAACACTTATTCCGATTTTTTATGCTTTCTTTCATGTCTTCACAACTGCATTTTTATAACACACACACACACACACACTCTTACACACACTCACATACATATAGAGAGATAAAGAGAAGGAGGGAGAGTGACAGAGAAAGAGAGTGAGAAAGAGAGCGAGATGGGAAGCCCTATGGTTCTAGGGCAAGGTTTACTCAACATTTCACCCCACAAAGAGTAGATAAACTGTAGACCAAGCATGCTTCGGAACTAAACACTGTGGGTTCCGAGGAAGGCTGACCGCCTATATGCTTCTTATCCTAGCTCCCTTGGTCTTGGAATTAAAGATCATGTCTTCACAACTGCATTTTTATAACACACACACACACACACACTCTTACACACACTCACATACATATAGAGAGATAAAGAGACAGAGAATAAGGGAGACTGATAGAGAAAGAGAGAGAGAGATAGAGAGAGAGAGATGGGAAGCCCTATGG